>CAEMYA010000423.1:144390-155925 GCA_903131615.1 Diplodus sargus | reverse complement strand
TTAAAAATATCAACAGTCTCTGCAGACCTGAGGTTCTCCGGCAGGCTGTTCCACAAGTGGGGGCCATAGTGGCTAAATGCCGCTTGACCGTGGGTTTTGGTTCTTGGTTTTGGTATGGATAAAAGGGGGGTCCTCCACATAGAAATGTCCTTCAGAGGGAAACTTGTTATTTTGATACTTTGAGTACATTTCAGAGCCTGTACTCTATTACTTTTACTTTATTACGTCTGTTTTGCTGTGATGCTCCAGAAATGTTTCCATTGTCATGAGGCTGAGCAGATAATGGCAGAAGTTTCCTTTTTTGGGTGAACTCGTCCTTTAACGGGCACGCTGACCACCTGCGCGGTCTCTTAAAAAAACTTTGTAGATTCCTTACAAAGGTGGAGGAAAGAGAAGGGGAAGTGTGAGGAGGGAAGAGGAAGAATGAAAAAAAAGAAAGAAGGTGGAGGCTCAACGCCGGCAGCTTCCTCCCTTTCTCTCCTCTCACACCAGGAGTGAAAACTTTTCCCTCAGTGTTTCTTTCTTTTCTCTCCCTCCGTATCTTTTCCCCTCCGCCGCAGCCTGAGTGAGTCACAGGGTTTACCTCAGTGGGCAGCCGGCCTCTCCTCCTCCTCCTCCTCCTTCTCCTCCTCTTTCCCTCTCCACTTTTCCCTCCGAGTTTACATGTGTGTGATAGCTTCTGTGGCCGGAGACAGTTCAGGAATACAGACATGGAAGTTTTCTGGGCCAGATCAGGTAAGAGACACAACGGGAATGTTTCGTTTTTTTGGGGGTAGGAGAAATTTAGGGATTGTTGGAGTTTGGAGACGTTGGAGCAGGTAGCCGAGTGGTACTGACGTGAAGAGGGCAGCTTCTTCTCACGATAAGGAGATCTCAGGAATGTTACACTTGACATCAGCGAGAGTTACGTGACCACGTGTGTGCGTCGCTTCTACGAGTTTACGTGCAGCGACACATGCAGTTTTTGGAGCGTTTTGAGGCCAAAGTGTCACACATTGCAGGAGCATCAGCCACTGGTTGATATCTGTGTGTGTGTGTGTGTGTGTGTGTTGAGGTCTGGCATGAATCCTTTCACAGTTTTGAGATGCAGGAGCAGTGTGATACCTGGTGTTTGACATAAAGACGAAGAATTCCACAGGTTGTTAGCAAAACAAGGAAGCATCTATAGCTGCAGAATAACATGAAGATATACATTTTACAGTTGATAACAGCTTTATTATCCTCTACGTCTTGTTTTGAACTAAAAAGACATACTGGATGGCTTTAAAGAGCTTAAATCAAAGTCTTACTATAGAGTTTCCTCCATCATGGCTGGAAAATTTGTCTTTGCGCTGTCTGACAGTGTTGTTGTTGTGATGTTGACGCCGAGTGAATGAGATATTCAAACATGGCCGCATCGACTGGAAAACATTAGAAGTCATTTTGCATCAAATTTCAGATCTCCACCAGAGTTTGAAATCAAGTTCTGCAGAGTTGAACCACATTTGGTTGTGACGGACAAAATAAATCGACACATCCTCGAACGTAAACAGCTGGACAGCTGTCCTCTGTCACCGAGATGACGTATATCACAATGTGCAGTTGGATTAGCATTAAGAACACTTGATGAGGCTTAAAATAACCTCATTATGTATATTTACTTCTTGGAGAGGGGTAGCAGTGTCCTGAATGAAAGTCCTGTACTTGTTCTACGTCCTCGACCTTCTTCCTTTGCCTGACTTCCTCCTTTTGCTGCTGTAATAATAACAACAGCCACTAGAGGTCGCCACCTAACCAGAAACTGAAATATGTGTCGTAATAAGCTGCTTTCACAGTTGAACTCTAAGATTGTCTTTCTGCTGAGGACAGGCCGCAGTAAACATACAGTCATGCTCAAGTTTCTATTATTATTAGATCAATTGAAAAGCTAACATATAAACATGGCATCTCGACATTGGTAAGCTTGAAGCTTCTGGATGTATTCGACAAGATGTCGAGATATCTTCCAGTAGTGTGAGTGGCAACAAAAGTAAAACAGCCTTATATCCCTTGTGAATAATCTTTTAATAACCTCTTCTCCTCTAACTTACCAATTCTGAAGGAGGCGAAGGAGTTGGTTTCTTTACTGAGAAGTTGCAGGTGTGCTAAAAATGGCGTTTTTTTGTTTTCAAAGTCACTTATTTGATGAATGACGGCAGTAAGCGCTAAACTCACCGAACACATTGCATTTCCTGTGACTGACCTCCTTCATAATAAAAGTCAACTTGTGTTTTTGCCCGTTAAATGCTTTTAATGTGACGCTGCAGCAGCAAGAAATGTTCGATTTTGCATCAGCAACAAATTGATACGGCTCTCCACAGGTAGTGAGCGCCGTTGCAGCGGGTAACGTCGGCGTTGTCATGAGCTTATAAGCCGGTATAATTTTTGTCACCATGACAACCCTGCTGTATAGTATGTGTCGGTGTGGGTGGAGCTTTGGAAATCAGAAATTTAAGAAATAACAAGTAAAGATATTCTGCCAGAGGGAAAATATTAATGTAAAACCAGAAAATATGACCTAGATTACTGTCAGACAGACGTGAATGCTTATAGAGACAGATAGCTTAGAGTGTGTTCCTGTGTGTGTGTCTGTGTGTGTGTGTGTGTGTGTGTGTGTGTGTGTGAGTGTGAGTGTCATCCCCTCTAAAAGGCTCTTTGTGTATCGCACACACTTTGCACTTTGTTCGTCTTTCTCGCCTTCGAAAGGTCTTCACACATGGCTGTAAAGTTGTTGCAAGGTCAATCGAGGTCAGCTGCGGTAGTGTGTGTGTGTGTGTGTGTGTGCTTGTTGCCTCACACACACACACACACACACACACACACACGATACATCGGTTTGACTATGTTGCTGAAATTGCATTTCGACTCTGGCTCGGTCACAGTGTGGTTTTGAGCTCAGCTACAATGGTTTCCAATAGAGCAATTATTATAATATCCTGCACACACACACACACACACACATACACACACACACACACACACACACTGAACTCCAGTATGGAAAAATGAAGCACCCGGTCACATGCTACCAGCACACACACACACACACACACACACACACACACACACACACACACACACACACACACACGTACAGTATTTCACACACTTATACATCATGATCCACTCACACACATGCTGCTTCTCACATTATCTCTCTCTCTCTCTCTTTCTCCTTCTTTCTAAATGTCTCTCGCCCTCCTTTTTCGCCCCCTGCCCGAGTTTAATTTGAAAATGAAAGGGAAAGAAATCAAATCTCATCGAATTTTTATGCAGATGAGTCGCTAAATGCGGCGCTGCAGTCGCCCGAATCGCCGCGTGATGGATAGAGTGATGGGTGAGGAGGGCGGGAAAGACAGGAAGTGAAGAAGAAGAAGAAGAAGAAGAAGAAGAGTGAAATCCAGTTTGTAAGGATGTTACTTTGAGTTGAGGAGGACCGAGCTTTGGCTTTAAGGTTACGGAGGAAACAATAGAGAGAAAGAGGAGGTGATTTCCTCGGAGATAACGAGGCGGCCGCTCGGCAGGTGCGATAAATCCTCCGCTGCAGGTAGAACGTCTTCCTCGTCCTCTGTTTCACCCTCACATGGTCACCGGATGTTCGAACTCCTCTGGTGCTTCGCCTGTAATGTTTGCATACTGGACCACGTGTGTGTGTGTTGGGAAATCTAAGTGAAATGAGTGTGTAAATGATGGCTTTGACCCGCGAGTGACTTTCCCTCCGGTGTTTTGGCGGCACATCAGTGTGTGTGTGTGTGTGTGTGTGTTTCTTGTGGCCCTTCAACGTCTCATTCTGACCCCCAACAGGCTCATTCAGCTTTGTAATTAGTTTTATGTCATTGATTAACCAGCAGACATTTGCTCTCACGCTGAGACTTAGAGCATCACTGCCGCTGTCATGGCTAATTATGACGCTAGAGACAGCTGTGATTAGGTTAGCTTACAGGCAGCTAGCATGCTACTCACGTAAAACTACAAATAACAGCTGCGTTGTGATAATTAAAGAGCTTTAAAGGTGTTTTTAGTCGTATTTTTTAACTTTAGAAGAAGCTACGCTGACTTTTTTCTGCCCGGCTTCCCATCGTTAAGCTACGCTAATCACCTCCCGCCTGTAGCTCTTTAACCGGCACACATGCAGCGCCTTTCACAGTAAGAGTCCAGAATACCAGTATTCCCCTACAGGGAGAACTTTAATTCACTAAAACCATTTCACTAACAGGCTACAACTTGTTTGATAAAGTGGGATATATCGCAATTCGTTTTAAGTTGGATGTTGTTAATATGTACAAAAGATAATATACGCCCAGTGACAGAGCACTTTATTTTGAAACTTGTTTGAGCAAAATGCAAACGTTTGTGTCTGACATCAAATATATTTCTTAAAAAGACTTGGCAGGAAAAATTTGCGGTCGGTGCATCTCCATTAAATGTGCTTGTTTTTATTTAATTATTTTAGATTTTTTTTTTAAACCTGCAAGGCTTATAGATTTATTAGCTTTATTTTGAAATAATGATTTATAAGGGGGGTAGCCAACATGGCCACTGTGAGTCTGTGTGTTTCAATATGTTCATCAATATGTAATATAGTAGTTACTCTTTTTTCCCTGCTGAGATTCCTGCTCTCGAACACAACGCGACAAAACTGTAAAACGCCTCACACAGCCCGCCGTCACACACACACACACACACACACACACACACACACACACACACACACACAAGCGAGGTTCGTCTTTTTAAACACAACGACGCAGAGAAACATGATGTAGCTTTAACATTTCATGCTCGACAACACTTTGCTGCTTTTTAATACTGCATGTTGTTGACGGCTCCACCAGGGAGTGAGGCCGAGCTGTAATGGGAAGAGACGCGCTGTGCTTTTTGTGTTTTGGCCTCCCGCCATTCAACAAAATGTAATCCAGCTCCGGCTGCGATATCTAATTTCCACATAACACACTCTGCATTTTTTTGTGCATCTGCGAGGGTTTTCCACACTGTGTGGCATTTTTGTGTTCAGTCTCAAGTTTCGACTGATCGACTTCACTCTGCTCAGAGATGCACTGGTTGAAATCTACTTTCCACCACTGTGAGCGAGTGTTTTCTCCCAATACATGTGTTTACAGCGGCTGCCAATTAATGATAATAGCTGTTATGATGATCATGTTGCTGGTGCTGCAGCTGCAGATCCAGAGCTGCTCTTCCTGCAGTCCCCACGGACACCTTATCACCGGCTGCCAGGCCCCTCAGATGGGCTCTGGCACCACTTCCTGTAGTTCCAGCCCGCTTTGATAGAGCTAACTCGCCTGACTGTGAACTACAAGCCCCACCGGCATCCAGAGACCGACACCGGCTCCCACTGTGACTCACATCCAACGCTGCTCATGCAGAGCCTGTTTTCTCTCATCCTGCCTTTCATTTATAGGATTATTCCCACACTGTGGCACTGTGTGTGTGTGTGTGTGTGTGTGTGTGTGTGTGTGTGTGTTGATGTTGCACAGACCACCTCACAACACATATTGGCCCTGGAGGACCGTCCTGTCTCGGTCAGATTACTTCCAGGAGCCATTGTCTCCGAGGAGAATTTGACAGGAAGCAGCTCTCCGTCTATTTCCTGCTCGCCAAACAAACGGCGCTAATAATCACAAATCACTCTGCATCATCCTGATAAATGCACTGGACCAGCTGGGATCTTTGTACCTGCACATCAAAGATCCTTCAACAGTTTCTACCTCTGTCCTGACAACTTTGATTCATTTTTTTCAACTGTAAAACGTCCCAATAAGTAAATATTTTTAATTGTTACAACAAAAATGTTTGTTTATGTATATTTGTAAAAGCACAACTTACAATGAAGTGTCAATACTTTTTGACACAGCCTGATTAAAGGACTGAATGAAAACATGAAATACATACAAGTATTATTACAAAATTTCAACATTTCTATGTTTAAAGTCACATTTTTTTCCTTTAGAGATACAAAACATCTCAATGTACTCTGACTATTATAATTAAATATCATGAAAACTGATTTAAAACTGATTATAAAGCACTATGGGTGCATTATAGTACATTATAAGTATGTCTATAATGTATTATAGACATCAACATCATAATAAGTGCTTATGATTATGTAAATAGAGAGCTATAGACACATTTTAAGACTTTATCAGTTTGTTCATAACACGATTTAATGCATTATAGACATTGTTGTGGTAATTATATAATAATGAGAGCATTATGAAGCACATTAAGTCATTCTCAATGTGATATAATGCGTTTTTAACTTACTATAAAGCTGTATAATTCCTGTTATAAGCATTTGTGAATGTTCAAAATGCTTTACAAAAATAATTAGTTGCGACATCATGATGAGTGCTCATAATTATGTTAATATAGAGCTATAGAGGCATTTTAACACTTAATCAGTGTGTTCATAATGCCTCATAACGCACTACAGACAGAAGGGGAATAACGAGTTTTGATTTTTATTATAACTCACTATTAATATTGGTGAGTAAGTGATGAATGCTGTGTCATTATAGCCATCTACAAACTGTTGCCATCCAGTGTGTCTTTTCAAACTTTTATTTTGAAACTTTGTGTATCAGAGTGAGTCAGATGTGACACGCCTGGATGTTGACAGATGTTCTGAGTGTGTGTGTACAGCGCACCTTGGACCATCTGTGTCCCAGCAGCAGGGCATGTGTATTTACTACAGGGGTCAGAGTGTGTGTGTGTGTGTGTGAGAGATTGATGGACTGCAGCAGGACGCGTGTGCACCGACCTCCGCTGATGGGGTCAAAAGGTCATGCAGAGCGACCTTGGCAGAAAGTGAACTGGGCCGGGTCGTGATGAGGAATGTGTGTGTGCGGCCGGTGACCTTGGCGGACCTGTGACATCACTTCCTGTCTCTTTGCCGCAGTCTCTTCCTCTGGGGCGAGAGGCGGGACACACGGATACAAACTCTCCCTCGGCTTCACACACACAGAGAAAACTTGCTGACCTCTGGTTGAAGTAGCTGAGTCAGCGCTGCCCAGTGATATCTGCAGCGTGTGTGTGTGGGTTATCAATCACTGTGATAAATAATCAGTGTCTGTGTGTGTGTGTGTGTGTGTGTGTGTGTGTGTGTGGATTTACAGCTGCAGTCACCGAGGTGACACACGGTCCATCCTCACAGTCTGGACATGAGTTAGTGGACTGTGTTGAAGCTACAGAGAGGCCTGATGGAGGAGAGTGACTGCAGTTAAAGGGACAGTTCACCAAAACAAAGAATGTAAACAAAACTCTCCTCGTCATGCTGATGGGTGAAGTTTTATAGTCCATGAAACGTTTCTGGAGCTGCACAGCGAAACAGCGTTGAAGTCGATGGGTAGTTAATGTCTACGGAAGCCCAGAGGTCCCAAATTGGTTTGGAAAATACTTTAGCGACTTCCGCTTGAAGCTGAAATTTTCAATGTAGCTAATACGCTAAAAGTGTTAGCATACACCTCGTTTGAAGTCAGTTCAAGCACATCGAAGGGGTCAAAAGACTAATTCTGGATTTTATTGTTGTAGTTAATTAAGTTATTAATTAATCTTGGCAATTATTTAATTAGTTGTTTTCTATGTAAAAAAAATCTTAAAGGACACCTTCTAAATTATTTAAACAATATCAATCTGAGTAAAAGAAAAAAAAGTAGCAGACTCTCTAATTGAAGATGCTGGAAAACATTATGTAAAGTTAAAGGTGCAATATCCAAATTCACTCCAAAAAAATAGGGGGCAGCATATCAACAAAGTGAACTATGGTTACAGTTGGCTAGTTAGCTCAGTTAGCCGTGCAGCTAGCTGTCCAGACTACAGGCTCAAAGCACGGGGATTGTTGGTTATGTTACACCTCTTGCATAGGAGCTTTGGACCGGGATGGGCTGATGCTAGCTGGCTAACACGCTAAACAGATAAAAAGACAAAACAAACAAAAGCTAGATTTATTGACGTATTGCTGAATCCAACAAAAAAAGAGTACGAACTAGTACAAACCGGGGAGACACAAGGAGCAAAACAAGAAACTGTCACAAATGAAAAGGTTAAACTAACGGGGCAGTCAAGAAGGCGGGAAAAAACACAAAGACAGGAAGTGTAAAACAGAACATGTCACACTGACAAACCTACAAAATAAAACAGGAAACATCAAAACTAAAACCCCAAACAATGACAGTAATTTGTAAACAAAGTTGAAGTTGTCATGGAAAGAAAATACTCGAGTAAATGTACTTGGTTACATTCCACCGCTGGTTAAAGGCCAAAGTCTTAATCCAGCAGATTTTCCTCTGTAAAATGTGTTTCAAAGGTGCAGCGTGAGGATCTCATTTATTCATGCTAATCATCTCCGTGCTTCAGCTTGATGTCTTACTAATTTGCTGTTGTTGTTTTTGTTAAACGCTCCACGCGGCACCTTCAAACAGCCGGTACGGCACCACGTCTGCTGCTGCTGCTGCTGCTGCTGACCTCGTTTCCACCTAAATGATGTGAGATTATCACCGAAGGAGAGTTTTAAGGGGATCTGAGGGGATTTTGTAGTTTCGCAGAGGAGCGCAAATTAAGATAAAGCTCATATTTGGGTCGGGATGTCAGATGTTCGTACACAGCCGGCAGGAAAATGAATGACATCGCAGATTAGGAATCCTGCTCGGGGAAACATGAACATGCGCCTGTTTTAAAAGGTGGATCTGATAATGACTCATTCATTGGCAGGATTACACATTAGATCATCGCGGTCATAAGTTATTCCGCTCCATGTTCCTGGCGTATCAGCACACTGAACCAATCTGGATTTGTTTACTCCAACAGTCAGTGTTTAAACTGTTATTCATGCAGGAGCAGCAGGCGGACGTAAAGGCTCGCTTTGCATTTATACAGTTGCACTTTTCCACTCTGGGGAGCAGCCGAGTGCAACTGCATCGATTAAATGAGTCCCCTCGAGCCTGAAAGATACGGAGGACTGAAGCTGACACAATCAGAAATAAATAAAGAAATGATATGCAGCTCTACTGTGCTGTGATTGGCTCTGAGAGACACCCACCTCATTTGCATAAGGAGGGAGAAATGCACACAAAACTGTGAGAAAAATACAGGAATATATATTTTTGTAGAAATATATACAGGAAAATGCAAATGGTTATGAATACAGGAATAACTCAATAAGGTATTCAATGAATAAATGAATGAATAAAATGAAAATTAATTGGGAAAGTACATAAAAGCATAAATCATTAAAACTATTATGTCACATTGTACAAAATTATTGGCTACATTTATTTTTATTTAGGTGAATTTAATGGCACAAAAATGTATTTATTGAGCCATTTATATGTTTCTTTATTTATTTTCTAATTTTAAAGGATAAAAATCATAAAGGAACAGTTCGCCCAAAAAAGAAAATTCAGTCATTATCTCCTTTTCCGCAAAACATTTCTGGACATTCACAGCAAAATTACAACTGCAAAAAACACAGAATGGCTCAGAGTTCCAAATAATTTGTACAAGATATAAGTGCTAATGCTGTTAGCTTAGCAGCTACACTGAAGATTTCATCTTAGAGGCCTAGTATGTAAAAATTAGCCACCTGTCAAATCCACATTTAAGCCAACAGGGCGAATCACTTGAGTAACCGCTAACTGCTGCAAAAGCCGCTACCATCAGCTTGCTAGCACAGTTAGCTGTGCAGCTAGTGGTCCAGACTTAGAGCGAGGTGCTAACACAGAAGCTTTGGAACGGGTGGTGCCGGGGCTAGCTGGTTAGCATGCTAGCTTCAATATACATCTCAGCAACACAATACAAATCTGTCATAACATGTTTTTTTTTAACATTTTTGACTAAAATTCTTACACATTGGACCTTTAAAAAAGGTTGTAAAGAACGTGTTTTCAGATCAATTCACCGTCTTCGGGCTTCCTTAGAGTTTTATGTTTTTCTTATTTTGTTCTTTTTACATTTCCATACAAGTCTCAAGCTATTTGATTTGCTGTGAAGCTCCAGAAAAGTTTTTTTTGGACTGCAAAACTTGAGACCTGACTTTCCATCAGCATGAGTCTGAGGAGATAATGACCGAATTGTCATGTTTCGGGTGAACTGACTTTCAAACTAAGTTTGTTTTGGCATTTCGTTCGCGGTCCTTCATCTTTCACTGTTTGTTACCTGGAGGCGGCTGGAAACCATCAAACTCACATCCCTCGTTTGCATGCTGCCTACTGTAGGTGTGTGTCACATCGCATTACACACATGGCTGGAAGTGATGGGGTTTTTTTTGTTGCGGGCCCGACGGCGGAGGAGAAGGATTAACTGTGGCGGCATCGGAGCCTTCAAACACAAAGAGCAGATCGCACATCACAGGCCGAAAGGCCGCACACGCCCTCGCTATTAAGAAGATTGACCGCGAGGCGGGATCTGAGGCGACGCTGATTGATCGATCGCATTATGCGTTCGTTTAGCTGTAATTAATAAGAGCTGCGTGTCACAACAGATTTCAGAGAGGTGGAGTGAAATGGTCTTAATCAGACGGGGCTGTGATCGGAAGTTTAAACTCTGACATCGATCAGTTGTGCTGTGTTCCATCAGTGACTCTGAGCTCAACAGCTTTGACTGTTCAGAGAAAAGAGATTGTTGACGTCATGATATCAGCCTTTCATTAAACTCTGGGTATTCATTCATCCGTCCTTGACACAGTGTTTCTCCGGCTAACTGCTCCGTTGTGTTCAGATAAATTCATTTGCTTTTAATATGCAGTAAAGAGTCACCTTGACGCCGGTACCTGCGGTCACTGAACTTCATTCAATAAATTGTGTTTTTTTTAAGGAAGAGCTTTAGTGGAGCTCAGTGGTGGTCGAAAGGCTGCAGCAGAGACCATTTTCCCATCAGAAACAGCAGCTGTCTGACATTTTGTGTGCATAAATGTGGTTAAATACGGGAGGAGAATTTATAGTCTGAGGATGCAAAATGTTGGTGAATAAGCATAAAACAGTTTTACATATAATTAGCATAAAATATCCACGTTATTGACGTATTATTTGATAGAAAACTTTCTCCATAAGTGAATACACAGGCTGTTCTCAGAGGAAAATAAGGTCCCAGAACACTGGGTAGAAAGGTGGCAGGGTCCGCCACACGTGTTTACTTTATTCAGTCATGAAAACAAAAAGAGTTTGTTTATTTATTGAATGAATGAAGATCTTTCTACGTCGCGCTCCTTTAAAAACCCAACATAAAGCTGAGTGTGTGACTGAAATGCTTAGTCATTCATGCTTGTGTCTGTCAGTGTGTGTGTGTGTGTTTGTGTGTGTGTGTGTGTGTGTGCGTGATGCACATGTGGCACTGCAGTTTCCCGCCAGCTTGATTGGCTGTATCCACGGCAACGGCGGCATAATAAGAGCCCGTATTGAAAATAACGGTTATCAGATCCAAAAATACAGACATTGACATTTTTGGAGAGGAGTCCGCCGCTGTATGTGTGTGTGTGTGTGTGTGTGTGTGTGTGTGTGTGTG
>CAEMYA010000423.1:129290-144382 GCA_903131615.1 Diplodus sargus | reverse complement strand
TGTGCTGGACTGAGTCACATTAACAGCCTCCTCGTCCGACCGACCATCACAATCGAAGTGACGCAAATCTCTGCGTCAGTAATTAGCATAAAATTGGATCTTTGTCCGTGTTAGCAAACATGGCTGAACGCGTGCGGCGCCTCAATTAGGCCTCGACAGACAGACACACACACAGACACACACACACACACACACACACACACACACAGACACACACACACACACACACACACACACACACACAGTCATGGAAGCATCACTTCACATCTCATTACACTGACTTACACTCATTTCCTGGAAGCTTATGTGGACATAGATCCATATCAACGCCTTTAAGATATGCTTTTATTTTGAAATTCTCATTGCACGTCTGTCTGCTACGGGAATGTTTGCTGCTCTGTTTAAAAATATAGAGCCAATCACAATGTTTGTTTACAATAATTCCGGAGTAGAAAGCTGCTCGTTTGATGGCATCATCAACACTTTCGTTAACGTTAGTCTGGTGACCTAATTGACCTGTTGGGCCGCAGACGACAGAACATTTTTGAGACGAGCAGCTAGTCTGACATGCAAAGACTGCAGCAAAGCAATTAATTCATCACTACAGAAGCATCACACAGGTCTGACCACAGTGTGTTACTGTCTTTCACTGTCCTGTTTGCAAGAAAAGTTGATATTTGAGACCCAAAAATAACCTTTTCCCACAAATAGGACCTTCAAGTGTCACAGCTTTGACTGAAAATAACAACAGAAATGAACAAGTTTGCATCAGGAGTGACTCACGATGTCACAGTGAGTCTGTCTGAAACTGGACTGTGCTCTTAAACCACCCGGGAATGAGAAAAGCATAAATAAAAGCTACGAGAAGAGGAATAGGTCGGGTAGCGGCTAGGCTAATATATGCTACAGGCTCGAGCTAGTTATGGTGACTCACATAAAAAGCTTGTTTTGCCTCCTTGACTGTTAAACTTACACTTTTGTTTAATTTAAAATGATTTGTGTGTCGTTTTTTTTTCTTTTGTGGCATAAAATAGAAAATAATTTGCGTTGTTTTGCTTTTTTCCCTCAATTATTTATGAGCCTTTTTCTTCTGGAGCACTTATTACTTACGATTAAAATACACTCATTGTTTTTTTCCACCTCAAATTTAAACGAAACCTTTAATATTTTTAATCTTTAGATGGTTGTATACGTCATATCGATCGCAGACCCCTGAATCAAAAACCTACAGTGGCAGACTTTGTGATATCGGCAAAGGTCGTATCTTTTTGTATCGTGACGAGAAAGAAACAATAACGCGAGTAATAAATATCCACACACACTCTCACATATGTACAAAACCTTCTGATGAAAATGACCGTTTGGTTTTGTCGGGCTTATTCTCCGCGGTCTCCTCATTACACCCGCTTCCATTACTCCTCCCTCTCATTTGGTCTCTTATTTTGTGAGTCTGTGTGTGTGTTTGTGTAATGAAGGAGATGTGACAGAAGAAGCTCCGGAGGGGAGCATAAAGTGTCCGGACGAGGGGGAAGGAGAAGATGGAGGGAGATAAGATGGAGGAAGGGGAGGGGAAGGAAGAACTTTGCGTGTGTGTGATTTGGGGGGAATAAAGGATGAAATCAGGCGAGACGTGGAGCGGGAGAGGAAAGTGATTCAGAGAAAAGGAGGGGAGGAGGAGGATAAACGAGGGAGAGGAGGGAGGGCGAGGATGAATTGTGGCTCATGTCACTGTAAATTACTTCCCGGGTCTAATAACTGCAGACAGCCAGGTCTCAGTGTGGAGTGCAGGGAATACACACTCTTTCAGTTAATGTGTGTGTGTCTCTGATTGCTTGAGACTCCAGAGACACACCCGTCCATTAATAATAAGCCGCCTCGCAAACTGTTCATCAAGTCTTTGAATACATTTGAGGACCCTGAATGTTTAATTTTTGATGAATGTATTTACGAATATTGTGCTATTAGCATCGAGCTAACGCGCCAATAGAGTCAGATTTTTGTTGACAACTGCGCTTTTAAATTAGAAAAACCTTTATCTTGTTTATTCCCTGTTTGTGTCATTTTAATGCAACTAATGATTGTTTTTATAATTGAATAATCTGCCTAGTAACAGGCAAACGTCTCGAGGTTCAAATATAGCCTTGTCGACATATGTTACCTATATAAACCTGTACACATACACATTTATCTTTATCTGCTAATGCTGATTACATTTGGAAATACTCGTACTGAGGTTCCTCTGGGGGGACATCGAACTAGCTTCTGTATTTGAAAATTAAAGTCCTGATGGTGTAAATGTAAAACTCAAACCGACTTAACCTCTAAAATGTAAGAAATCACAGATAAATGTCGTCTCCTGAGCCCGAGGTGACGTCTTCAAATTGCTTGTTTGGCCCAAAATCCGCAGATGTTCAGTTTAATATAACCGACTGCAGCAAAGAAATCTCTAATTTCAAATATCCACGACTCGTTACACCGTCATGAAGTCTTGTTAAAGCTTCAGATAGCCTATGTATTCTAACATGTGCCCGTATATTGAGTGTGTTTTCAATTCGTTGACAAATCCAAAAGATATTACCCAACACACTGTGATGAACATGAACACACTGTGTGATATGTAAATGCTTCAGTCTCCAGTACATCTTAAATTCCCCCCGCGGTTCGATTTAACAGAAACAGAAACAGGATTAGAATTCAACACGTTCTCTTCTGCATCTTCGCGGAAAAACTGAGCACATAAATATATTTGCTGCAGTTTGTGCTTTTTCTCACTGTCTTTGTGCTTTAGACCTGCTTCTCCTGCAGGGGGCAGCACTGAGCTGCAGAGGAGAGACCAGGCGCTGCAGTCAGAGGCGGCACCTGCATGTATTGATCCTAACCAGGGCTGAAAACACAATATAGGACCATACTAGGGCTAGATATTGGACCTAAATCAGGTATAACACAGCAGTAAATACTGAATTCATGTGTATGTAAATGTAAAAACCAGCTGCAAATGTTTATTAATAGTAAATACATGGACTTATGATCAAACGTCACTACACAGATCACGTCTCCAGCTACAGATCTCATGAGAAAATCGAGCATTAGTGCAAAAAATCCTCACGCTCAACATGCCTCAGCGCTGGTCCGTCATGAGGAGGAGCCCCTGGCTTCCTGTTTACCTTTCCCGCCGCAACACCTCTGATTCACACTTCGCTAATTGCTCATTTGGCCACCAGGGAGAGTGGGCCGCTCTGGCACAGGCCGAGTCACGAAAAAGTGGTAATTGATACGAGTTTGTGCAGATTTATAAGACGGTGTGACTCAGATTGGGAGTGGGAGCATTCAAAGGTCGCCGTGTGCTATTCTGGTGTCTTATTAAGCCTCAGTTTCACTTAATTTAATTTCTTCCCACTGGTTTGATGTTTACTCGAGCTCACGAGTGAAGATGGGAGGTCAGTTTTACTTTTATATCACAATAATCTGTGCAATATTGTCTTTATCTTCATTTACCTAACTTCCACTCACGATTCAACGAGTCACATGTAACATGACAGACCACTTTCCAATGATCATGACACAGCTCCGCAGTAGGATTGCGGTTAAGTTGCAGTTTTTTTCTCATCATAAAGTAATGGTATTGTAAATAATTTCAGGAAGTTGCCCACTCAGAGTCAATTTAAGCTTTAGTAAGTAACATCCAACATTTCCCAGATTTTGCTTTGGCAACCTGAAAAGGAGAAGCCTCTCATGTCACACCGTAAAACTTAACTAAACTGGAAATGAAACTGATTATTGCTACATTAAGCATACATTAAGTAATACCAAAAATTAGGGGGTTCCAATATATATGATACAATCTGAAATTCTTTGTACGATTTTAGGAAAAAATGATCATGATTTAAATCATATTGGGATAAATCATGGAAGAATATAAAGTTTAGAAACAAAACACATCTACGAAACAACAATTTGCAGTTGTCAATATTAGAAATTGATAAGTTTATGAGGGGTATGTGTTTACCCAAACAATAACTCAACTCAACTTAACTTTTAACTAAACTTAACTTAACATTGAACTTAACATAACGTCCAACTTACCTTAACTAAACGAAACAAAACTAAACTCCACTCAACTCAACTTTGAACTTAACTTAACATGTATCTTAATGTAACGCAAGTCAACATAACATAACATAACATAACATAACATAACATAACAAGGGATAAATCATGGAAAAATATAACATTTATAAACAAGACATCTATAAAACAGCAATATGTTGATGATCCCCAAAGACTTCACAATAAAGACTTCACACGATGAACTTAAATCTGAAGAATCTTTTCTTTTAATGTATTATCTGTAGTTCCACAGAGTTGAACACAAACACACACACACACTGGTGCTTTATAACCTAGATAGCAAAGAGACTCGGAGGTCACTCATAATATCTGCATTGACCTTTGTTGTTACACCGTCGTTACTACAAAGGTCAGCGTGGATAATGTCTCCGCGCAGGACGCCTGGTTCATTTTGATAACGACACCCAGAAGGGCGCCTAATGTTCGGTTTGGGTCTCGGTGAAGTCAGTAAATCTATTTTACAGCGAGTTTTTTACTGACTGGGACAAAACATACACACACACACACACTTTGTTTTTAGCCGGTGCGCAGCAACAGCGCCATTTAAGATGAACATAAATGAGGTTGCTGAGCACCGAGCCAATGCTAACGGTGGCTCATAAGCCTGCCATTCACAAATACACACTCACACACACACACACACACACACAAAGGTCAGTACGAGCTCCCGGCCTATCAACCGCTTTACATTTCCTCAGCGGAGTTTGGAAGATGCGCAGATGTAATCTTTTCTGTGTGGGTGATGAAATGATAAAATATGAACGATGGTATCCATTCATCTGTGTGTGTGTGCGTGTGTGTGTGTGCGTGCGTGTGTGTGTGTGTGTGTGTGTCCGGTGATAACAGCTTGTCTAAATCTGTGCCCTCCCTGCTAACACTCCCACTCACACAGAGGGGAATGAATTAGTAATAGGCCTCAGAGAAAAATAACTTCTCATAACACCTCCCTAATGCATTTGTGTCGAGTGTTTGTGTGTGTGTGTCACTACTGAGTAGGTGTACATAACTTTTTGTGTGCTTTCTGTGTTCGTGTGTACTGTAAGTACATGCGGGCTTGTCTGTGTGTATCGTAGACATGATACAGCATAGAGAAGTTTCCTGCCTTTGTGTGTGTGTTCATGTCCTCATGTCATCTCTCTCCTGGCTGTAAGAGTGGGCGCAGCAGCAGCAGCAGCAGAAGTATCACTCCTGTGTTTTCTCTGCGTCAGCTGCTGTGTGTTTCAATCCTGTCTCACCTCACCGAGTCGCTCTTTCTTTCCCTTTGTTCAATATTAGAGAGGGTCAGTGGGCGCATTGTGTCATCACATGTCTTACTCAAGAGATGGGTTTTCATCTACCGTTAAAACAAAACATTAAAATTAAAATCATGAGTGGAATCACCCCAAAAACCTCAGAATATCTCGGTTAAAGGTTTGGAAGTCAGTTGGGGGGGAAAAGTTGGTTTATGAATAAAACAATGGACTGAAATCAGGGAAGAAGTGTGACTAAAATGTTTTGTCAGCAGATGAAATCATTGGCAGTAACAGTAAAGCCACTGCTGAACTATCAAGTCTTGATTTACAAATGTCAACAAATCACTGGTTTCAGATTCTTCTATGAAAAGAAACCCAATCGCCGGAACAATTGTAGGCTCGGTATGTCTCTGCAAAACCACAGATAAGTTCAAACTGGACATTTCTTTTCTGTTGCAACCTTACGTTTGTTTGGGTTAAATTTTTCAGCTTCTCTCTTGTCATAACGCACAAAAACCTCCTGGTTATGTTTCAGGAAAACATCATAGCCTGACTTGTAATACCTGTTAAGTGTCTCCACAATCAATCAAACTTTATTTGCCAATTAATAACAAACATCATCTTGTGACACTTTTCAAACTGAGCAGGTTTAGACCACACTCCTTCATTAAGTTATTTACAGAGGCCCATCTTTTCCTCCATGAGCAAACACTTGGCGACAGGGGCGGAAAAAAAACGGCCTTCAACAGGCAGAAACCTCGAGCAGAACCAGACTCAATGGTGGGCGGCCATCTGCCTCGACTGGTTGGGATGAGCTGACAAAAACCGATGGAAATGTCTCTATGTCTCCTGATATAAAGGCCCAGTTTCTCCCCCACTAAAAGGGCAAAACATGTCTCAGGGTGTCTTTAAAAATATCCACTGGTGTGACTTGAACTGCGGCCGGTCGTTTGGCAGCCTCGTTGGCTCAGCTCCACAACCTTCTCCTCCACCTCCTGCTGCGACAGGTGGCTAATAAGCGTATAATGTGAACGTGATATGTCGCGTTTGGTGCAAATGTCAATCATGAACATTACTGTGGTTTGCAGAAACATTAACTGCCCACATTGTATCCTGGTGACCTGAAAAAACCCTCATTGAAATGCTACAAAAAGTTACGCTTGGTTGAGGCTGAAAACCAACTCTCATATTATATTATATTGGTATAACAGAAGAGGATGAAAACCTGCACTCATTAGCATTTTCTCTTGCATATTTCCTCCGAATCTGGTTAAAATGTTCGACCCTGTGCTCTTGAGTAACCACACATTAGCTGTAATAATACCAGTGTGTTCACTTAGAGCATCATAACATGCATGGGAGTGAATGTTGGCCCCATTTGGAAGCCAGGAAAAGAACATTTACTGCGATTCACACACATTTGTCATGACGTCCTTGCCTGGCTGCAGACCTCTGAATCACTGCCCACATCTGAATCAGACCTTCGTAGGTGGAAATTAAGAATAGGGACTTCCATCTGTTGGTGGTTTTGCTTCTGTCCTGCCAATAAAAAACTTCTTCCATCTGAGGTTTTGGACACAAACAACACGAGGCTCCGCTGCCGTGTTGATAAGCCAAGACGAGCTTCTTGGTACTACTACTATTAACTTACGATGACGAAATCCTGAATCTGCTCTGTAAGAGTGTTGCTAATTAGCTTAATTGAACAGCAAACGACCCAGAACAAGCGTGTCACCTTTCTGCTGATTGAACCTGTGATCTTCAACTTGACATTCATGTTCACGCGTCTCCTCCGAATGTGACCCGTCCTGTCACCGCTGTGCATTTCTCTCCAGAATCCAGCTTTTCCCTTCGCTCAAAAAGGGACTGTGGAGATTTTTTTCTTCACTAAATCTGCCCGGTGATGCCCAGAGGCTTGTGTCTCTCCTCCATCCAATCCCTCCATCTTCCTTGCTTTTCATGTCACCGCGGTTACATAAGGGAGGAGGGAAACGGAGTGACATCTCCGCCGAGGAAGACGGGGATGTGCTCCGTGTGAATGTGTTGGTGTGTGTCTGTGTGGCAGCTGTTCAACTTTTAATCAGGAATTAATTGTTAACCTCAAAGGGAACCGGCATCCCTGAAGACTCCTCTGTCTCCAGCATCCGTCAAAACAGTCTGTGCCATCAGCTCCCAGGTTCCAGAGTATTTCGAGGTCAGCGAGTCCTCAGAGGAAACACAACCACAACACTGTCACAGACCGATATGTGCTTTAAAAATAGCAGGGATGACCTTTGTTCTATCCTTCATCACATCAGCGTGACCCAAGCTGTACGATTTGGTCAAACAAAGGATAAAATAGACAAACTCATTGTAGGATTTTACAGTTTTCTTGATGTTGACATCTTATTCAGGATGTGGAACAAACACTAGACTATTTTTAGCTCAATTTTATGTTTTCCTCACAAAATCAGTTGTTTTCCTGTATCTCATGTTAATGGTTGTTATCGCTGTGATTGCTGACAGAGGTGCTAGGTTAGCATGTATTTTCAAGCGGCTCAGACCTTGAGTTACTAGCTAATTAAGCTAACTTTTAGCGTCTTTCAATACTGGGCAGCTTTTGAGTCACTAGCTAGTTTAGCTAACTTTTAAGCTTCTGTCAATACCTCCCAGACTGTGGATTGCTAGACAGGTTAGCCAGTTTCGTGGTCAGTAGCCTACCACACAGACTTTGAGTCGCTAGTTAGGTTGGCTATCTTCTAAGCTTCTGTCAATACTAATAGCTAAGTAAGCTAACTGTTTCTGCTACTGCAAATACTGCTCACATTGTGACTCAGCTATTTTTTTCTATTTCTAGTGTTAAGTAAATAACAGTAGCTAACAAGTTTGCTGATATGGACATCTAACTAATGCTAATCGACCACCATAGCTAGATGTCCTTAATAGTCCCAAGACAGCAAAACCAGACCTTTTTGAATCACTCAACCACGTTTTGAATATTTTTCCCAGGCTGCTGTTTTGTTGTGAAGCTCCCTCTTGTTTTAGTGCGTCAGTGGTGGTGTGGAGTTTCATATCATTGTCCTATTTTCTAGCATCAATCCAACTCAAAAGCAGCATTTTTTCCTGTGAACCGGCGTCCTGATTGGCACATCACGGCCACTGTACTTTGAATTCTTCCCTTGTGAAGTGACAGGGTGTCTTCTTTTATGGTGTTTGTGTCAAATGACAGGTTGTCTTCCTCTTATGTCTCAGCTGTCTTGGCCGATAAAGACACTAGCAGTGTCGAGGTAGAGACACTGAACAGCTACGACACAAAGTCCACAATCCCGTCCTCATATTTCTGTTTGACCAATCACTGTGTGATCCCGCACACATCCAGCTTTGCGGTGCTTCCTGTTGGTTTCTAATGGCACCGTGTCATCTGCCGCTGCACTGCTGCGGTTGTGGTTTGCGCTCTGGAGTCGAGCCTGACTCCTGCGAGGCCTCCCGTCTGTGAAAAACCTTGTTAGATAGATGACGACGCCTCGCTGTGTTGATGTGCGGTGAGAACAGTGGGAAGTTCTGAGCACTCAGTCGCAGAAACAGTGATGTCTCAAAGGTACGACGGTAACTAAGGTACTTAACACTCTCCCCTCTCTCTCTCTCTCCAGATCGTGTATTAACAGTAATTTGTGCCAGATTTCCCAAAACTCCCGAGGCTTGTGCGACTTAAGCACATATTATCAACTCACACCGACACACAGATACACACTCTCACCCACACGAGATCATATATTTAGCTTGTTAAAGTCCCACATCTTCCGCAACTCCGGTTGATTTAACAACTGTGAAGCCAGGGCGCTTTGATGGCAGTCATCTTTACTTCATCAAAGATGTTTTTGCTCCAGCATTTATCGATGCATAAAGTAATTTCTTGATTTTTTAAAAGCAATTAATGTCTTTGCTTTCCTGGATGAAAGTTTATCCCAATCATCCACCCTCCCGACTGCAAACCTGCCACTCTACACTTTACCTGACTTCCTCCTTTGCTGCTGTAATAATTACCTCTGACACTAAAGGTTGTGGCCTTACTACTAACATAACATAAATATGGGTTGTCATAAGCGGCTTCCACACTTGACCTTTATGGTTGTAAGAGCCAAATCAAGTGAAAATGTTGTTTTTGGAAGGCTGCATAATATTACTTAATATTTGAACAATTTGATTTGATTGTGATAGTTTATAATTTAATATGAATTTTTTGTGCACATATCTGATGCCTGGTGACGTACGTGTGCGCAGTGATTAGACAGGTGTGCGCCTTTGTTTGATTCAGGTGTGTGCTGTGATTGAGACAGTGTGAGCAGTTTTGGATGCTAACAGCTTTTTACCTTGTCCGAGCCTTTTTTTGAACTGATGTGACCTGTACTACGGACCCTTTTTTTGTTGGATTAAAATCAAGGACGAACTACCATTATGTCTGAGTGTTTATGTTCAAAATGGGCTGGATACAGTCAGAAGCCATCTACTGCGCACGCTGAAGGAAGTGGCTTGATTACCGAAACGAACAGTAAATTGAAATTTTGCCACTACAGTGGTTGTTATCCTGATGATGTCCGTTCTATCTACAATATCAGCAATGATGAGTTTATTACTTTGAAGTAATTTAGGGTAACGTAGGCAAGTTTGTAACAGACGTTGCAGAGGTGAGAGTTATTTCAACCCAAAGCACAATGGTTCCCAAAACTAACCGAGTAGTTTCAGTGCCTTCAGTGTACGACGAAGGTGCGATACACCTGTCGCTGGTACGCTGCGATGGTTAAGTTGTTATGGGAATAGACTATATATGTCATATTTAGAGTAACTGACAAATCAACCTTGTCAGTTGTACAAGTATGAGGATGTGTTACGTATACCTCAGTTTTAAAATGCATTAGTATGTCTTTACCTGTAACTAACTTTAAAGAAACACCTTTAGTTTTGCGTGCACGTGTTCAAGATGTTTTCAACTGTCACTTGGTTGGTTGAAGGTTGGTTCACACTTGGTTACCAACTATCTAAAATTGAATTAAAGATCGCCCTCAGACATTAGTTACCGGTGACTAACATTTATGCATTTTTACTCTTAATATCCGACACAAACATGCAACAAAAGGTTGTCTATAACTTGATTGTCTTGACGTTTTGCAGCATGAAACATTTGCTGCTCTGTAGCTGTAGACAACCTCAAGTGCTTTCAGTTTACTGAGGCTGGAACATTTTATTTTTTCAGTCCCTTGTTTAGTTACCTACTCCGCTCTGAGCGGTTTTAGGAGTGCATCCCTTTTGATTGGCAACAATAATAAATGGATGAAGAGATGTTCCCAGTGAGCACTCAACCCTACAAATCTTCAGAATACTCATTTTCTCCATCTGCTGTAGGTTGGAAAGGTTGGGAAACATGTACTGCCGTAGCCGCAATTAAGGCTTAACCTTTAAAAAATTCTTTTCAGTTATATGAGCCACTGGTTTCCTAATACAACGCACAAATGATTTGTTCCTTTCTTTACACAATCACCTAGAGTAGCTCGAAATGCTAAAGTGCAAGCCGTGTTACAGGTTATTTTGTATTTTGTATCCAAGAAGCAAAGAAATAGTCACAACTAATAAGTGCAGTTGGTGCAAAAGTTTGTTTCCCTCGTTGAAATACTGCAGACTAGTGAAAAAAAAAAAAAATTGGGGTATAATCCTCTGGGTGAGCCTCAGCTTCAAACTCAGGCTCCTAATTGGATATTTAGCTCGCAGCGAGAGACACAACACAATATGTACATCCAGTAAACACAGATTAGCTTCAGAAAAAGAAACAATGCCAAAAGAAGCACTGAAGGTTTGCTCAAAAAATGAGCACATTTAAGGCTCCAAATGATAATAAAAAAAGTAAAATAGCGTAGGCTCCAGGTTGAGAGTATATGTCTGCTCCACAGTACGTTATAAATCATGCATGATTGCCTTTGTTCTCCCCTCCGCCGCTGATGCTAACTGACGTGCACTTCTGTATCATAAACAGTAGCTCTCTCTGGTGGGAGCCGATTGTGTGAAAGCAGCTTAAGAAGATGAAGCCGGTCGCTGGGAGGGTGAAATTGTGATTCTATACAGTACGGCTGGGTTTGGAGCGAGGAGACGGGCTGCTTCAGAGCAAACAAGACGTGATAGCGCCGGTGGATTCGCTGCAGAATAACTGTCTCTCTGTCTGGAAACGCGGCGTTCTTTATATTTGGACCGCTTCTTTGTCTCCAAGGTGCTTTAAAATCAAGAAATAGTTTCTGTCCTCAGAGATTCGTCCTACACGGCATGTTGGCGTCTGCGTTTATATTTAGTACAGTATGTTTAGCTGAGGATCTGAGGTTTACAGAGTTGATGCGTCAGTGTCTTGCTCGAGACTTTTTGTTTTCCGTAGCAGGGATTGACATTTCAGTCGGAGGAATCTCATTATCTGAAGAAAAGTTGTGGACGTCCACAGAAAGAGACTGCAGAGGTTGTTTTTTTTTTGGGTTTGCACCAAGTTTTTAATGATATCTCGATGTGAATGTACTGAGATTATCTGGTCGTCTTTATTTTTAGAACTAATTTTACTTGTGCGGTCTCCTAAGGAAATCAGAAAGTTGTTATTGCAGTTATTGAGGAAGGATCCAGTGGTACCTAAAGGTTCCTTATTGTGCTCACTGACAAGTACTTACTTTTATTGAGGGCTTCTACGAGAAAACTACATGGTTGGATGGTCAAAAACTGTCCATTGCTGCAGCGCCTCTATTCATTCCATCCTGTTTTAGTGCCTGTGTCTTTAAGGCCCCGCCCCTAAAAAGCTCCATTTCCTGATAGTTTGCTTACTTTCCTGTTTAAATCTTCGTCACCCTGCTGTTGAGTTTCCGTCGTCTTGCTCTTTCATGCGGTCGTCTGTTCCTGCTGGTGTTTGTTCAGAGCAGTCAGTTTGGGATTATGTGCCAAAAAAAAAATATCCGAGGTAAGATTCAAAAACAAGACGAGAGTGTTTGCTCACGTTAGGAACTGTTATCTTGGAGATCTCCCCGAGAGGGAACTCGGGGTTTTGGTTGCTTACTTCACTGCGCGTCACGTTGCATTGTGGGATAACTGAGTCTGATGTGCACGGTTGGTCTGAAGCCTAGAGGAGTCGCATTATTAAATCATTTTTTACTCCTTTAAGCCTCAAGATAGCCCCCATCGTCCCGGTACATTATAGACTGTTGTGTCTAGTCCTGACGACTAAAACCCTGTGGCTTCACCCCCAACTCTCCTGCAGGATGCCGCTCAGCGTCCAAAACCATGAAGCTGATTGGACTTGAGTGCATTCATTGTTCCTCCTCACAAGCAGACCAAACGCTGAAGTAAGAGCTGGACACCGGAGCCCTGGAGGATGAGATATCACATCCTGAACTTTGAATCTTGAGGTCTCTGGTGCACGTTTCTCTACGGGCAGAAGTTTTGCAGGAGATCTGACCTCTGACACTTTCTCTAGTTTCTTCTTAGTGCATCCCGTCTTTTTGACCAGCGTGAAGGAAAACAAAGAGTTGCATGTTAGAGCTGGATCACAAGCACTTTTGAACTCGACCTTGAACTCTGGATTTTGCAGAATTCCTAATAGAGTTCTTCACGTTGGTTGAGAACTTCCTACTAAACTGCAGGCACGAGAGGTTTCTTCTTCTTCATCACGACTGATAACGGTGACAGAAAGTTCTGCGCGTTCCTCGCGACACCTCTGTTCGGGCAGCTGCTGGGATCTCCTGCGTTCGTTAGTCGTGCGTTATCAGCCGCTTGATGTGTCAAATTATTTCATCAGCGTCGATTCAGAGCGACGCCTCATTCATGTCGACGCTGAATGGCCATTTGCGATCGCTCCGGATGATTTGTTTTGATTGTCTGCTTGTGTTTCGGAGGATTTGATAGTGACAGGGACCGACGTCTCCTTCCCTTTTTTTTTAGTTTTTTCTTTCTTCCCCCAGCTTTTACTCGAATCACACAAATTCCCTCCTTTCTGCCTCCATTCCTCCCTTCTCCTCCCTCTAAATGTCATCCCTCCTTCTCTCCTCCTCCCTCCCTTGTTCTTCTTTCTCTCCCTAATGCCACAATCGCAATTTTTTTCTCTCTCTCATACCTCCCTGCCCTAATCCATCCTTCTCCCCCTCCCTCCCTTCCCTCCCTATCTTCCTCCCACTCCTTCTCCCCTCCTAATTAAGCGCTCCCTCTCTCTGTTTCCCCTCCAAATCTCTCCTCCTGTCCGTCCCTCCCTCGTTTTCTCTCTAATCCCTTGTTTCTTTTTATCACCCTCCATCCCTCCTTCCCTCCTTCCTTCCTTCCTTCCCTCCTCGGTCCTTGTTCTCCCTGACAACACACTGCCTTATGTAATCTGCATCTCTGGGTATTAGTTATGCAAATTCATACATTTTTATTTACGTGTGATTTTTCTCTCTCTCTCTCCCTCTCCATCCCTTCTTCTCTCCCCTCTCTTCCTCCTCCACTTCTGTTTTATCCCCCCTTCCTTATTCCCCACCTCTTTCTGTGTCCTCCCTCCTCCTTTCTTCCTTCTTTCCATCATTTTTTCTCCTCCTTTTCCTTCTCAATAATCTTATTTCCCCTCCTCTCTCTCCTCCTTCCTCTCCTCCCTCCATCCATCACTTCCTCTCACCATCCTCCCCTCCCTCCCTCTCACTCTCTCCCTCTCTCTCTCTCTCTCTCTCCTCCAGCCACCAGTGGTCTAGAGGCGGAGGGCGGCAGGCGCGGCGGCAGCAGCAGCAGCCACGGGGACGGCAGCCACAGCAGCATCAGCGGCGGAGGAGGAGGCAGCAGCAGCGGCGGCGGTGGCGGCGGCGCGGCCCACTTCAGGTCTCCATGGCAACAGAGCGTGAACGTGTTCGGCTCGTGGAGCAGGCCGGAGTGTGTCGAGGAGCTGCACCAGCAGGCGCAGCTCAACCTCCAGAGCCTGCTGCAAGGTAAGGATGGATGGAGATGGAGAGGAGAGAGAGGAGGGTGGAACGGATCGGATGGAAGGCGTGTGTGTGTGTGTGTGTGTGTGTGTGTGTGTGTGTGTGTGTGGGCGAGAGTGTGCGGTGTGTTTTGAGTGGGTGGGAAAGGCGTGGAGGCAGAAGCGGAGGCGGGTGGGGAAAGTGTTTACATGTGTGTGTGGTGTTGGACTGCGCTGATATGGGTGTGTGTCGGCCGCCTGAAAGGTGTGTGTGTGTGTGTGTGTGTGTGTTAGCATGCAGATACGCTGTGTGTGTGTGTGTGTGTGTTCAATATTCCCCTGCTTGCCTGTGTTTATATTGCACTGAAGGGTGTGTGTGTGTGTGTGTGTGCATGTTGGATCACAGAGACAGAGCTGATGGTGTGTGTCACCTTGCTGCGTTGTTATTTAAGGTGGAATATGTGTTGATGTGTGTGATTTGGTGTGTGTGTGTTTATATTTCTGCATTGTGTGTGTGTGTGTGTGTGTGTGTGTACAAAGAGGCATTCAAAGACGTCTGTTTACATTCCAGTCAGCGGTTGTAACTCTGCCTTGTTTTTGTTTCTTAAGGTGGAATGCTGTCATTTTCATTTTAATAATAATCTCCTGTTTGAAGTGTGTGTGTGTGTGTGTGTGTGTGTGTGTGTGTGTGTGTGCGTGTGAGTGTGAGTGTGAGTGTGAGTAAATGAGATCTCAAGGGAACCAGGGTTCCCATTTGTTCTCAGGTAACACTGTTTCTCTGCATTTGCTTTCTGCTAGTTGCCTCTCTCTCTCTCTCT
>CAEMYA010000423.1:113007-127722 GCA_903131615.1 Diplodus sargus | reverse complement strand
AAAAGTCCGTCAGTGGGAGCAGAAGAATTAGTGGGCAGACTCTCAGTTTCTGTGCCGTCTGGGCTGAAACTAGTTATTAAAGTCGGGAGCGTTTACAAGCGCTGAATCATGTTTTGATTTAAGAAATAAGTTGGTTAAAAGTGTGAATCATCCTCAGTTGTTTTTGAGCTGTTTCCATTCCTGGTAATTTATGTGAAATGATCCTAAACTATCTGGACATGGTCCACGTTCAAATTTGTATTTAAATACCAGTTTAAGTGAAAATTGACACTTTTTCTGAGGTAATATCCAGACAAAAAATTACATTTTGTGATCTCAAAAAAACCCTCCTACACTAATTATAGTTCTTTATTTCCTTATTAACTCTAAATATGTGCATATAAATGTGTCAAAAACAAGTGCTTGGGTGGAAAAACGGCCTAAACAAAGAGCAACACGGATAAAACTTCATAAACTTGCATAATTTCCAATTTTAGGGCTTTAAAAACTGATATAAACTATATATTGCTGGACTTGAAATCTCATTGGCTATATGATTCATCAATCATCTGGAGGCTGGAGTGGGAGTGGCTCAGGAGAGAGAAGAAAGAAGAGAGAGTGGGTCACCTGTCTACATCATCACTCATTGGCTGTTGTAGGCTCTAGGGCGGTCATAGGAGCTCCTATTGTTTGATTTCACAATCATTGGCTGTTGCAGGTTTTTTTTTGTAATTTTCTCGACACTAAATCATGAAATACTTTGTTTTAGACTAAATGTGTTTCTGAAATGGATCTTGTTGATATTTGGGACTAAGAGAAGACAGTTTTTGTTGGCTTTTGACACCTAATTGGTGAGTTGGCACAGCTATGCACATGCTAGTTTGGTTTGCTCGGTTCCGGTTTTTATCTTGAAATGGTTTTCATTAATAGATTGACGACAATCTAATCTTTCTAACGATGAACGCCATGACCGTAGACTTAAACCAGACAAAAATGGAGGCCCTTAACCAGACTTTTCTTTCCTTTAAATCACTTGTTGATCAAAAACAGCCTGTTTCGTCGAATCCCAAAACAACGTATGTGTTTTGCTTGTTTTGTAGATACGTTGTGTTGTTCTGTCCTCACATGCGGCCGCCAGCTTGCACAGAACAGTATGTCGCCTCCTACATCTTCCTCCATCGCTGCCACGTCTTTATTCCGTGTGTGTGTGTGTGTGTGTGTGTGTGTATTAAGCCTGTTATTGTCTCAGACCGGCTGGCATCTTGTGTTTGATCAAAAATAAAATGGATGAATGCAGTCGTGGGTGGACAACAGCAACAAATGTGTGTGTGGCCATTCATCTGTCCTGTGATCATCTATGTCACTTTGTGTTTATGTGTTCATCGCTGCGCTGTGTGTTGATCTTCCCACTGTCATCAGCAGTATGTCCATGAGAGAGTGTGTGTGTGTGTGTGTGTTTGTATACCAGTGTCCATTTGCTTTGTGTGTGTGTGTCCATCTGTTTGTGTGTGTTATATAACACTGAAGCAACCAGCTGTACTCTCTCTCTGTCTCTCTCTCACTCTGGCCATCCTCTCCATCCAACCATCGGTCTCCCACCGAGCCGGACTCAGCTCGGTAAAATATTCATCCTCTTCTCCGCTCCTCAACACTCTTTGCCCTCCATATTTATGAAGCTGGCTGTCGTCCTCCGGTGTTAGACGGATCTGCTGCGTTTTTCTGCCGAGATTCAGCCTCCCCTCCCTCCCTCCCGTCCCTCCTTCCCTCCCTCCCGCCTGCAGGGAGATTTGTGTGAGATTTATTTCACTGTTACTGCTAAGTGGGCAACAGTGAAATCCGGCCGGTCGTTCCCTCTCATCATCGACCGGCGGACCAGGAGATGATGAGCGCACGAGGTCTTTCTTCCCCTGATTGGAGTCCTCATGTGTGCGAAATTAACTCTAATGAGCAGATTTGATTTAAGATGCGAGTCTCCGGGTTGTAATTGGCCCTCGTTCTGATTTTGACCGCTCGCGTTCAACAAGTCCTCGAAAAAAACTTAAACGACAAAATATGTTGTTGACAACGGCGGTTAAAAGCTTTTTACGATCAGCGGGAGGTCGTCGGTCCAACCTCCGAAAAACACCGTTCTGATGATTCACGCGGTCGTTCCCTCACAAAATCGCAATTTCACATGTGCATTCAAAGTTTAACATGCGAAAAGAAGATAATGCACATCTGAACTGGACATTTTCACAAATTTGTCATTTGTAATTGTCTTTTTTTGCACGTGAACAAACATTTTAACACGTGAAAATTAAAATCTAATGATAATCCAGGCATTGTATGAATGAATACATTTTCAAATCACGTGTTCTTCAATACGGTTTGAATGTTCTTTTGTGCTCTTGGTCATAAACTTCTGGAGAGATTCATTACGAGGGCATGGAAGGCTTATTTTCCGCATTTAACTCTGTTCAGAGATCAGCTCTCTGCTTCCTCTATCACTGTTGTGCTGGCGTATAACATCCAAAGACTATATGATCAGAGAGACTGTTATGTATCTGTTGTCAGGCAAAGATAGCAGTTATTAAATAAAGATGGATGATGTGTCTACACGTCCTCCCGATGTAAAAAAAGACGCCAAAAACCCTGGATATGGGCGCTGGCGACGTCCAGCAGTGTCATGGTGCTGCCAAACTTGTCAAATTAGCTTTTTATGGCATCAAATAACTAATTAATGCCAAACTTAACAAAAAAAAAAACGTGAACATACGTCAGCATGATAAGAACGACCTCAATTGTCAGACATTTTCTTATTTGACATGTTTGTAAGGGAATGTAACTCTTTAAAAGCAGCTGACACATATATAGTGTAACTTCCAAGACAGCTTGGCATCGTAGTTCTACTCAAAAAGGGGCTAATAGTGCATAAATTAGGCTCTAGGGAGTGATTTAATTTTACATATTCCCTTTTTAAAGCATCAAATAACTAGTTAAAACCAAACAAATCCAGAAAACGACCTCTAATTACAGAAATGAAGATTTTCTAAGTTTGGCCAACGTCAAAGCTGCTAATATAGAAAGATTATATATATAATTATGCTGTTTGCATTGTTTTGCTTCACTGTTAGAGAGCTGTAAGTATTTTCCCCCATTATGCATATAAAACATGATATTTTGTTGAACTTATAGATGGATTTACATCAAATTTTTACTTCTTTTAACTGTTGCTAGGCAGATATCACCATCTCTCACCAGTGCAGTCGACTGTTAACGACAATTAAACTCCAGTTATTAGACAGTAATGGTTCAAACGCGGTAAATGTGAAGCATCTGCGAGATTTTACAGTTCAATATTAGCAACATGTTCACATTATCTCGCCCAGTTAAGAGTCTGACAGATAACTAAAGCTCAGTATTTCCGTCGAGATTTACAACAATGAGATCTGCACATTTTGTGATCAAAGGTTTCTTTAGTCGCCGTGGCAGGAATATATTATATTATATATTTAAAGCTCAGGGTTGCACTCCACCGACGGAGGAAGATATATTGTCTTCTATAACAGAAAGATTTGCACCGTTCTTATTTCTCCCTGCTCCTACGTGACTCTGCCCAGCGGCCTGATATATTTATGAAAGGCTTTTTTTTTTTTCCGTCCTCTGCAGACAGATTTACTGGAAGATTTACAGCGGACGCATTTGCATTGTGTACTTTTTTCTTCTCTTTCTGCACGCCGTTAATCAACAGCAAAATATTCATATAATTCTCCCACATTAATGGTGAACTTTACATTTGAAAGTTTCAGCCGGTGTCATCCATTACAGCCAGACCGGCCGCTTTATGGCGGTTCCATTAAGCGACGCTCGAGTATTCATACTTTAACGCCCGACACATTTAGCCCTACGTTCTCTTTTGTGTAAGTTAATGTGTTTCGGAGGGATTTTGCTGCAAATTCTTGCGTCTCTTTGTAGAAACATACCGAAGATTTCTCCGATAAAAAGACACTAATTCCGCCTCGTCGGTCAATCAGCGGATGATTTGACGTTTCTGCCGATGACGAGTCATCCAAAAGTTGACAAGTCGTCTTGTTTCTCGCTTTCTTCACGCTGAAGAAGTAACATCGAAGCGGTTCAGTTTTATTTTGTTCCCTGTTCTCTGATCAGACGCCGGATGAAACAGTTGGCCAAGCGCTATTTTGTAAGATTAAAGAAGGGGAAATTGTGGGAAGATGAAGGATGAGAGGAGTTTTTTTGATCACCACAACTGTAGTTCCTCCTCTGAAGTGTCAAACTCGAAAGCTGCGCCGAGCGACTTTACACGTTGGCGAAGTGAAACTGTCGAGAAAAAACCCCGAGCTTTTTTATTCCTGTCATACCTTAGACGTGACTTTTGTGTAAGAGTCTAGATTCTCAGAGTCGCAGGTTTTCTTGATATAAGACGGCCGGGAGTGCTCATACCCTAATCCGTCCAATCAGATTTCATCCCTGGAGATCGCTGTTGAATAAACGAGGATGAGAGGGTGACTGAGATCCACTCGGGGGCATTTGATCAGCGGAGGCGTATTTTTGAGACGTGCGCACACATTGACACAACTCGGTGTCGGCCAACAGCTCTTAACTGTCATCTAAACTGCTGCCGGTCACACTGAAGCATGAGGGCCGGAGATAAGAATGTGTGTCATCCATTACAGACGGCCACGTTTGAAAGAGAGAAGCTTGTTGTAGGTATTCTTATTTTCAGATACAGTAGCCGAAGGTATGTGTAATGGGATTGTCGAACGTGTCCTTTCAGAAGCATTAATCTGCTGCTCTAACAGCCTCCAGCCTTCTCTGAAGGCGTTAGAAGATTTTGGGGAACACGGCTGCAGGGATTTGCTCCCATTCAGCCACAAGAGCATTAGAGAGATCGGCCATTGATGTCGGCGATCAGGCCTGGCTCGAAGTCGGTGTTCCGGTTTATCCCAAAGGTGTCGGAAGGGGGGAAGATCCAGGCTCTTTGTGGGTTAATTAAAGCTCCTGTTGATGGTCTCATTCCCAACCCTTCAAATCCAGATGATTTAGGATGGCGGCCAACCATGCAAGCCCAAATCTTAAAGTACTGAAAGACAGTTGATAATGAATTCCTGGGTCATCAAGAAACAACGCTTTGGGTTGGTGATGCACGGTATCAGCAGTCTCTGTGATGGCGTGGCAAACTTGCCTAACATTAGCGGCTGAGCAGCAACATATCCAAAAGACATCATTTTAAACATCTTTGCTGATGTTTTGAAAAGGCGTCCAGTGTAAGGCTCAGAATGAACGCTTTTACGTCTGTTTTAGGCATCTTGTCAACGCTGACCAGTGACGTCCAAGTGATATCCTTACGTGGTTCAAAATAAAGGTTTTTACAAAGTATAATTAGACTTTTTTTCAGCTTTAGTTACAGATGTCTAAAGAACTCTTTGTGGTTCCTGAGTTTGAGACCAGCGGTTCAAATCCAACCTATAGTTTTTGCTGCAGTTTGGCCGGCACAAAACTTGGAAATCAGTATTGAACGTTGGAAAAACGTCCATAAATGTTCAGTCTGGCTTTTCCACTAGACGTCTTTTGTATATGTTTTTGCTCTGTTGGTAGCCGCGCTACAACTGCTGCCACATTGTTTATACACAGCACTATAGCACACCCTACCTTGGGTCAGTGCTCTGTTCTTAGGGTTATTTGACCTGAAAAACATTGAAGACATCTCATTTCGTTGCTTGATTTGAGGGAGTATCTTAAATATTGTTTTCTGTAGCAATAAGGAACCCACACCATGTAAAACTGACCCTGAACAGAAGTGCAGAATTGTTTGTGGTGTCCATCTAGTGTAGCCTGAGATTGGGTCGAGGACACTGTCGATAAATGAGAGTTTTATAACTCTAGATGTTGTGATTGTGGCTTTAAAGCGCCCTTCAGCCTGTATCACAACAAAGTTGTGTCACACTTCAGGCTACAATACATTTTTTCAGTGGAGGTCAATGCCATCTTAGCGCTTAGAGCAAGATAAGAGCTCGCCGTCCACTCTGTTTTCACAAGACTCAATAACAGAACTTGACTGCAGCATCAGCAGCATCACAAAGAGCCCAGTTACCATCAACTTTCTCATTTGATTTGCCTTCTTTATCGCCTTTTTTTGAGGATCAATAAACATAATTGTTATCTCCCCGTATCTAATCGTATTAGGCAGCACTCTCCTCTGTGCTTTAAGTGCCAACGTCCCTCACAGTGGACGGTGTAAGGTGGCAACTCACAAATGTCAAGGTAACCCTCTAATTGTGTCAGTGGATGTCTGAATCAATCACAGAACGGCCCGATAAAGTTTCCCTGTCTGCACCGACTTGACTATAAAATGTCACGGCGGCCCTTGAATTGTGTCGGGGAAGGTCTGAGTCGATGCTAGCTGTTATCTACACGTGCTGATAAGGTTTTGCTGTGGTCAATACACATTACAGAACAGGTGCGGCATCGATCAGGAGGGCGAACGCTGACACAGGACAAACGGTTGTGTCCGTTTTTTTAATCTCAAAGGTTTTAGAAAGTATTTAGGACCCCACCGCTTTGAAAATGAGACACCAATAGATTACACTGTTGAATAATTTAGATGATTTATTTCTTGTGTAATACTTTTTTCAGGAAAAAAGAAATGGTTTAAATTAACATTTCCTGTCTTTGCAGACTTTTTCTTAAAGTAGACTCATCATGCTTTTTCCTTTCCTTCAATGTCCTTCAACAGACAGAAGCTCTTTCCTCCCGCTTAAAACACTGCTCCTGAACGCCTCGTTAGCAGTCCTGCCTTTAGTTCTGTGACTTTGTGATGTCACGCTACATCACCATGTCACACATTTACACAATTTATGCCTAGCAGCTAGTTTGGCACATAAAAATAAATTTAGCACAGCTGCTCTGTTGTTTTTAGCAATGCTGGCTCATGCATGTGTGAGCCGACCAATCAGAGGAGACTGGGTATTCATGAGGGGCGGGCCTTAAAGAGACAGAAGCTGAAACAGAGTGTTTCAGAAATACAATACATGAGAAATGTGTGTGTTTTTTGAGCATTAAAGCATGTGAACCTGTTCTTGTAGCAGTGCTGTGAAAGTGTACCTAAAAGTTATACTTGAGAAAAAGTAAAAGTCAACCATACGAAAAGTACTTGTATTTAAAAAGTACAAGTAAAAGTTAATGTATGTATAAAATGTATACTTAGTGTTGACTTGACATAGATGTTGCAGCATGTAATCTACAATGTCAAATCAAATATCAAATAAATGTAGTACAATAAAAAGTACTCCATTTGCCTCTTAATGTAGTGTAATGGAAGTATAAAATAGCTGAAAATGGAAGTACAAATACCTCAGAGTTGTACTTAACTTCAGTGCGTGAGTAAATGTACTTAGTTACATTCCATCACTGTCTTATAGACGGTGATTAAGGTCCTTTTGAAATACTCACAATCCATTTTTCTTTGATTTAAACGGCATCCCTGACTCTAAACGACAAATACAGTATGTGTCAATTTAAAAGCCATTTACTGTTATATTATGCAAATGATTTGTCAACACAGCGTTTAATTCAGGAAGAATTTAGCATATTTGGGGCGACGTTGGCTCATGAACACAGAGCTCAGACGAGTCCTTGTTGTCACGCTGAAATTCAGCCTGGAGCCATGGCTTTGACAGCCGAGGGAGCCCCTTTTTGGAGAATTTATAGATTGTTAAAACTTTTATTGCTGAGTGACCTTTATAATCTGATAGTCTGTTTGTTTTAAAGCCACAAAATATTTCCTCTTTTTCCCCTTCTGGAAATGAGTCAGTTCGGCCAAGCTGTCACATTTTTTTTTCCTCTCTTTGTCTCCGTCGAATTTATTCGTTGTGAGTGACATCGCTGTGAATCAGGGAAGACAAACTCGTCTGTCTCGTTTCTCTCCTTGGGGGGCTTTTAGCTGAGTTTCTCAAATGCGGGCTGAAGTGTGACACATTTAAACACTATGATCCAGGCACGTTTGCATTCAAGCAAACCTGCCAAATCCTCAAATGAACCCTGGTGCTGATCAAACACGGGGCTGAGGTGACAGCAGCCTAAAGGTAAGAGGAGAAGACTTAAATGTCACCGCGTTGAATCTGTTTGGAAGTTAGAAAACTTGGAGTTATGATGTGGGGAAAAAACTTGGCAAGTCAGGTCAGATTGTCCTTGAGTAAAGCACTGAGTAGAATCAGTGGCAGGGAAGAGGAAAATTCAATGCAATCTGTGTACGCAGATTTGAATCAGATTATGTTTCATTTATGAAACGTTTACTCATTGTTGGTTGTGTGGCCCAGCGTTAACAACACTGTTTAAACTCAGTATCTTTTGGGTTTTCGACCATTCTTGGACAGGCAGTGCAGTGCTTTGGTGCCTTCGAAGTCATGGATGTGTATTTCATTGCCATGCTGTGTGATGCATTGTTTGTAAAACTCTCAGCCTTTAACAATGACAATACAAATCTGGTGAAAGTCGATTCCAATACCAAGGAGGTAGTTTTCACCCGTGTTTGTTGGGTGATTGGTTGGTTGGTTGGTTTATGAGTTGTTTTGTCGGTTGGTTTATCGGTTGGTTGATTGGTTGATTGGTTGATTGTTTGGTTGGCAGGTTTTTATAAGTGTATTTGGTTGGTTTGTTTGTTTGTTGGTTTGGGTTAAGATTACACAAGAAAACTGGCGAACAGATTTTGACCAAACTCAGATGGAGGATGGGTCTTGAGAATGCAAGGTAAATAGGGAACCAATCTAAACGCTGATGGTTAAATTATTCTGTTACTGTGATGTCCCCATTTAGAAATAGTCTCTACTCTGTGTACTTCACTTTATAAAAAACATCAGAGAGTCTTCCACAAATCACCCGCTGGATAGATGACAAGAATTACAGCCAGTTTTACATGAATGCATTCATTGTAAAACTCTTGGCTTTTAACAGTGACAATACAAATGTGGCAACAGTCGATGCCAATTTGTTGCTCCCACCAAGGAGGTAGTTTCCACCCGTGTTTGTTGGTTGGTTGGTAGGTTTTTATTGGTCTTTATTGGTTGGTTTGTTTGCTGGTTGGATGGTGTGTTTGTTGGCTGATTGTTTGGCTTGTTGGTTGTTTTGCTCGTTTGTTAGGAGGGCTGGGATTACACAAAAATAACTACTGAACAGATTTCCACCAAACTTGGATGGAGGATTGGCTCTTGAGGAAGCAAAGTTAATCGGGAACCAATCTAAACGTTGGTGGTTTCATTATTTGTTATGCTACCTAAATTTGAACCAGGAGTGATGTCCCCATTTGGAAATAGTCTCCACTCTGTGCACTTCACTATAAAAAACATCAGAGAGTCATCCACAAATCACCCGCTGGATAGATGACAAGAATTACAGCCAGAATATGTGCCAACAAAGAAAGCTCTATAATCGGATCAGAACCCTCTGTGCGGTTTCTAATGACCAACATAAACTAGGCCGCTAACCGCCAAATCTGTCCTTCTAGGTCACGACCATCCGCTAACAAACACCAGCCCCTTCCTCCCAGTAATGGATTGATCAATTGTGCATGTTGAACCGCAAGGACAAAGACGCGACATACATACGGGTGGTGCACTCGCACACACACGCATGCAACCCGCGGCGGCGTGCACGTCGTGTACACAGACAAACAAAACGCTGTGGCTGCGTTGAAAGAGCGCTATTGTTAATTTTTGTCTTCCTCCCTCCCTCCTGTCCCTCATCGTCTTCCTGGAGGGGGGGGAGAAGAAAGGGTGACCCAAATTTGACACGACCGGGGTGCATATTGTCAGGGATGGTTGGGTTTATCTGTGAATGGGCGCACTGCACAGACTGTTTTCATGACGACTCGGTAAAGAACTGTTAAAGTTAACCGCTTCACATGCTCACAAACACCTTAATGGGCGACACACCTACACACAAACACACACAATAAACAGGTTAGTGATGCATGAGCGCCTGGCCTGCTTGTCCGGACAGAGGACAGGGGGTTGGGTGGGTTGTTCTATGCGTGTGTGTGTGTGTGAATTAGTGGGAGTGACCGGCATACCTTTACACCCCGCACACCAATAGCATCCCTGCTCCCCCCTCCCCGGGTCTCCCTCCACAGTACCCTGCAGTCATGTAGCCGAGCTGCTATCTGAAGCATGGATCTACAACTGTTTACCTTCCCTTCTCTCCTTCCGCTTCACTCACTGCTGCTGCTGCTGCTCGTAGGACTCAGCGTGGGTTTTTCAAACCTTTAGACTTTAACTGGAGGAACACATATGGTTTTATTCTGGGTGGTGTTACCGGATCGTGATGTGAGTAAAAGCTGGGAGTAAAATCCTTAAATTAGAATGTTTCTTTAAGGTCGATTATCAGTAAGATGTAATCTTGGTATCAAATGTAACTGAGCTACACAGCAAGCTCAGATCAAGCAGTTTGTATGATGTTTTTGTCGGTGCTAAAATCTACTTTTTATGAGTTGAATCTGTTAAGATAAAGTAAAGACATTGTGTTAAAATATTACCAGGCTTGGGAGGGTTGTATTCTGAGACAAATGTTAAGAAATGCAGTCAATATTCTAATTTTAAGTCACAATGTTAAAGAAATGTTCTTCTCATTGATTTTGGATTAATACCTCAATACCAAACACATTAAAATAAAGACGAAAGGAAACTCTTATTTAACCTAAATACATTCTGTAACACACGCACACTTCACATCATTACCAGAGTGATGTTGTGTGTAACTGAATGTATGTGTAATCTAATTACATCATTGTTTCCCCGTAACTTTAACCGAGTAGAGTTTGTTTGTTTGTTGTTTTGTATCCTGATTACGTAATCCTGTTACTCTCCAAGGCTAAGTGAAAGGAAAATCACAAGTACTTAAAGTCTTAGAGTATCTGATATTAAATGTAGTTAAGAATCAGAATGTATTTATTTTTGTTTTAATATGTAAATTGACTGATGAAGCTCCTCTTGGTAAGGAAGTTGATTTTTGAACTCGTCACATCCTGATGTTTTAGGTTGGCGGTTGATCAGACTTACAATCCCAAAGCGTCAGTGTTACAACTTTTCCGACGGTAGCCTTAAAAATATGCTTTGCTATTTTAGTGTGTAATCTCTATTCTGTATTGAAACTAGTTAATTGTCCAAGAGTAAAGAGTCCAATACTTTCCTTCAAAATGAAGCGGAGAGGAAGTTTGAAGGAGCAGAAACAACCTCAAAAGTAAATGTATTTATTTTCTTCTTCATGGATGGCGGACGACCCAACCGATAATCCCAAAGCGTCTGGTTGGAAACAAGACTCAGCGGTCAACTTTCTGACAAATCAGACCTTTAAAACAGTCGACATAGTTCGATATTTGGTGACAATCCCATCCCAACTCTCACATCTGCATTCTGAAACAGACTCGGAGTCAGGAGGTGATTATCTCCGACTGGAGCCGAAGAGGGAAACAGCTCGCACGTCTCGCTCCCCAAATTCAATAGTGCACCCACCAGCACCCTTGAAGCGCCCTAATTAACATGTTGTATCTCGGGTTGTTTAATGAGTACACAAACAAACAGTTACGTAAACAGCTGAGTTCGTGCTCATAAGCGGCGCTAAAGGCTGTAACTGTCGTTTTAAAGTCTGCTCCTGTACAAACAAACACTCAAGTATTGTACGTGAATGCAGTTTTGAGGAGCTTTACTCCAATATTTCCCCGTGATACGTCTGCTCCACTACATGTGAGAGGCAGCTAAATTCCCTTCTGCATAAAAAAAAACATTAAAATAAGTTTACAAAATATGATGCACTTGTAAACTGATAAAAGAATAAAGGTAAATCATCTGTACTAGTAATTATCAGATCTTACAACTTAGGAGTGAAGCAGCTGTCGCTTATTAAGAACAGTGATGGAGTGTAGCTAAGTACGTTTACTCAAGCGCAGTATTTATATTGTGGAATGAGTTTCACTGGTTGGAAATTAGCAAACGAGTGCAGGAAGAGTCGTCGTTTCAAAGTCGTTAGTTTCCTACCTTCTTTATTCGTGTGTAAAATATAATAAAACTAAAAGTAAGTCGTGTACAGAGACATAAAAAATACCCAGGTGTGGTGAAACATCTCCCCCTGAGGGCTTTTGAAGGTCCTGTTTGTAAGAAAAGTTGTTTTCGAGTCTCGTAAAAAGAAATAAATGTCGCTCTGGGACGGGTCAACGGCCGTCCTGAGGCGGAAATAGCACCTTTAAAACCAGCTCACTGAACATTCAATCAAAGATGGCTGCATATACTCGCCCGTAGATGTCCTCACCTCTCTTTTCAAAGCATCATTTATTAAAAACTGTTCTTAAAGATATCTTGAATCAAGAAATGTTCCCTAACAAGTCTCGGCTCTCCATCAGCGCCTGCAGTTCGGACTGGATTCTGCTGATTCTGGTGTGAAATATGACAAACTTGTAACCCAGGACGTGAAATGTACAGTAACTCTAATCAACATAGCTCTGAAACAATTAAAGAATGTCTAAAAAAATCTGTTTGTACGTAACTTCGTGGGAAGCTTTTTATAATCATTGATAATGAGTAACAGATACTTGAACTTGTCCGAGTCCACTAACACACTATTAATACAGCAGGAACAAATAACGCTCCCTCACATTTTGATGTGAGATTACTCAGAGACACGTCGTCCACCATGTTGTGCTAGCTTCTCCTCCTCTGGGCCTCTCTGGCGTCACGTTGTCTCCTCCACCCTCCTCTTCCTCTACACCTACTTTGTCTTTTTTTGGTTTCATCTTCACCCGTTTTTCTCCTCCGATATTTTCTTCTTCCGCTGCCTCGTCTTTACCTTCTTGTCCCGCGCCTACGTCTTCCTCTGCTTTTTGCTTTTTTGGACGTACACATCTTCCTCTGCCTCTGCTTCATCATCTGTTGCTTCTTCTTCTTTCTTGTCATTAGCCGTTATTTCTTCTTCTGCATCTTTTTTTAAGAGCTCTCTTTTCTTCTTCTTCTTCCTCTTCTTCTTCTTCTTGAAAAGTTTCCTCCGATTCGTTTGTCTCTCCTTGTTTTCTCTCTCCTCTTCCTTCTCTGCATTATCTTCATCCACTTCTCCTCCTCCTCCTCTCCTCGCTCTTCCTCCCCCCCCCTCGTGTCTTCGGCCCTCTTGCTGACGCCTCACTTCTTCGGGGCTCTGCAGTCTCTGGATGAGACGAGGTTTTGGCTTCTGCTCGCTGCTCGCTAACGGGCTGATCCTGCTGTTTTCTGCATGCAGCAGTCAGGCAGTTTATAATCAATTATTTTTAACACTGCAAAATAGACAGTTCTCTATCACGAGCACCGGATGTGTAATACTCCTCTATGAATAACAAATAGCCGGGGACCTGCTTTCTTAAAGCGAGTGCTTGCACAGTGAAACGTCTGAGAGGAAGTTCTCAGTCCATCATGCCACCTTTTAATATTTATTCCAAGCTTTAATTGAGAGAATGAGAGGTAAATGATTTTTAACATTTGGATGGTTTCTATCTGATCCTTCAAACTCCAATTTTTAGTTATCCTTTATAAGCTGTAAGTAAAGGCTTCGTTGATGGTCAATAAACTGTTTACTAAAGCTTCAGCCAATAAGCACAAAGCATGCTTGTGGTGCCAAGATCTCACAATGCTGGTGATTGGCTGTCTTGATGCACGCAGGAGAAAAAGCTGCCGCTCTCGTATCTGTTAACGAGTCACAAGGACGCTACCAACAGCCTGATATTTTAGCGTTTAGCATAAAGAGTGGAAACATTAGGGAGCAGCGAGCTTAGCTCTGTTGACCAGCACCTCTGAAGAGAGTGAGGCGAGGTGTTTCCCTCCGTCTCCGGTGTTTATACTCAGTTAAAGTTGCTGTTGTCGTCGTTTTAGCTAACTTCCTGTCTGTTTGTGCAGTTAGCAGTCCCCTCCCTCCGCTCTACATAGGGACCGCCTCTTTATGGAGTTCTCTGTCCTGATTGGATAAAGTGGGCAGGGACACCAGGAAATGTATTTTTCTCTTTTACTACATGAGCAGCAGGAGGAGAGACATGTGTTTCTGACCCTGTATTTATGTGACTGGTTCTAACTTTTGTACACTAGGCCTGTCCGGTCCTGACGGGTTCGGGTCAGCCTGCAGGATCTCGCATGGAGCATTAATTCAAATCAGATTGATGTGATGAGAGTTGGAAGGATTCAGGTTTCCTCTTCAGAACGTCCTCAGCTCCTTCTTCTCCTTCTGCATCTCCTCGACCTCCCGAGCAGCTTACATCGCCTTCTTAACCTCACCTCCTCCTCTGCCGCTGTGCGGCTCGTCCTCCTCTCTGCACTTTTGTTTTCTTCTGTTCTTGCTGTTTGTATTTTCCCCCCACACATAGTTGAAGAGAACAAAACTTAACCGTCAACACACGGTGGGAAATTACTGTCAGTGTCACCTCAGGGACACAAAACAAGGAGCAGCCCACACGGTGTAATCCTCGGCTCGTGAAAACCTCTTTGCTCCAGATTTCCATTGTCACGGTTTACGTCCCTCGGTGAAATAATGTCTCCCGTCCTCGAGTTTGTAAAAGCCTCTCAAAAACTCGGCTGAATAACCTACAAGATGCACAGCGGCGGAGCTGACAGTGACAACATTAGCACGTCATCTTAATCCGATGTGAAGGTTGTGAGAGTTTCCGTGTCCTGTGTGTGTGTTTTTTTTTTCTGTCTTAACGAAACAGAGCTGTGATTACACTCCGGGCGAGATCCTGCA
>CAEMYA010000423.1:89705-105389 GCA_903131615.1 Diplodus sargus | reverse complement strand
CTGCTCGTGTGCATCGTGTGTGTGTGTGTGTGTGTGTGTGTGTGTGTGTGTGTGTGCACGTGTGTGTGCGTGTGTGAATGTTTGCGTGCACTGTCAGAGCTGTTAGTATGCTGTGGTCATCCTCAGCAACATCGTCCTGACACTCCTGCTTCCACTCGTCTCCACTGAGCCTCCTCCTTGTTTACTTTGCACGCATGTGTGTGTGGTTGTGTGTGGTTGTGTGTGTGTGTGTGTGTGGGGGGGGTTGTGGTTTTGTGTGTGTGTGTGTGTGGTCCTCCTGGTTTTTTGGCATAGCAACTGCTTCGTCACTGGGAGCCTCCCCCGTCCTCGTCCTCCTCTTCGCTCGTATCCATCTATAGTTTGATATCTCTCTCCCTCTCTCTCTCTCTCTCTTTCTTTCTCTCCCCTGTCCCTCTTTCATTCTGCCTCTCTCAACCTCCTCACCCGCTGTGCAGAGGAGTAGAAGGTCAGGCATAATGATGCGTGCCTGTGGCGTTGTACTTGGTGGGTATTCACTTCCTCCTGAGAGAGAGAGAGAGAGAGAGTGAGAGATGAAATAGGAGAGAGAGGTAGAGAGATAATAGAGTTAATAGAGAGAGAGAGGGGGAGTGCTTTGAGGAGAAGACTGACTTCATTCTGGATTATTCTTGTCAATAAATCCTGTGACGAGGGAATCAAAGGTAATAGGTGTAGATTTGGGAGTCGTTTGTTCCCACCAATAAGAGCATCGAAGTAGTCAAGGACTTTTATTTTGAAAAGCCACTAGCCACACTGCAGTTTGCAGGAGATAACCGCGACTTATGCTTTTGGTCGTCCATCCATCTCAAGAATACCGAGAGGGAGTTTCAACAAACTTGGCACAAATGTCACTCGTGGATGGACTGATTCGATTTTGCAGGTCAGAGGTCGCTGTGATGAAGTTATGACATGTTATTTCCAAGCGGTCGCAGGTCAACTTCACTGGGACATCATAATATTCAGCCAAAAATGTCACGGCCATTATTAAAGTGGCGGTTCAAGTCTTTTGATGAGGGGTCGTATGAGGTACTCTGAATCACTTTGCTGCTGAATGGTTCCCACGGCAAGACGTATTTTAGCCACCTGAAAGAAGGAAAACCTAAAAGATATATATCAGTGTAAGTGTGAGCTGTTTTTGAAGATCTTTGCAAGTTACATTACCATCAGACAGCCGTTGAAAGAGCTGATCTGAGGGGCAGGAAGTGGCAGTCGGAGGCAACGTAAAGCAGCAAAAATTATCAAAATTATGCGTGATTTAAAAGTATATATATATTTTCTAGGTGTGCCAGGTAACACACTTTAAACGGCACAACTCGGGAACAGCAACTCAACTAATGTGTGGAAACATACGACAGTGTGGAGATCATTCTAGTTCTTTACATATATAAAGATATTTCCAGTGTAATTTTGTGCATAAAAGGAAATGACAGCCAGAATAAAACATACAACATCACTTTTCTGAGGATCCGACCTTCAACTCGGGAAATGTAGGGTATGATGTTTTGGTTACAGGCGAGAATGCTGCTGGGGTGACCGTTGTCCGAGATGGCGTTCCAACATTTGTAAGGGTCACACTACTACACGACAATTTTCAGATGTGTGTGACAACAAAACTGGCCAAGAAATCATCTTTTCCGAACCTGAACCGCGTGGTTTTAGTTCCTAAACCTAACCAGAGCATGAACATGAGAACAGGGCCTAAAGGGTTGCCATCCTCCAGCCCATTGGCTCCTTGTGAAGACATAAATCTTTAAAAATGGGCCACAGTAATGTTGTGTTGTCTGCTTTCGTTTCCTAAATCTGTGAGCTGCTGGAGTTTTTTTAGAAAACGTTCCTCAACCAGTGCGTTTGTGTGTATTTCCAGCCGCAGGAGGACGTGTGTGGGATTTTTGAGAATAAACTACAGCGTGTGTTCGTGGTAATGACTGAATTTGTCACACTGTACTACACTGTGGCTCATTAATGTGGTCTTCATGCATTTTGGACAACAATGAAGGCGCAGAGGAAGAGAACAAACAGGGACGGTACTTGTTAATCGGACTCATTCGCTGTCGGGTTTTCTGTCTTTTCGTTGGGATTTGTTGACAGAAAAACAAAAAAAACACGGTTGAGAGAGCGAGGAGGAGACACCCCTCCGTCTCTCTTTCACTCCATCTCTCTCTCTCGTTCTTTCACTGTGATGCAGCGAACAGGTAGCTTGCAGCCAGCTAGCTGTTGCCATGGCAACTCGCCACTCTTCCTCCCCCCCCCCAAAAAAAAAGAGAGAAGGGAAAAAAAAAGAAACAACGGCAAAGAAGAAGAAGAGAGCGAACGAGTGAAACTGTAGAAGAAGAGAGGAGACACACGGACAGAGAGGAAGAAGAAGAAGAAGGAGAGAAGATGTAGTTTGATTAAAAGACAGAATGGAGCGGACGGAGGATGGAAGAATAATGAATGGAGGATAATGAGAGAACATTTTGTCACCGCTCCTCCTCCTCCTCCTCCCTTGTCTTCCTCCTGCACTCTTTCTCTCTCTGTTCGCGCCTCTCGCTCCGGCAGTTTTCATGAATGACTGAGGTACTGTAGGCAGCGAGGGTGTGAATGCAGAGCAGGCTGAGACACAGACAGGCTGCCGGACGGACAGACAGACAGGCAGACAGACAGGCTGCAAGACAGACAGACAGACAGACAGACCGACAGACAGACAGTCAGACAGACAGACAGGCTGCAAGACGTGTCAGTGAATGGTTTTGTTTTTTTAGGTAGAAAAAGGTAGACAGCCTCTAAATTTAGCAAAACATCACGAGGTGCAAATCCTGACATTTATCTGAGATTCAAATACGACTTAATGTTGTTGTTAAAACAAACATTATGTAGAAATTGGCATTTCGTGCAATCTGGCGCCCCACAAAGTCTTAAATCCAGATCCCAGGTGTCAGACGTAATGCGTGTGTGCCAACTACACATTTCCTGTGTTGGAAAAGTGCATCTTGAAGCACAAAAAAGCAGCTTAGTGTTGCTTTAATTCCCCCCAAAAAGAAAAAAAACCTAAACAAAGAGTTTTGGGACGTGCAGGTCAACAGCTTGCAAATTTGATCAGTCGCAAGCCAAAACCAAAGTGCTGGACAATAAAAGAGGCATTTTTGTTGATGCGGTTCTGAATGGACTGAGCATCAGACAGCTCATGAATGTGGAGTTTAGCCGAAACACAGACGGGCATTCATGCTGTTGAGCCGCAGACGGTCTAATCCTCTCGGTTTACCTGAAAACGCCTCCACACCAGGAATCCGACGGGGGGCGGGACCTTTCTAGGACTGCGGTTAATCCCATTGGCTATGCGGCAATCTGATGCATCTCTAATTTGATCCAGCTCAGATAAAGGTTCTTTATTTTGATTGAGACTGGTTTTTTTTGTGATTAAAGGGGCAAAGATGTTCATAAATTCATATTTTGTGTCTTCCACTCCTGATTAATGTTCCATTCTGACGTCAGAACCCTCAGAGGAGACTCGCTGCAGTTCAGAAAGTCATAAAGTTTTGGCGTCTACAATTAAAAGCGAGGACAGCTCGTCAGAATGAGTAACGAGGTGCTTTTCTTTCTTTTTTCTTTTACATGTGGGATCAAACCCGCAACAACCACAGCATGCCTGAACGCTCACAGCAGGCAGGAAAAGCGAGTGAAGCCGAGGCCATACAGAGGAGACGTTATGATGAATGAATCATTGTCTCGTCTCTCTGTTGAAGGCTGCTGATATTTGAAATAGTGTCTATTATTAATGGCCGCAGGAGCAACACAAAGACTCCCAACGCCTTTGAGCTGCAGCGCGGGCGCTAACAAGGCCAATGGAGAAAGAAAAACAGACAGAAAGAAAGAAAGAAAGAACGTGACTGTGTGCATGTATGAATGTTTGTCGCTCTGCCTGGATGCATTCAGGATTAAAGAGGTCCAGCAGCAGGAAGCGTGTGAATGCGTGACAGCCAGACAGGAAGTCGTATTTAGCTCCGCTCGCTGGCTGAGTCATAGTTTAGTCTCTGCTGGATGGCTTGAGCCCAAACACCCTTATTTATTCATACATACACAGAAGGGAGGAATGGTCCTTGAATGGCTCCCGGTGATAAACTGACAGATCATTTAAGACAATAGACACAAGATGAATGACTGTGGCGAACAGACTAGAGAGATAAAGAGATTAAAAGAAGATAGGTGGAGGAGGAGACAGGTAGTCAATGAAGCCGAAAGCATCCCAGAATTATAAAAAAGACAATGATTCAGCAGCGAGGGTCGACGACATGGAATTAAATCAGTGATTTTATGATTATCAAGACAGGAAATTACATTTCTCATTTCCAAAAAAATGTTGCTCGTCACCTGTCGGAGCCCGGACGTCCAAAATGAATTCATTATTTCTGTGACTCACAGGTTAAAAAAGTCTTCTGGATGTCTGGAACCTTCTTTCTTCTGTCACGAGTATCAGCTGCAGCCTTTCAGTCACAGTCGACAGTCGTGGGCATATTGGAGCACGCAGTGTTTGCCACTCGTCGATCACAACGGCCTAAATCACACCCTGATTTAACGTCTATTTTTACTCCAAATTGGGCCATAATTTACAAGATGAACATCAGGGTGTGTTGGAGAAGACTTAAAAATATAGATTGAGAAAATAAACGTATTCGGAAACTGTTTACTGAGGTAGCAACATATCCCAATTTGATCAATCATCTTTGGGACTTGCCGGAACATGTTCTCTCCTGAGCGATCTTTGTTGGGTGTCGGGGTGCGTTGTCCTCCGGGTGTTGTTGGTTGTGGCCTTCTTAGCTCGACGAGCAACAGCACAGCAGGGTATGATGAATAAAACTCTGCATTTTGTTCCCCCAAACGTTGCGTCTCTGAGCTTTGTTCTGGAAAATTGGATAAAAAAACTTGCGTCGCCGAGCTTAATAAATTGTTTCCTCCTGCAAATCTTATGCGCGGGGAATGTGATGATGTCGAGTATATTAGCCGCTCTTTGCTCAAACATTTGTATGTCTGTGTTGTTCGATGCTCGGATGTATAATTCATACGCGACGCCGCAACAGGGACACAGCTAGAGACGAGATGGAAGGGCGGGTGTGAGTGCAAACCCTCTGAGAGGCAGCGAGACGACAGACAGACAGGCAGGTAGAGAAGCAGATGAAGGTGTATTGACTTTATGTGAGGCAGAAAGGTCGAGTCACTGCCTGGTTTTATGCTTTGTTTGTGTTTTTTTTTCTTTTATCACCACGTCAGTTTATGGTTATTGGATTCTTCCTAACACAATGATGAAGAAACAAAAGCAGCAGATCTTTATTCTGCTCTGAGGAACAATAACGTCCGCGGTTACGTAACAGCTTCTGTATTGTTCTCTAACTCGGTTTGTTTTGGTTCTGGTGGCGCAGCAATTTCTCATCGATCCTTGAACTGAATTTGACTCATTTTCTGTTTGTCCGTCTGATCGAACGTCCCCGTCTTCGCTCACCGAGGAGAACTAAAGTTAACCCGGCGGTGTCGTATTGTCGTCGGGGATCAATTGAAGCGGTAGACTGAATCTGCTATGACTGTCACAACACAACGTGTCTGAAGGCTCGACTGAATTATGCAGCCGGGTGAGAGAAGGAGCTGCATGTCATTGAGGTAATCAAGTAGTTCCCCCGCTGCCTCCGATGACTCATTGGATTACCGTCTGTCCAGACGGGACATCAGAAGGACAGGAAGTACAACAGAGCAGCAGGTTTCTCAGCAGCATCTGCTGTACGCCTCTGTGGATTAAAACATGACTGCAGAGCGTTTAGAATATAAATATGTGGGTTTACAGTGACAGAGAGAAGAATTTGTAGTCTGTCATCTTCAATAACATGTACTTGACTAAAATGTTGTGTATTTTGCTCATTTTCAGATGACTTTAGCTCCTGTCTCTTTAAAAGCCCCTCCCCCGAAAGGCCCAGTCTGCTCTGATTGGTCGACTCTCACAGGCCTGAGCAGGCACTTCCAAATCACACCAGCTCTCCTGGTGCAACCACAGCTGTGGAGTTGTTTGCTGTATAGTTGTGACGTCACAACCTAGTAAAATCTCACTTTCTACAGTATGAGAGCTTTAAACAAACATGAGAGGGTGGAGCTGGGGTGGATATCCTGATTGACTGGAGTTGCAACCTGTCAATCACACCATGCTCTATCATTTATTTTACTCTTAATGTGCTAAATGAACATCATGCCGTGTTGAAGAAGGCTTAAAACCAGAGATTGAGACCATAATCTCCTTTGAAAACTGTTCACTGAGGTAATAAATCGAGTGAGAAGTAGGGATATTTTCTCATAAGCTTACATACAGAGTACATCAGAGTCCTTTTTGTAACCAGTGGATTAAAAGTGATGTGCAAATACCATTAGGATTTTGTTCAAGAGTAAATCTGAGCATCTGCGTCTTAATGAAATACAACTAATTAAAGAAATTGAGTGTTTATTTTATGTTTCGAGAGTTCAGTGACCTCCAGGTAATTTGACTTTGAGGTTGGTGCACGACTGAAAGCACTTCGTGGCACAAGTTTCAGTATTCCAGCGGTTTAGTGATCGCTATTCCCTCTTTTGCTTGTGGAGTTTTATTGTGAAACGTCTGCAGGAAGTCTTTGATAATTACTTATTAAATTAAACTGTTTTTGTTGAAAAGAAAAAGCAGCAGATTGTTGAACAAGACAAGACAGAAAGACCGTTGTGGTGCGAGTAGAACTGGATTTGTAAGTTGCTGAATTTAATATCAAATGTGTGAGAAAACATCTGTCGAACTGAACTTTGGCCAACGCACCCTGTGAACAAATTCTTTGTGATCATCAATCAGATCGACTCCATGCAGAAACTAAAGTTACAGCTCGTCCAGCTGCAGCCATTTTAATCTTTTGGTTCTGCTGTTGCTGTCAGTACTCTGTTATTTTAACTCGCATTGTTCTTGAAAAGTAGCACATTGTGACATTTAACTTCTATTCCTGCTGTTACTAAAATACATGTATGACAAGTTGTTCCCCACAAGAACACTTTTTTAACCTCAGCGAGACACGCTGGATGTATTCAAAGTCATAAGTCAACACCATGATTGGATTTATTGTTTGATTAGATTTACTGTGTGTCGAGTGAAATTACTCTCCCCTTCCTCTCACTGACCCCCGTGCTCCTCTCTTTCCCCTCCAGGTGAAGGAGAAGGTGGGGGAGGAGGAGGGAAATTCCACGGCGTCGACCTCCTCCAGCACTCCCCGTCCCCAACCCCCTCTCCAGGGGACCCCTTCCCCCACCAGCCCCGCTCCCTGGAACCAGTCACGGACACCTTCCACCAGAACCTCCCCCTGAGGAAGACTCACTCTGACCTCGACACAACCTCACCTGCAGGTGTGTGTGTGTGGCTCTAATCCAATGTTTTCCTTCTCAGCTTCCTCTTTCACGAAGGTCCCGCGGTGCAGATCTCGTTACTGCTCACATAAACTGCAGTCGAAGGCAGAAAAGGAACAGAATTAGATGTATTTACTTCAGTGAGCTGAAACTCTGCTGGCGCTGTAAGAAATCCTTGAAAGTCACACAAGGTATTTGATTGATGACATTTTTTGGCTTTTTGAAGCTTCAAAATAATCTATTTCTGCGTGTTTGAGTGACTCAGGTGAACAATTGAAGATTTAATTTTATTTTAGGATAAATTATTCACTTTATCTGCGTTTTTATTTGTGTGTTTTTGTGTCAGCTCCCATAAAAAGTAGCTTGTTTGTATTATTCTGGGTTCGTTCGTATTCCTCCTTGGCTCAATCCCATATTAAAAAAGGGGTCACTGTGGCAGGAAAACAGCTTAATCATTCTCCTTCTTTTCTCCTTCCAAATTCTGAATTTAACAACAAACACCACAGAGATATTAATGCCGGGTTAATCATTTCTTCCTCCTATATTTGCAGTAATCTGTTCTGCTCAGTTAATGATGATGTTGCTGGCGGCCAGGATCTTTTCACGCCTAATTGGTTTATTTAGTGCCACAGGGACGCTGAGTAGCAGGATATGAAGGGTTCATGTTTAACCAGAGTAAGTTTTAATTGTGGACAGGTGAGAAAAGGCAGAACATCTAAAGTTAGCGTGTATATGACATTTTAAAAATAGATTTCAAATGATTTTAAAGTCTTATTTTGGATCCTGATTCCCTGCAGAATGTCGTGAACACTTGTTAGTACGTCAGAAAATAGAAGGAGGCAGGTGTATCTGAGAATAAAATGCGAACTAGTTGTAAAAGGGGTGAAATCACAGGAACATCCTGAGGCGGATAATTCAATAATGATCCAAACTAGAACATAGAAGAGCCGACATTCACATCTTGTAGTAAAACGAATGCAATGAACTCTGAAAGTTTTTTTTACGCGATGCTTTTTGAACCACGAGAGAAAGAACTTAATGTATAACACATGCCGAATTTTCAAGAAGGCCCAAATTATTTAGAATTTCTCAAAGACAGCGTTATACAAAGTTTACAAAGTTTCCCCTGACTCAACAACTCACAAAATTGAGCGATTTTATAAGGGAGTCTGGTGAATTGCTCTCCCTCTTCATCTCTTTGCTGTTGTTGATTGTAGTTGCTGTGTCTGCTTTGACCTTTGTTGGTGTTCAAGTTGCCGTCTGCTGCTATAAATTGTTGTTAATAAGTTATCATGGCCATTCAAATTAATACAAACTCACTATTTACAATGAAATCATTAGTCAGCATCCCCAACTATGATTGACTTTCCACGTCAATGTCACCAAGTTCTTTGAAAGATGATTTTGTTGAGATAATGTTTGCTAGTCTACCTCGGATCTGAGACATAAATCAAACCGTTTGACACACAGTTGTATGCTGCATATTATATACAGTTAAGCAACACATTACTTAAAAAAGATCCATCATCAAATGATTTTAAAAGCAAGCAAATTGAGTAATTTAATGGTGCTCTGCATGGTAAGGGATATCCCGACCTGTTAAATTCTGATATATACTTGTTCAGAGAAATACTGTGGGTTCGTTCTATTAAAGACATTCTTAAAGATCAGAAGACTGAGTTCATTCTGTTCACTACAGGAAGCCTTGAGAGATTTTTGTGCATTTGAAAAACATTTACGTGCATTAGAGGCTTTATTCTGAGCTTGCCTGCAAAAAAATCTGCTGTTATTGTAAACGAGCAGAGAGCTTCATGCTGTCAAAGGTGATGCACTTTCTTCTTATCTTTATATTTTCAAATGCACAGGAGGTTGTATTTGCTGTAGAGTCAAAAAGCTTTTTAAAAGTGCAGCTGTAAAACCCAGATTCCAAGAAGACACTCTGTGTAGAACAAATAAAAGACAGAATTGATAACGTACTAATGCTTTTTGATATGTTGTAGACTGACAGGAACTTTGGTAAGTTTATAGTCAAGTTATCTGATGACTTTAGTTGTATTAATTGCCCCTTCTCTTCCACAGATAACCTTTTGGAGCAGCGTGCCCTGGACCGACTTCATCCAGGAACTATGGACCACTCTGGGCTGCTGTGCTCAAACACTTCCTGGAACGGACCTAAGGGCTCGACCTTTTCTCCCGGAGCGTGGAACGAGCCTTACAATTACAGCATGAACAAAGGCCCGGCAGTTCCGCCCAAACAGCACAGCATCATTGGTAATGCAGGAGGGAAGCAGGACGGGGTGATGCTGGTGGGCTCAGGACAATCGGCGAGCTCACATTCCAGTTCATTCACATCGGTGACAAACTCTTCTGGGAGAGGAGGGAATCACATGCCGGGGATTTCACTGGCAGCGGCCATGATGGGGAAGCGCAGTGAGACGGAAGGAGCTGCAGCAGATGGAGGGAGAGGAGGAGGAGGAGGGGAGGCACCAAGAGGTCGGGAGAGGTCGGCACGTTCCATAGCAGCAGCAAATGCCTTCAAGTTCCGGGAGCGTTCCCTTTCCACGCCCACTGATGCCGGTTCCTTCTGCTTTACAGAAGGAGGTTTAGACCAGCAAGATGGGAATATCTTGACCACAGGGAACGGGAATGCCATGGCAACAGCAAACCACCAACAACAGCATAATAACTTCCTGGGATTGGGTGAGAACTATGCCCTTCTCTACCCTAGAGGAAGCTCCGAAGACAGTGCCAGTACCACAGACACAATCTCCGTCACAGCTTCAGACTACAGTGGAGATGGCCGCCTGCGCCTACGCTCGCGCTCCATCTCGCTAAAGAAATCCAAGCGCAAGCCGCCACCTCCTGTGAGGAGCGTCTCTCTCATGAAGAACCTTGGAGAAGCCGAGGGGAGAATCCACCACGGTGGACTTTACCGGGATGGCCGGCCAAAGAGCCTGCACATCCCCAGGGACCACTTTCCAGACTTCCAGCCAGATTTTCTGCTGCCCAGCTCATCGTGCTCCTCTAAAGCCAGTGTGGGTGAGCGGGAGCAGGTCCATGGAGGCCATGATGGACCTCCAAGTCTGGAGGTCCAGGCACCAGACAGGGAGGGAGAGACAGAGCTGACCTTCCCTACACATTGGCAGCTGGGAGAATGGAAGAACGATCCTTACAGGTGACTTTATCTTTAAATATTACTGTAGTTTCTTAGTTAAAGATTACAAATTCACTGACTTCTCATCTCTTCTTTTCTCTTCCCCTTCTCCAGGTCTCTCTCAGGCTCCAGCACAGCAACAGGTACCACAGTTATTGAATGTATGAAGGTCAGAGGCAGCTCGGAGTCCCTGCTTGATTCTCCCTCAACCTCCAGAGCCACCTCACCCTCACAGCTCTCCATGGAAACCGACATCAAAGCATCCTCCCCTTTCAAGCCCCCAGGACTCATGTCCCCATCAAGTGGCTATTCCAGCCAGTCAGAGACTCCCACTCCAACGGTTCCACTAAATCAAATGGCAGGTCATGGGACAGTAGGGACAATAGGGTCAACAGGGACATTAGGGTGCAAGTTGCGCCCAAAGATCCCAGAAAGGAAATCTTCACTGCCATCACCCAAGGACCCATCTGCAAGGTCTAGATTGTCCTTTGAGATGCCTGGGAATGCACATCTGGAGCTGTCATCAATCAAGCCAAAGCAAAAGGCCAGCAGACGGCATTCTGACACGTCGACAGCAGCAAAACCGGGAAAAATCAGCCCCAACTCTTCGCAGACATTGCCTGTGGTCACCCAGAATGAGCTGAAGACGATTCGGCTTCGCTCTGTCTCTCGAGGCGACTTGGAGGACTGCCCTGATGGGGCATCAGACACCATTGAGGAAGAGCAGCATGGCCGTGACCTAGGAGAGGACCCCAGCCCGCCACCCACCCTACCAAAACCCAAGCCACCTGTTGCTGTCAAGCCTCCATTGCCCAAGCGGCCCATTAACCTCCTCCTCAAGTCTCCATCCCCGTCCTCCACTTCCCCCTTAGCCCTCGACTCACCTCCTGGCTCACCTGTGGATCGACCTGTGCCCCTAGGCAACATCTACAAAGTCATGAAAAAACCCAAACCCAAGAAACCTCCAACACAAACCCCAACAAGCCCTGGTGTTCTCCCAGATTATACCATGGCTTCACAAACTGCCAATGATCATCCATTCATCCCCCATTCCCAGTCCCTCTTTGATCTCCCTCCTCTTCCAGACCCCCAGCCTCTCCTGGAGGACCCAGTGATGGAGCCTGAGTTTGACGCAGACCCAGATATCCGTCTCGGTCCTGAGGATGGAGGCTCACTACCCTCTCCCTGCAGTAACCAGGAGGCCCCAGAGCTCCAGGACAAGAGCAAGACACTCCCCTCAAGGATGACAATTTCCTGCCTGGCAGAGCTGTCGGACAAAAAGAAACCCAAGGTGAGGAAGACACCAGATTTTAGGGTTATGCTGACTGTACTCATGTATCAGAATTGTGCTGATTTGATGCTTCTTTCCAGGTTCCGCCTCCAGTCCCCAAGAAGCCGAACGTCCTGCTTCTTCCCTCGTCGGTCCACTCCTCCACCAACGGCAGCACAGAACGCCAGACACCACAGGCCGACAGTCCTGTGGGTCTTCGGTCTCCCGTAGGAGCTTTCTCACCGGAGGAGTTTCCCAGTACTCCCAATGTTTCCGATATGGCCGAGCATGATGAGAACCACTTGGGAACAGACGAGGAGAGCTCAAAAGAATCGTCACTTCAGTCATCTCTGCAGGATTCTTCCCTCACAGAGCTAGAAGTGAAGATGGCCAGCACTGGGATTGGGGCAGGTACGTTCAAGGAGATGGTTTTAATAAATGTGTCTGATTTTCTGTCTGCTGTACTGTATAGGCTCATGCTCTGCCCCCCATTGCACTGAAACTTTACTTTAAACCTCTAAAAGTCTCTTCTTCTCTTCTCCTCTTCCCTTCTCTTGATCAAACATTCAAAAGAAGAACCACAGTGAACATCTGTGTTTTGGAAAGAACAATTTGTATCTGTTTATAAACTTTAAAAACTAGTTTTTGTTTGCTTAAACATTAACCTAAATATAAAACAAGTTAAAAAAAGAAAGCACTTCTTTGAGCGTTAAGCTTTTTGACCACTCGAGCCCCTTCGGAGCACTTTTAATGCAATAAACCCGACCATACATGAAGTATTTGCAAAACACATCGCAGTAGCTTATAAATACTGTTTGATCTAAGTCTTGTTTTGAAATAAGCATTCAAGCTTCTAACCTTACTCTTAGCATTTTATATGCATGATCTTAATGGCAGCCTGCCAGAGCTGCTACATTTGATTAAGATGCTTCCCCGCTGCGATTGACGCATAATCTCCTGATCCTGCCAGAGGAGATTTTTCAGGGTTTGAAGCCAAATTGCTCTAAAATTGGACCAAAGCAAAACACAGAGTTGATCCCACTGTTTTTTAGTGGTGACGATGACATTTATCATTATTATCCAATTATTACCTGATTATGTGCATAACTGAGTCAGATTTATTTTAATTGCAAGGGACATGCATATGTATTATCAATACTGGCTTTCACAAAACAATGGTTGAAACATATTTTTTTTCTGATTTCTCTGTCTTGCTCAGATGACTCGGCAGCCAGTGAGAAGACGGTACTCCACATCGCCGAGGAAACAGATGACGACTTGTTGGCCAGCACACCTGCAACACACACCACCGAAGACCTGTTCACCATCATTCACAGGTTTGCCCCCATGTTCACACACACACACACACATACATATTTTACCGTACTAGTGTATTTACAAACAATGCTGGGAAGGTTAAGCAATACATCACAGTCTTTTCTGTTTTGACAGTACACACTTTTTTTGCACCACAAATGGTCTCAGCCGACACCAAGCTTGCCCGCCGGCTTGTTATAACTCAGAGCATGTAACCAAAGACGCATTGTCTTGTTGAAAAGGTGTTAGGCAGTCGGAACATAAGGTTCCCTAGCAACGCCTACATGTATAGTGGTCTACTGCACGACCAGCGGCACTTATTTTATCCTTTTTTCTCAGAATTTCTCTCTCTCTCTCTCTCTCTCACACACACACACATGCAAAACCATGAGAAAGCTAGTCTCCAAGCAACAAGTGTTCATGAGTCTACCTTGCATGATGCTCAAAATAGCTTGAAAGACGGAGAAGAAAAGGTGAGGAGGGGAAAGGCAAGAGCAGGAGTTAATGTTTTCATCTCTTACAAGAAAGAATGGAGTTCCTTCTGTAGATTTTTCTAGTCTCTTGTAGACTCGTGGGGCTTGAAGAGTAAATTTATGAATTGAAAGAGTTGCAAAGGTTGTGGAATTTGCTTCTTTATGTTTCAGTTCTCCAACTTTGCTGACTCTATTTTCTCTTCTCTTCACCCAGGTCAAAGCGAAAGGTTCTAGGTCGTAAGGAGCCGTCGGACTCCTTCGGCAGCCGCCAGAGCCTGGTGTCCCCGGTGAAGCACAGCACCAGCGGGAGCGACATCCGAAATCTGACCTTGGGCAGCAGTCAGAGGTCGAGCTCCCGCAACGAGAACTTCATGGCCCTGCTTCAGAAGAAAGGCAGCAAGTCTTCCAGCGGAGGAGCCAGAGTCTCTGCTATGGAGCTTCTCAAAAGCACAAACCCTCTGGCACGGCGGGTCACAGAGTTTTCAAGCACCTCCCCAACAGCTGGCGAGGGAGGTGACACGACGTCTGGGTATGGAAAACCAAACGATCAATGAGTGGAAGTATCGTTAACGGATGTTTACCAAGTCCGTTTGCTGTCGACAAAGCTACCAACCAATTCTACAAAGTGCCATCCACTGCAGATGGGGCCCAATGACTAACATGTCCAACCGGATCGCTCCAACTACTGATTGACCATTTGCACTGTCCAATCGAATTGGAGCACAATTTTGGACAGAATGGTCCCTCCAATGGTTGAAGCACCATTGTTCCCAGTCATACCGGTCCCTGTAGGAAAGCAGGAAATCTGCGGAGCAAAGTTTGTTTAATTGTCACTCAAAGATGGGAGGTGTTAAGTCTCAAGGCTGAATGGTGTTTTCCTTGTTGGGAAAAACAAGGAAAACGTGTAGAGACTGGATGGATTCATGGACGGTGGTGTAGAAACTGGGAATATAAGGATATACAGTGGATATCTTCGCTCCTGGCTCCTTCTGGATGAAGACAACAAAAGTCCCTGATGACGACAATGGTCAATTATATGAATCTGTAACCAATACTGATCCACTCGGGTACCATAGAGGATCAGTAATCAATCCATGAAATGAATCCCTGAAAAAATGGAATAACTTCCAAATGATTCAACCAAAACCCTCCAATCAGTAGCGCTACAGCACCGACACCTGTAGACCTACATGGATTGAGAGGTAAATCACTGACAGCGTGATGAGACACCGGAGAAGGCAAACGTGTCCAACATCTCGGACTGTGTCTTCTCTCTATGGTGAACACAACACCATAGCAGCCATCAGCACCGAACAGAACAGTCCGATTCGATCGGACGAGGCGCAGGATTTACAAAGAGAGAAACCACATGGGGGCTTTTTGCCACCAAAGATGATTTATGAGCACGTCACGGATGCTGCTGCTCGTGCTGCGAAACGCGAACCTTCACGAAACATTCCACAGAAGCATCCAGCAAACGGACGACATTTTGGAACGCAAGCACTTTTCTTTTTTTCCTTGGTGGTCGTTTACATGGCGCATCATTAATCATCATTTCTACAGCCTTTATTTAGATTTTTTTGCCATTTATTTTTCCTACACATGCTAGATGGCCATATACTGTACATGTCTAACTGGATTGTACTATACGAATCGTGTACAAAGATAAATGTTACGCATCTATCAATACCATTTGTGGACACAGAGACTAAAAATAGTGTACAGAGCAGCAAGCAGCTTGGACTACAAACTGTCCACACGATGGAGGGAAAACACACACTCGAACACACACCGACACATAAAGAGACTACGGAGTAACGCCATGGAAAACAAACAGAACAGGCCCATCTACACAAGTGTGTGTGTTCATACGAGTGTGTGCGCAGATGATATCTCGCCTGTGGAGTTTTCTGTACGGAGAGTATGAAGCAGGCCTGGTTATTAAACAGGGTTTTTATTCGTTGCGGTCTCTGGTGATGGGACCAAAGGACTGTTAAAGACTACAAACAGACCAGAGGGGACCTAACGTTGTGCATGTGTGTGAGTGTGTGAGTGTGTGTGTGTGTGTGTGTGTGTGTGTG
>CAEMYA010000423.1:71192-89687 GCA_903131615.1 Diplodus sargus | reverse complement strand
TGTGTGTGTGTGTGCGTTCATATGTGTGTATAGAGGGGAAGTGCCAAGAACAAAGTCGGAGATGGAGTGAGAGGAAAGACGAGTGCACGTACATGTGCCTGTTTGTGTTTTTGTGTGTGTGTGTCCTCACTTCAAGTGTGTTGTGTCAGTGTGTGTGCATGTGAATGTGTTTGTATGAGTGTGTGAATGTGTGTGTGTGTGTGTGCATCGTCACCCTGCACTCCCACCCCCCTCCTTTTCCTTGGGACAGGAGTAGAAGGGTTAGTCATGAAGCCGCTCCAAGCCCACCAACACCCCACCAACCCACACGGGAACCCAAAGGGAATCTGGAAAAACCAACAGGATTCCGGAATCAAGAGGACATCGGGAACTAGTGGATTACAAGGGCGAAAGGATTCCGGAACCCAAAGGCACAGTTTGGAATCCCGGAATCTCGTGACAGCGCCACAGCTCCAGCCAGAGAGTCGGGACTGCAGTGTCGCTGTGGCGTTACGGAGCCGAGTAGTTTGTTTGGCCCTCCTCCGTGCACGTTTTTCACACTCCTGCTCTCCATCTCCAAGGGGTTTTGCTCCTCCTCCTTTTCCCGCTCGTTCCTTCTCCTCCTCCTCCTCCTCTCATCCCTGCTGGAGCGCACACTCCATCTGTCTCTCTGCATATAGCATCTTCTCTCTTCTGGCACATACAGTAGCACACTCTCTCCCTCTTTCTTCCCCAAACACTACAACCTCTTGGTTTTTCACGCATACTGTAGCATCGCTCTCTCTATCCCTTTCCCTCATTTCCTACTCTCCAACCACCTTCCCGCATTGTCCGTTAACCTTCCCCGTCTCTTTTCTCCCTCTCTCTTCCTCCTCTCCGCCCCTCTGCATTCAGTCTATGCATCTGAGCTCGGCAGACGACACGACACCGGATGAATGTCAATGAATGACTGTTAAGAAAAAAAAAAAGATGCTGTGCTTAGTTTGAGAGTGCAACAAAACATCTTTCTATCAGCGCTTATCTTCTGCCTTCTCTAGCTCTCGTTCTCTGAGTTTTTATACTTTTTTCTTTATCTTCTTTTTCGAGTATCCATGTGACATGGAATTAACATGGAGGAATGAAGGAACGGATCTGTGCACAAACACGGAAACAGGCAGGGTTTGATTGTGTTTTAGGCATTAAAGGACCTTGCCTTTTTGGGACTGTGAACGGAACAACCCGGTGGTCTTTGACCCCCCTGACCGACCCTCAGTTCTTGATCACTGCGTGGACGGTCTGAGAATGCTGGATTAGCCGTGGTTCAGCTCTAACACCTGACTTTTCCCCATGCATGGACAGACCTTGTGGGCGGGAGGAGGGAACCTTTCATCTCTTGACTCCCAGTCGGCAAACTATCCCTCGGTGCTATTGAGTCAGAGCTCCCCCTGGTGGACGGAAGAAGGAGGAACCACACATAACAACAAGGAAGGTTAAAAAAATAAAAGAACTCCTCCGCACACATCTCTCTTCCCTACAACAGTCCTTCAGGTATTCCATCATCCTGAAAAAAAGAAAAAAGATTTTAAAAAACGCATAAATTATCACCATTTATGATGACTAGTCAAGTGACGCTTGTTTTAAATATTTAGTGAATGAAAAAAAGATAAACCTATAAAACTCTGTGTTTGTTTGCCTTGTATACTGAATTATGGGTGTGTTGCTGCAGCGCCCACTGTGTTTTTGTTTTATTTTTATTTCATATTATTTGTATTATTTTTATTTCAGCTGCCTTGGTGGTACACACGCAAACACAACCTTTGCAAAAATCTGACCAAAACAAGAGTACAGGTGTTAAAGGGAGCATTTAGTGATACAAGTTTGGAAATCTGGTGTCACAGATGAAGCGTGCCTCAAGTGACTCAGATATATCCAGTGTTTGATAAACACATATTTGCCCAAATCTGCATTCATACTGTATAAATGTATGCAGAGTATAACAGTCAGTGATACGTTTCCCTTTTAGAGCAATATTTATCTAAGATCAGAGATCAACTACAAAATAAATGTTATGAACAAAACTCACAGATTTTTCTCAAAGTATAGGAACAGAGAGGAGATTATGGGTACAGTGTTAGTAGAGGAGGCATGTGTTGTTTCAGCACAGTAATTGCAGGAATAGTTTCTTATTAAAAAGTAATATGTGGTGTGTCGAAAAGAGACCAGATGCAAGATTAAATGTTGGCATTTTGCATTCCTGCAAATCACTGGTAAGTTAAAATGTGTATGTGTTATACCCTCCATATTGTGATTTCTACAGGAAAACTACTTGGTTTAGGCCAGATAGCTTCCTGGTTAGGGCCAGAAAACATTGTTTTGTTTAAAATATGTACATAGCTTAAGTTATGAGCATAGTTACGTCATCTACGTAATGACAGTTATGTCCCTTCACTGTGCTAGTAATGAAAATTACTCACTCTGGACTTTTATCTACACACTGAACACGAACAGCGGTCTCCTGAAGGAAACTCCTGTGCTTGGTCAGAAGGTCGCCAAGCCAGAGACCACCGTTCAAGACTTTGTTCCCACATTTGTTAGTGAGAAACCACTAGATATTTCTAATGAGGTTCTAAATCAGGTGTTTTTTGTGCCTAAACCTAATGAGACCACGTGGACAGCGTTGTCAAATCAAGTCAAATCAGTGTTATTTTATGTCGCCCTAATACACAATCACATTGCACAGCGGGCTTTACAATCTGTACAGTGAACATCAACAGAATTGAACTTTGAACCCAAAGAAACGTAAGATTTTGACCTGTCAATGGTTTGCAGGAATGCACATTGCCGACATTTACTCTGCCGATAGGGTTGTTTAAAAAAGTGAGACTGTCAGGAAGAAAGTGTCACTTCCAGCATGTGTTCGGGATCAACAAACCACACTGTTGTTTGACTTGTTTCCTTGAGTAAGCAGATGGCACATTTGCTTCGTCAGTCTGTAGCGGTAGAGGTACAAAGAAACATATGGGTATACTGGTAAAGAGGGTGCTATCCCTATTTTGGGGGATATAACCATTTAATAAAGAGAAGAACATTTAATATTTTGCAGTTTTTACACATATTTCTCCGAGGCAGAGCTGCACCCGAGGCTGAAATGATCTCATTGGTTGGGTTGATCATCAATGGGCGCCGCTAGAGAACCTGTTGGGACATTACTGCCAACTTGGTGCCATATTTTTGCTACTTTTTACTTCTACTAACAACAATCTTTGTGGCCCTTGGTGTATTCGGCTGATCCTTCTTCAAACACGAGAAAAACTAGTTGAGAATATTACAGCCTGAAAAGCGGCTCTGCCTCCAGGAAACGTCTGTAAAGCTAAATTACCAATCTCTAGAATAAAGTTGACAACATATTATATTGAAAAAATGACATTTCTATAAAGTGTGAAAAGAGAGCTGACACTCAGAAAAATATATTGAATATTTAATCCATTATCCCGAGGACAAATCGGGGGAGCGAGGAAGGAGGGGAAAATGATGGCGTGGAGCAAAGGTTTGATTGTGCTGAATGTGAGGATTACCACCACGTACTCCATCATCTTTTCCTTCACCTCCTCCCTCCCTCCTCCTCCAGCCGCCGTGTGACTCAGAGGAGTAATCACGTTAAAAGCTTTTCCCTCTCTCTCACTCTCTCGTTTTCTTGCCTGCAAAGTGATAAAAGGTACGGGGGGAAAAGAAAAGAAGAAGGTACAGAGCTCTGTTAATTGATTTGTTTGGTGTTTTTTTTTTACAGTCGGTCTCTGCAGGTGCAGCCGAACAGCAGCCTGTTGCTAAGAGACGTACAGTAAATAAAAGCCGTGTAAAAAAAAAGTTAAGCTCGAGTTCAGACGAGGATCATTTTTCTCTAACAGATCGTTCATCTGAGGAAGCTAAACAAAGCTTGTGTGAAAAACCTGTTCAGGGATTTGTTACGTATAACGAATGGAGGCTGCTGAAGGCCAGACCAGCACGAACAAATCAAACATCCCTTCAGACTTTAGACTGTTAGATCCAGTCGAACACAGATTGTCTCAGGATACTGAGCTACGACACAAAGTCCAGACTGTTACTTCACCGTTTTGTGAAGCAATCTACCACAAATTGCACAAGTGGCAAAACCAACAACCAGCTTTTAGTCACAGTGGACTGGAAGAAGGATCGGTGCTTCTCGCAGTGGGTTTGCGGTGCATTATAAACTATAATTGACTTGTTAGACATAAATCTGACAATAATCTGTCCATCTTTACAAATCAACACTTGATTGACATGGATGCAAAACCATGTTTAATTTCGAACCATGACCTGAAAATCAAACTTAAAGTCAGATCAAATTGTTGATTTAGAGAATCCTGATGTCCGTTGTAATTTACGTACTCTTGAAATCACGATTACGGAAAAATTTGCTCCGGTGGTCATCGTTGCAGTTTTGGGAGTCGTTGGCTGATGACCTATTCTTGTTTTACAGGTAGTTGAGTAATAGAGTGTCATCAACATGCATGATGAGCTACAACTAACCTCCGAAGATCACTAATCACACTAAAACTACAACAATTTTTGCGTAAACTGCCCCTTTTTCGGTCAGCTTTGATTCTGCTTTTACGAGAGAGTGAGAGACGGTGAAAAGAGGAACGGAAAAGAGGGGTGATGGTTGCAGATTTGGGCCAAAGAGTATATTTGTTTCAGGGTAGGTGGTGTTTACAGTGTTTGGACATTTGAGGGGTACACCAGAGTGGCTGCCCACCACAAAAAAAAACAACTGATGTCCTTCTCTGTAAACTCCACCGGCCTGCCACTCCAAGCAACACAAAACAAACATCCCCCAAACTCAATGGTAACCCCGGTTCAGGGGCCGTACTGGCAGCTTATAAAGACACAGAGATGATAATTAGAGAGACATAGAGAGAGAGACAGACAGAGTTATTTGGAATTATTCTATTTTTGTTATGCCCCCCTAATTGAAGAAGACATATTTAAAGGAATATTCCGTGTATGTAATGAATAACCTCTGTTCCCCATCCAGTGGTGTGATCCGTAGCTGCGAGGTGGCGTCACACACGAACGTTTCCCTCCGCAGCTCTGCGATGCCAATGTGATGAAATTATTATATCATTATAAATAAATTATTTTTCTTGCTTAAAAATTGCTTGTTTGTGTTCTGTCTGTTGTTTGTGCTGCGTGCCCTGCTTGTCAGCGAGGTCATCGGCTGAATCCATATTAATGTGTTTTTCTCCCCCGGAGAGACAACAACTCTTCTGTTAATTGGGTGTTTTCTGTCGACAGGGTGGAGAAGGAGACGCCGACTAAAAACCTCTCGATCCAAAGTTTAATCATTGTGTACTTATTAAGGCTGTTTCGTCTCTAAATTATTCTCTGATTCCAGAACAACAGACCAGCTTTCAAGTTTTCTTCTAATTAGATTAAAAAACCTTGGACATCCTTTTGGATGAACTCCTCCTCAGCTGACCTGTCTTGGATAAATTCTGATAGATCATGACTTCACAATAAAAGAGTGACCTTGTTCGCAGTCCAGATGTCCTGCCGACAGTTCATCAAAGGGAAAATGCTTTTTGGTGAAACACCATAAAGACAAGTGAGCTGCAAGAAACTAAAGTTATCAACAGTGAACTGAGCACAAGTACTGGACGCTTAATTCTGCATTAAACTGTCTAAAAACAACCAGACTGATATTTATTTTACATATTTACTTCAGGTCATCGTGCGTTTTAGTAGGTTTGTTACTTCCGGGATTGGAAAGTTGGGGAAAGATCACTGCTGCAGTCAGGTTGATTAACAGGAGTGAAGATATATCCACTTTTTAATCCCAAAAGTTTCATAATTAAACTCTGAGCTATCTTCCCGTTAGTAATCCAGAACGCCGCAAACATCTTTTGTTTTGTTTTGATAGAGATCCCCCTGCTGGCGAAAGTTACGTACTGCGCGTTTAAGCAGCGCAGCAGTGAGGAGATCCGACTCATTAACGGCAAACATTACATTGTTTGTGCCTCATCCATCGTTAACTTGGGATCTCTGAGCTTTCCAGAAACTTGGACAAGCCGTATGGAGCCATTTTATCTAGTTTTAAAACATCCACTTCAACTGTTTAGGAGAAAGTTGCAAAGCTGTTTCACCTGACTTTCTATCAGCGTGATGCCCGGGGAGATAATGAGTTTAGCGAACTGGCCCTTTAAGTTGTATTTGTGTTCTCATGCTGTCGTAGCTGCGGGGAGGATGCTTGTTTTCATAATCAGCTGCACTCACTTCAGTGTTCACTGCAGAAACAAACTCACCTTATTACCTGTCCCTGTCTTCTCAGGGCTGTGCGTGTGTGTGTGTGTGTGTGTGTGTGTGTGTGTGTTCAGGTGGGCTCGATCACGTCTGCTTCTGCAAAGTGTTTCATGTTCCAGCTCCATAATGACATCCTCTCAGTTAATTGCTTCCTTCCTCCTTACAGCAGCAGACTCACACATGAGCACAGCTTCTGTCTTCTTTCTGCACTCTGGAGCCCCCAAGTGGATGTTTAAAGTCAGTGCAGCCTGAAGTGAGAAGTTAAAAATGACACAAATGACACGTAGAATCCTAGAAATCCTTATTATAATAAAATGTAATTATTTCACATGGTAAATTCCCCTTTTTTAATGTCCTAGATGTTCCATTTTTACACTTGTTTGATGAGATTGAAGGTTTTTATTGTCTTTAAACAGAAAATATGATTATTTTCAACCAACTTCCTGCTTCAGTTCACTGCTACCAAAATAAATCCATGTCAAATAAAATAGATAAATGCAAAAGGTTCCACCTGGAACTTCAATATTTACATTAATATATGTATGTAATATTTGCACTGATGCACTCTTCCTTCAGCGCAGTGATACGGTTGGTGGTTGTTGTTCGGTAGACAGAAAATAGTTCCAACATGAAGCTGCTCACAACAAGCTTTGTGAGTTGATGTTGAGTAACTGGGTCACGACTTCTGGAAAAAGACCACGCTGTCTACTGCAGCGTCAAACAACGGGGGACAGATCAGCAATCAGTTGTTCACAAGACAGGAGGAAATGGGTACGGTCTGGTAGAGCCGTCCTTACTCCACAGCTCGAGTATCAGCGCATGCTGCAAAGACCTGAGGAAACCTCCGAGCCAAAGCATCTGGGAACTGTCTGACCGAGACCGGCGTTACATCGGGCGTAACCAACACCTTCACAGCCAGATCATTCCCATCCACAGTTTGTGATGTGACAAAAGGCTCCCACATTAGGCCTTAAAGCCAACCGAGCAAACATGATGAGGTGTAAAGTGATGAGTGGTTGTTCTCAGGTCAAACAGCTTCCAGCAGTCGACCTGTTGACTGATCTTTGTCTTCTGGATTATAACAAACATTTGCATTCTGAACGTACGTCAACAGCTCCAGGTGACATTAAACAGCCTCCAGGTGTCGCATGACACACAGCGGGACAGGACGCTGCTAACGATCACTGCACCTTTATTTTATATGCTATATTTGATTGCAACAGTTAACAAATGGTTGCATGAACATGTCTGAACTTATTAACATCCTCCACCCACGATAACATTCAGAGGGAAACGATGCACAAGGAAAGATAAAGACACAAATATACACATACTGTCCAACACTCATCAATCAAACATCACATAACTAATGAAATAATAATGATAAATACAAGAAGACAAGTTAACCTGAGGCCGACATCAGCCCTCAGCACCTACTGAACAAATATGATGACGTGTGAAATGTTCAAACCGCCTCCAGCAGTCGGCCTGTTGACTGAAGCTCTGTCTCCTGAAAAACATTCTTAGTATCGATTCTTAACATACGTCAACAGCTCTATGTAAATACATGCTAAGCCCTGTTTGCAAGGGACTAGTATAACCTGGGGCCCTCTAGTAACTTGTAATAATTGCGGAGGTCGTCTGTGATCTTAATCCTGTGCGAATCCTCCATGTCCATAATTTGTAAAGTAAAAATTCTGAAGGTGAACTGATCCCAGGTGATGATGTTCTGAACCCGCACAGGGTCCGGACACGTTCAGACCTTCACCACAGCTTTGAGTTGTGTTACAGTCCTGTGTTACAGTGCTGTGTTACAGTGTTGTGTTATATTACTGTGTTACAGTGTTGTGTTATAGTGTTGTGTTACAATCCTGTTACAGTGCTGTGTTATAGTGCTGTGTTACAGTGTTGTGTTATATTACTGTGTTACAGCCCTGTGTTACAGCCCTGTGTTACAGTGCTGTGTTACAGCCCTGTGTTATAGTGTTGTGTTATAGTACTGTTACAATCCTGTGTTACATTGCTGTGTTACAGTGCTGTGTTACAGTGTTGTGTTATAGTGCTGTGTTACAATTCTGTGTTACAGTGTTGTGTTATAGTGCTGTGTTACAATTCTGTGTTACAGTGCTGTGTTATAGTGTTGTGTTGTGTGCTTGGTGCAGCTTGGTGTTTCACTGGAACTGCCGGTGAGTTTGAGGGGCAGTTCTGTTCACCTGAGGTGTCACAGGAGGGAAGACGGGGAGACGCTCACTGTCCAATAAGACACCAGAGGGCCACTCTGATGGGAAGAGATGATTGACAGCTGGTGTAAAGTATGTGACCTCCACTCTGTCAGAAACGTCTGAAAACTACAGAGACACTTCAGGTGTTCTGTCTACGCTGCAGGTATCATTCATCACCTGAGGCTAACATTAGCAGAGAATTAGCAACCGGCTGCTCGCGGTCTTACTGGATTATTCATATTCGTGACATAAACATAATCAAACAGGCGAGCAGAGAGCAGGTGAGCTGCAGGTGGCAGCAGCAGCGAGGCTTCCTCCTGTAAAGGTTTATATCAGGAGTTTATATCAGCACTTTAGGAAAAAGGAAACAGACGTCAAATCAGATGTGACATGATGAAGAACATCTGTTTGATATGTGGAGCATTATAACTGAACGCTGCTTCTCCGTGTTTAGTTTTGACACTCTGTGCTGAAAGTGGACCTGAACCTGATGACCTCAGAGGTCCGGATGGTTCAGAATGCTGCAGCAGATCAGAAATGTATATTCGCCCCTGAAACCATTCAGTGCTTTATTAATAATTATAGATAATCAAAGATTACACATCTTCTCTGTAAACCACATTTACTGTGAGCTGGCTCAGCAGAGTGATTACTGTAACAGCTACGTAATAAAATGCCAGAGTTTTAATTACATCACTCTCTACGCCGCCTGACACACACACACACACACACACACATACACACACACACAGGGGGAAGGCTCTCTCATCAGGGCCAAACTACCAAGCACCACTCTTCCTGTTTCTGACAGCAGAGAGCACGCCATGTTATCTGTGACACACACACACACACCCATACACACACACACACACACACACACACACACTTACACACAGTGGTGGCCGAGGCTAGAACAGGAAGCACCGACAGCAATCTGCAATCAACATAAGAGCGACACACAAAGTGCGAGATGAGAAACAAACTTCTGCTGCCGTTTAGAGAGCTTCTCTAATTAAAAAGGTGTTTCACAAATTAAGATATTTAGAGAACAAAGAAGAGAAATGCACACCAAAGAAGAAGAAGACACATGAATAAAAACCTGTTTCATAGAGCCAAGGACAGGGGAAAGAAAAACAGAAACAGGAGATTAAATTGCACTGGAAGGGGAAAAATAAGGGGAAGTGGAGCCAAAACAGAGAAAAAGGGAGGGAAGAGGGCCTGAAGTCATGTGTGGAGGAGGAAGAGGAGGGGAGGAGGGTGAGGAGGAGGGAGGAGGAGGAGGAGGGAGGAGTAACGTCAAGTGCAGGAGGGACGAGTGACGGCAGCAACATTAGAGAAGAGACGAGGCAGCAGGAGGAGGAGAGGACTGAAGGTTTCATTGAGATGTTTTATTCCTGATCATCTGGAGTACCTGAGAGGACGAGAACACACACACACACACACACACACACTATAATACTCACACACACATTAACACACACATATTAACACACACACTCCTCTCGGATGCTCCTGCCGGATGGACCGACGGCACTCTCGTCCACGTCGTCTCCTCCACCTCCTGCAGACCGACCTGTGCGAGCAGACATGCAGTTCTACTATGTGGTGGGTAACACGTGTGTGTGTGTGTGTGTGTGTTTACTCCTATGCATGTGCACATGTGTGTGTTTGTTTACTGTTTCTTGTTGCCGTGCAACCCCTAACTTCCCATTTCTCGTATTCTTTGTGGAATTTGCTGACAAGCCGTGAAAAATTGCTGCAAAATGAAAAATAGTAACAGCAGAAAATCGGATGTTTTCTGCTAAAGATGGTTGAATGTCATGAGGACAAAGTGGCTTTTGTGACAGATTCTGGCTGCGTGAAGCGAAAAACTGTCGATTTCACCTTTTCAGAACTAACTTCAGTGATGAAAAGATGCTTTGAAATGGAAAAAGTACAGGAGAATATCACTTATTTCTGCTCTCACTGGTTAGATTTTCGAGAGAAAAATGTGGCTTCTGGTGAAAGTTTCTGAAAATTGTAGATTCCACCAGTTTAAAACCCACTTAATGATGAAAAGGTGCTTTGAAATGAAGGAACTGTGAAAGAATTTCTGCTTTTTTTGCTCAAATTGGTAGATTATTCGAAAGAAACTGGGCTTTTAGTCAAAGTTTCTGAGTCAGAAACTGGTGATTTCACCTCAACCTTCAACTTCAGGGATGAAAACCTGCTGCGAAATGAAAAATATAGCAGTATGTGACTTATTTTTGCTTATTCTGGTTGATTTTTTGAAAGAAAACATGGCTTTAAGTGAGAGTTTCTTACAGAATGTGTCGGATATTGCTGATTCCACCTTTTAAACACTCACTTTGTGATGAAAAGATGCTTTGAAATGAAGGAAATGTGATATAATATCAGCTTTTCTTGCTAGAACTGGTTGATTTTTATGACCAAAATGTTATTTTAAGTGAAATACACTGATGGATTGAGAGGAAAAATGCATGTCACCTTTTCAAATCCACTTTCCAAGATGCTGTGAAATGAAGAAAATATCAGTTTTTCTTGCTAAAACTAGCAATGTTAGGATGAAAAGGCGGCTTTCAGTGATCGTTTCTGATGGATTGAAGTAAAAATTGTGGATTGCACCTCTTTAGAATCTGCTTCATGATGAAGAGATGCTGTTAAATGCGGAAAATATGATGAATATCAGTTGTTTCTGCTAAAACTGGTTGTTTTTGGGTGAAATATCTGACAGATTGAGGTGAAAGCTGTGGATTTAACCCACTTCAGTCATGAGTGGATTCATATTCCCAGCTGCAAAGAGCCTGACGGTGGTAATATAAAGGTCTCTTATTCAACAGGTTTACAGTCTGCAGCTCTTTGATCCTCCACACTTTTATAGCACCGTCATTAAACTCAGCTGAACTTATTCCCCAGCAATCATAAATTATTCCGTGAATAATTCTCCAACTGCACGCCGCAACACCCGACATAATTCCTCCAAAAATTAAAAAGTCAAATCACTTCGTTCTTGGCCTGCTAATATTGTAAATGTGCTCCATCTGAATTGTTTTCATAGTCGCGGCCCCAAAACACCAAAAAAGATCCAATCTGTTGCTCAACGAATCGGCAGGCGTGGAAAATAAGTTAGAAAGAAAGAAAGAGAGAAAGAAAGAAAGAAAGAAAGAAAGAAAGAATGAAAGACAGAAAGAAAGAAGTGGACGGTGTTTTGCAGTTTGATAGAAACCTGGAGTAAATTTCAAGCTTGTGATTGTTCCCCATTTGTCTCGCCTGTACAAGTTTCTCCCTCATGTATGAAAACATGAAACTCCAGTAAAGGAAGATAATTTAACTACAACTGCAACTTAATTTGATGATGTCATTTAAATGAGAAACACGCTTGTATTAAACTAACTGTGGTCCATCTCTCTTGTGCAGACAGCTGTGAATCTATTACTATGACTTCATGTATCTCTACTTCTTCCTTTAAACTTCTCCTCTTTGTGTTTCTTCCCTGTTTTCAGTGACACAACACAGCACAGATCACATTCAGTCTGATAAACGATAGCTCATACTTACCATCACGCGCCCCCCTGCAGCCTGTTAACCCTCACTGTAATGCGCTCTGACCTGCTGTGGACTAACGTTATTAATGGCACAGCGGAGCAAATGTTTTATCAGAAGGAAACTCAACACCAGCAATGCAGAACCTACTCAAAATCACTTTAAAGCTGCATTAATCTATACTTCTTAACATAAGCAATGGATCAAAAGTGATTGTGTGCGATGTCAAAGGTGTTCGGTAACGTACTCCCAATCATAGCGTTGCGTGCAGGCAGTCTCGGATACACAAGCAAACACGTCACGCATACGACTTTTCTTGTGAATGTTGCCAAATTAGTCGATTTTAAAACTCTCTCTCTCTCCAGAAAGGATCAACTCTACTCAGAAGATCTGTAATTCTGTTACAGCAGCAGCTGGCAGCTCTCAGCTCATACTTTGCATTTCTGGTTTGACAGTTTGATTTTTATTTTTTTATTTTATTGCTGCAGATACAAAACAGACTGAAGTGACCAACTTTTCTGGCAGAAATAACAGAATCTGATATCAAGAATTCTGTTCGGTGATCATCAGAAAATTCAACAGGAAATGTTTTGGGTCCGTTTTCTCTAATCTGTTTTTCTGTTCTCTTGAGGCAGGGTCAGGGTGAGTCCAACTAAAATTACAATTCAAGTTAGAGTAGACTCAGATGGGGCGATAGACACTTTTATGCAGGAGACTGGAGTTCATATTGTCAACAGAAGTTGTTTTTAAAATGTTGCATTGGACATAAGATACATGACATTCATCAAAGGTAGTCTGAGTTTCTGCAGAATCTCAGAGTACAAGTTAAAAATGTTGCATGCAATGTCACATTAGACTTGAAAAACAAGGTTTGCTGACAGTTTACATATTAAAATATGACTTTTGGATTAATATTGTGGAAAAGGACACAGTTTTGTTAGGTTTAGGCCCAAAACCACGGGGTTAGACTTTGGCTCCAAAACTACTTGGTTTGGTTTACTTCCAAAACAACTTGGTTCGGTTTAGGCTCCAAAACTACTTGGTTAGGTTTAGGCACCAAAACTACTTGGTGAGGTTTAGACACCAAAACTACTTGGTTAGGTTTAGGAAAATATCCTACTCTGGGTTACAATAACTATGTACAGTTTTGTCACTCAAGTCACGTAACGTACACAACTCAATTTACCTACATAAACTTCATTATGCAGCATAACTTAAACAAATCACTCATGACTCACAAACAGGACGCAAATTCTCGTCTCCGTCCCTAAAATGGAAAAGTACGATGTACAAAGGTCGAGCGCCTCAAATTGCCCTGAAGTTCTGCAAGTTGTGAAATGTACTCAGTTACATTCCAACACTGCATGGTGCTTTGCTCAATTAAACTGAAAACACTATCTGTTACTGTCGTCAAACCGTGGTACATTTTTGTAGCCATCATTCTTTGGCCACGTCTGATAAACCCACGTCCAGCCAAATCTTAATGTTGATAGCAAGAATTTATCTCCCTGTTTTTACTTCCTGTCAGACATTACCAGACAGCTGCATCACTTTCCTCTCAAACTATTATTTCTGCATCTGCCCATCTGTCATCTCCTGTTTCACTCTCAGCCTCTCTCTGCTGTTCCCCCCATCTGTCTCCGCTGCCTCTGCCACGGTCCTGTGCAGCTTGTTTGGCTCAATCATATTTCTTGCTTGTCTTTTTGATTTGTGGGATGCGAGGCTGGAACTTTATTTGGCTCCACGGTACGGCCAAATCCCATTAAAGTGAAAGACTGGGTCGTATTGATGCCCTGGACGCTGCGGCGGTGACGTCGGTACCTTATGCATTATGTTGCTGGTGAAGCTGTTGGGGTCGGTTGTCATGCTGTTGTTTGTGAGGTGATCAAATGTCAAGTAAAGGTAGAAGACACTTGATTTACTCGTGATCGATCTGTGCTGTAGTTACTGTTTTAAATGCAGATGAGTTAAGGTTAAGGTTCAGTTCTGCTAAATTAACAAAATACATGAATGTATCATTAATGATTTGCAGGTAATTTTGGTTTGGCAGACATTATTTGTTTTCAATTCTTATTTCATTTCCATTCTATACACGGCATATAGCTAGATAGGTGAAGGGGTCCGTTGTTGTTGTTGTCATGATTTTCATGATTGTACAATTGGTTCTTCTATGACTGCTAAATGATTTCCTCTGTGTCTCACGAACCATCCAAAAATATGTCTACACACTAAAACCTGCGGCCAAATAATTGGAGCAACACGGATGTTGTTTTCGAGGAAGACAAGTTAAATTAAATTATGTTTTTTTAAAAGGTGCCAAATGGAAGTTAAGCTGAAATGCAACCCATCACCAGAGGTAAGCTGGTAATGTACAAATATGTTTCTGCACACTATGGATAAAGTTGCAACTTTATGTTTCTGCGGCTTCAGTTTTCAATTTCAATTCAATTATTTGAGTTTATGTTCTGGTTAGGAATCATATAAGTATATATAAATACCTGTTCGTTTTCTGTCGCCTCAAGCACAGCTGGAACTCGTCCCAATGTCTTGTTAAAAAAGCTCTGTTGTGTTGAAATGCAGTCTCCAGTGTCGGTCCTGGCAGCTGTCCGGACGCCACCATCACCTCCATCGCCTGACTTGTAGCTGTAGTCGTCTCGGCCAACATGAAGTGTGAACGTGATCTGACATGCGTGGTACAACTGCTGATATGAGAGTGTTTGTCCGTGGGAAAATCCCAGCATTGTTTTCTGACGAATGGAGATTGTTTTGGTAAATGTTGTTTGAAATCTCCAGTTTGTACAAAACTGGATCTTTGAGTCTCATTCCCAGCTTTACAAAGTTGCAAAGCGACAGTATTTGACTAAAAAAAGCAACTTTCTTTTTACAAAAGTTGACTTTTAAAGGTTCAGAACGAACTTTGAACCTCAATTTCTAACCTCAACATGGACATTAAGACCCCAAAATTCAAATTTTGGTATTTACAATCCATGACAACAGTTTTTTGATTTTTTTCTTTCCCTCAGTGTTTCATATTTGTCCTTGTGCATGTTAAATATCTTCACCAGTCAACAGAAGCTCTTGTCACCCACAGAAAACACTGATCCTGAACACCTCGTCAGTAGTCCCGCCTTTGATTCTGCGACTTTGTGACATCACTCTTCATCACCATGTCACACATTTGTATAACTTATGCCCAGCTGCTCTGTTGATGTTAGCGGTGCTGGCTCAGGCGTGTGTGGGCTGACCAATCAGAGCAGAGGGGGAGGGGCCTTAAAGAGGCAGGAGTGTTTCAGACAGAGCTGCAGCACTGGACTGATTGTTACTCATGTGTTTTCTTTTGGTTTTAAAGCATGTAAACCTGTTCGAGTAGTGACCCAACTATTAAATGATGAACCTGAGAATGAGCATTATATGTCTCCTTTCAGGTGCGTTTGTTTTGTCAGCTTCTGTGTCCAAAGATCAAAAAACAGAAATCAAAAACCAAAAGAAAAGCAGCCGGGATGAGTCAGGAAATATGTGCTTGTGTAATTTCGGTGAACTGTGATCGTTGAGTCTTTAAAGGCAGCCAAAGATCTTCTATTTAATCAGGATTACTGCCAACTTAAATCTACTTCAGCCTCTCCCCTGTTGATTTATTAGCGTCTCCTACTTGGCTGCTGTCCAGTCATATACTCGCTTCATCCACTCTCTTCGCCCTCCTGGTTCACAGCAGCCAATCAGGAAGGCCATCAGCCCAAGTAGCTGCAGGTGTAGAGGTGCTTTTAGCCAAAATTCACCACCACCAGCATGACGATGTTATCTAAAACTGGCGATGTTGCACTCTGTGCCAAAAAATCACCTGCATGTGAACAGCCACAAGCCTTTACAGCACTCAAACCGTCCGTCCTGACTGCATGAGACTGCTGTTCATAGAAAATCAGCAAGAGATAAGAGAGGAGGAAGCTCGTCGTTGTCATACGAGCAATCTCCCCCCTGTTTCCTGTCCTGTTCTGCTTTAACGAAGTATGAACCGAAAAAAGAAAAAAATTGTTGACAACCCCCCAACAAGACATTTCAGGCCTGCACAGGAGAGCGGTGAGGATGTATTCAAACTTTAATCCGTCTTTCTTTTACGATACGTTTGTGAGTTGACGTGCTTGTTGTTATTCTGGCTCCGCTCGCTGAGGTTAGAGTGAGAAAATGTGATTATTTCTGCATTTACAGCAGCTCTGCCGCAGAAAACCCTATATTTAGCATGACTGAGAGCATGTCAGGCAAATTCTCTCCTCTTTACTCAGCAAAATTAATAATGTTATCCATATTGCACAAGGTTACAACAATAAAACAGACGGGAATCGCTCAAAGAAATGAGACTGCTGGAAAGTAATAAAACCCGAACAAGGAATAAAACAATAAAACTGTAAAACATTTGAAGAAAATACAAATGAAACGAGTTGAAGACGTAGTTAAAGAAGAAAAGAAGCTTCTTTTCCTGTTTCTCTCACTATCATCTACTTTATATTTTGTCTTTTATGAATAAAGTTTTAATATTGAATCACTAGAAGCATCTGGAAGGAGTATTTTCTACTTCAACTCAAAGAGGATGGTGTGTTTTCTGCACCCGATAGAATTTAATTTATCTTTTAGCTGCGTATTATGTGACTTATTTCTCCAAATATGTGTATTTGTGGTTTTCACTTTATGAAATCAAACGATCTGCAGTGGAAATATGTGTGTGTGAGATGATTTATCCTGCTGCTAAGGACGTCTTGGATGCTACAGTCGGTAATGAGCTCCACATGTCAGGAGAAGGAAGCTAAAGATGAAGGCATGAAGTGTGTAAGGTGCTGAGGATTTAGAGGATCTAGAGGAGGAGGGTGAGGCCGACAGTGATGAAAGCTGAGATGGAGCAGGAGTTTTGTGTTTTCGAACCCCCAGGCAGCGGGGGATCTGGAGCCACATGTGTCTCTGCTGGTTTAGGATCAGATCCCACCTCGACCTGGTCTCCAGTGTCACCTCCAGCCGGTCTCTGGTTTCCCCACAGACTCCGAGTGAAGCGTTCATTTCTGTTTGTGTTTTTTTTTTGACAGTAACACAATGAAAGTCAGTGCTGCAAAGGTAGGACTCACTTTGTACAATCTTTAATCCGAACATGTGGGTTTTATATCGAGAAGCTTTGGTTAAAGTCATGTGATACATGGATGGCTGTTATTTGTGTGCATATGTTGTTTTTTTTGTATAAACTTCGAGCTCTATCTCGTCTTACTGAATTGATTTTGAAACAATCCTAAATATCAACTGTCTGTGTCTAATGCTCAAACAGAAATGTGGAAAAAAATGTTAGGTTTTCTCCTCTTGCATCTTCAGATGGTCAGCGGAAGGAATTCAAAATAAGGAAACTGATAAATCAGATGGCTCCGTTGCTTCTTAGTCCTGTTGTCTCTCACCGAGATCAAGAAATCTCTTGAAAATCCCCCAAACCAGCCATGTGTTAGTGCATCTCTTAAAGGAGTAGTTCAACTAAAAACTGAGAATTTGAGACATGATCACTTCACCAACATGCTGATGGAAAGTCAGGAGAAGTTTCTGATGTCGCGTTTGAAGCCAAGTGTCTGGAAGTCCAAAGATCAAACCAAACTGATTTAAAAAGATGTTATTTACACACTTGATGTGTGGTTAGTTCACACTCAAAAGCCAGACGAGCTGAAAAAGAAGAAGTGGTTCGGTTGTTGGCGGACTATTTCCAGCTGATTAACACACACGTGGGACTGTAGTTAGTGTTTCCAGTGAAGGTGTGACTCACTGTCGTGTTTTTTTTTAATAGTTGTTCACCAGCAGTGGAACAGATGAAGAGGATATGTGTCAGGCGTTGGTCTTTTTAATTTTTCCAGCATCGTCCTTAAGATGTAAGTAAATAATAAAATGCAGTGTTTTGAGCGTGCAACAGCAAATCTAATGAGGTTTCGGCAGCATAGCGAGTGGCTAAAACTCACGGGATATGTGGCTGTTCAATGCTAATGGAGTGTTTTTTTGCAGACACACATTTAACATCATGGATTCTCATGAAAACAGAGCTAACAGCAGTGTGTTTGAGGTAAAATATGACTTTAAATATCCTCCAAAATGAAGCTGATGCTGATTCGTACTCATACTGACTCGTAAAAGCCGTTTCTATTTGATGATTTCTGCTGCTGTCGGACACAAAAATAGCTCTTGTACTTTACTCTCTGTTCCCCCCCGATGCCTTCAAGGTTTCCGTTGCATCTGGTGCATTCAGCGGTCCACTCTGTGTGTGTGGCTGCAGTGGTTGGTGGTGCCTTCAGGGTGTCGGCGTGTAATCTCCCATCATTCGTGCTCACAGTTATATAAGCAGCAGTACAGCGGGTGCTTCCAGCCGCAGGTTCACTGCACAGACCGGGAACAGAGTCGTTTGTTGTGAATTACCGGGAGAAGTGAAGTGACTGTTAATGGACTC
>CAEMYA010000423.1:40047-66883 GCA_903131615.1 Diplodus sargus | reverse complement strand
CTGAACATGAAGCCAATCTGTTAATCAGCCACAGGTTAGTTTTGTTCTCGTCTCATTTCATCTCGCCCCAGTAGACGGCAGCGAGTGGGGATGTGATGTAACCACCATCTGCTTTTGTACGACACACGTTTGTTGTCTTGCGGAGAGACGTACTGTGGCATGACGGCACACAGCGATACGTTTCATTCCTGTCAGACGGCATCGACTACGCTTGAGTACACGTGAAACATTCTTTTTTTTTTTTACCTCCTTTGATCCGGTACGCTTTGTTTTATTTATTGTGACGGTGATGTAAACCAGAAGAGAAGTAATGAAGGGAAAAGCAGAGAGAACAAACAAGAGGCATGTTCTTGTAATTTTAGATGTATTGCATATATGACGCCATCTAGATGTCAACAATATAGTTTTTTTGGGTAGAGCTGGGGAAGTTAAATGACGTAACTCAAGTACTTTATTTTAACCCAAACCATTTCTGTCTTTTATCCCATTTTGGTTTGTTGTTCTGATTTTTCTTGCTGCAACATCATGCTTATAAACATGTATCAAGCAGCAACAGACAGTTTTGTCAATGATAAAGCTCCCATAAACCTACAACGGACAAGGATAGCAACTATAGCTGGAGAACAGAGTGGCGTATTCAGCAGCTAAAGAACTAGATATTTCCCTCTGGAGGTGGAGGAGACCAAAAATGGAGCAAAAAGGAGAATGTTTTTCTGATTTAAATGTGCAAAGTGACTGCAAACTCAAATCCACAATGTGAAACTAATGTTTATGAGATGACGATATCGTAATCTGACTTTAGAATTCTGCCTTTTTTAACTTTAAACTTTTAACTAATACTTCTAAGAGTTTTCCTCAGAATTCTGAGTTTAAAGTAAAAAGTCATAAAATCAGAATTCTGCATTTCCAGTTGCCCTGAAATGGCCTAAACAATTAGCTTTTGCAGGTTAAAGACTTTTACTATCAACGTGATGGTTTAAAAGCATTAAAAATTATTTTGGTTGTCTGTAGAAACAAACTGTGGTAACCTGAGTTGAAGTCGCATGTTCAGCCAAACCTCCTAAATATGAGGTTTATCAACATCACACTGTTTCCACAGAAAAGACACAAACACAGGCCATATTCATCTTTCTGATGAATAACTAATGCTGTGTTGTTTTCTTTCTGGGTGGAGAATCTCATACAAGGACGAACCCACACAGATGTTTTATTAGAGCAAATCAAAATCTTTACATGGACTCATACAAAGGCTTTTCAAACAGGACTGGTGCACTAACACACCCACTGTTGTGCTGATTTAAAATGCAGAAAGAAATCCAACATTCTCGTTGTCCTCTTTTCATTCTGGGGTGTTTATGTGAGGATGTGATCACTGGAAAAAAGAGGCTTTGATACATTTTTCCCCTAGGCTAGATTCCCCAAAGTGTTCTTCAAAATAAGATCATCTCTTTGTTCTATTGTCTTGCCGAGATGATTTTAAGAATAAGGACCTTTGGGAGACAAGATAACAGCTCATGTTTTAAACTGCAGGAGGCAGAAAACATGAATCGCCCTTTTCATTATTTGGTGTTTTGTCGACATGAGTTTTGCACATGCTCTGTAGTCTGTTCCCTTTGTTTTCTTGTCATGTAATGCTAAAGAGAGAGAATATGTGAACACGTATCGAGGTTGGAAACAGGAAGATAAGAGAGAGAGATCAAAGAAACAGGAAGTAAGCGTTGGCGGGGAGCTGTCGGCGAAGAAGGATAAAAATCCTCTCCTGACACAGCATGGTTGCTGCATTTTAGGAAACAACAATCACTATATGTCCAACGCTTCTGAGATCTCAGTCTGACTCAGACGACCGAGAACTGACGTCATCGTGGACGAAACCTTAATACCACTTCCTCCCTCAGCAGGAAGTCGTTGAATCTGTTGTGGTTGTTGTTTTGAGGAGGGTGGAAGCTGTCAGACAGTGAGGATGATGGTGGCGATGGTCATGATGATGGGTGTGGATGCAAACGTCCTGTTTAGAGAAGAGACGGAGTGAGAGCGAAAGCCTCGTTATCGATATCGTCGCTGGCATCTTGTTTCCTCCGTCGGCGCTGGCATTTCCTCCTCTCCTTTTCCCCCAAATCCTCCGGGACTCAAAGAGAGGGAGAAAGGAGACACCAGATGATGGAAAGGAAATACAGCAACATGTTTCAAGAGACACGCCCAAAGAAGATGTGTGGTCGAGGTATAAACGAGGGACCAATCAATCAATCTTTATGAGGACGAGGACTCCATCTTTGCTTTTTTGCATTTTTAGCCTCAAGTTTGATACATTTTTTGTAGTTTTTCTTGATTTTTTTCCCTGCTTGGTCACTAGTTTACTTTATTAGCATGAGAAGAATGATGTAGTACGAAAGTTGGAATTATGAGTCTCGTGTTGAGGTGAGCGAAATCAACCTGATTCCTTATGTTGACACTTTGCCAGAGCCTGTGTTTCCCATGGTACCAAGATGCTAATCCGTCTTCTTCTGCAGTTGAATTTGATTCAAAAAGTTGATTTACTCTGCTGTTCTCAAGTCTTCCAGCCAAAGCCTATCAGACATTATCACGTCTCAGTAAACAACACTCAGGTATGTGTTCACCTTTTCCCAGCGGTAGACGCCGTCAACTTACCCTGTTGGACTGTAATTCAGAAAGTAAATCCTTATCTCATAGCCCTTTTTATCCTCCCGACTATCTGCTGATAAAGACGGACTCTGACACCGGCCTCGTCTGTCAGGAAAAAAACCATAAAAGTGGTGAGAAATGTTCGTCATCACTTTGAGCCATAAAATGACCTGCGGGGATGTTTTATTAGCCAGATCCAAGTGAAGTGTGTCACCGTATGAATGAATGAAAAATCAGGAACAATGAAACACTTTTCCGTAAGAACAAGAGAGTACAAACAGAGTTTCTGGGCTCTGACCTGATTTTTTTGCTTGGTCACACATTACAGAACTTGGCTGGATGCTCGGTCACGTAGCAGCCTGAGGAACGTGATCCTCGGCCCTCGGTTGCAGGTAACTTTATATGCGAGGATTCCACATTTACTGCCGCCCCCAGGTGTGTGTTGCTACTATATATATATCTGTGGGAGTGTGTGTGCGTGCGACTATAATAGCTCGAGTCAGGAGAAGCTGAGAACTTAACTGTCGGTTTTTAAGCACACGTGGCTGTAAAAGGTGGAAGTAATTACATCTACTCCTGTTACCGTAGCGAGGAGCTTGTAAGTAAGTAAAGAGGTCATCGGCGGAGTTCTCCTTTGTGTACTTTGGTTTATAGTTACGTTCACCACATCAGTCTGCCAACGTCTCTACTCCAGTTGGACAGTTTTAACTCGGTGTAGAGGCCGCTCCCACACTTTAAGCTGGAAATCAGCCTTGAGCGTTTTAACCTCTTTTAGCTCCTTGTTTCCGTTTTCGCGCCAACAACTTTTCTGTTTTGTTTCACTCTCACCGCTCTTGTCAGCGCCTCCACCAGCAGAGAAAATGCTTTGATAAAACCATATCCACAATGGTCCAAGCACCAAATGGCAGACAAACAAAGTTAGAAGCTAGCTGCTGGATGTAGTGGAGCGTTCAGCAGCTAAGAAAAGTCAGACGTTTCCTTCCGGAGGTGGTGGAGACCAAAAATGGAGCTAAAAGGAGAGTTCATATTTGACTAAAATTCAAGTGAAGTGGCAAGAAATGAGACTGCAAATGAAAAGGGCTGCAACTATTGCTTAATATTTTCATGTTTGATCAATCTCTTGATTGTTTTCTGGATAAATCAATCAGTTGTTTGATCTATAAAGTATCAGTTTACTGTCATAGAGGAGGAAATAAACCAGATAATATTCACATTTAAGAGGCAGAAATCTGAGAATTTTGACTTTTTCTCAGAAAAGTTACCAGTGATGCACAATATTGATATTTTTCTGATACAGATAACTGACGATTATCTACTTTCAATGGACAAACCTCTCTTTTGGAAGCAAAATATTAATGAAGCTATGCAGTTAAAGCGATTGTTGTACTGTAAAAAGTCAGTATTTGATCACAACTGACACACATTAAGTATTTAATCATCGTTTTATGCCCAATATTCATTGTTTCTCTGATAATTGTAAAGTTGTCGGAGTAGAAAAGCCTTTGAAAGAACAATTTGGCCCTCAAATCAAGGATCACTAAACCCCAAAACACATTTTCACATCTTTAGTGAGATGGACGCTATTAAAGCGGCAAAGAAATCAAATTCATTGGCCTGTTTCACAGCCTGTCTGGTCGCTGTATTCAGAGCAAAACTCATCAGTGAACACTTGATCCTCCTGTTTCTTATCTATTTCTCATTATTTTCAGGACATGTCTGGGCAGGAAATGACAGCTTCCATTTGATGTAGAGGACAAACTGCAAATATGATCTCTTACAGATGAACGATTTCAGCTTTAACTTGGCGTCAGGGCTGAAAAACTGACTTACCAGTTGTTTTTGTTAACATGACGGATTAGAGGAGAAAATGTGCCAAAAATTTAGCTTTAAAACTTTCAACAGTTTATCAAAGATAAGTCACATGGATCCACGTTAAGGCTTTTGACGGTTAAGAGTTTTATTTGGATGAATTAGAGAACAAAGAGCAGTAAAAGTAGAGTTGTAGCTCATGTTTGAGTGAACCACTGTGTCCTGCAGTACACACTTCCACCTGTAGGTGGCGGTGTAGCCGTGAAGTTCAACCTGCCGTCCTGACATGGATATCCTGGTTCAACAGTGTGTGTCACGGTGGGTGTGTGTGCGTCGCCTGTTGATCATCCATCCTGTTTTTAAACGCCGACAGTCCCGAGTCAGCACAGGCTGGAGTTTGAGGACATGAGGTGTATCAGCTGAACGACGTGACCTTTGACCTGGAAATGTCCAGGAAGTGAGGAGGATCAATGAGATCGGGGGTGGGAAGCTGGCAGATGACTAACACACACACTCACTATCCAAGAGATGAATGGAAAAAGTGAGGCCGGGGGTCAAAGGTCAAGACTATTTCTACTGTAATAAGCACATTTCTGCATTGTGTAATAGGAAGATGATCGTTCATGAGCTGGAGCTGCTGTTCCGGTGGAAGAACTGTGTGTTATATCACTGGATTATGACTAATGTTGCATTATAATGCTCATACAAGTTTATTTATATGCACATTTTATGGATATATGTTTTTCTTTGAGTACTGTTGAGTCAATTCGGTCAATTAAAAAGTATTTTGATGTTAAATAATTTATTGAATCTTGAAAAAAAGTCGTTACGAAAGTTATCAAACAATTTTTATGGAGTCGGATGTCGTCGCCAATTAATTTTCTGTCACTCGACTAATTGTTTCAGTTCTACCTGATTAAGCCGTTAAATTTGTATTAAGCAACATATTTTATAAACTATTTGTATGTCTTGTGTGGCTCTTATAAATGTAGTGGAGCAAAAACTTAAATATTTCTCTCTGAATTGAAGTGTAGTAAAAGTAGAAAGTAGCAGAAAATTTACTTTTTAGCTACTTATTCTGGATTTTCTGCCCCAAAAAAAGATCCTCATAAATCATTTAAAGCATAAACAAAACAATATTGATGTCCTTAAAGTTTAAAGGTGCAAAAACAACAAAAAGTTGACTAAAAAATATCAACAGAATGTGAAGAAATGACAGTTTTGACCTTGACATCTGGATGTTAGCATGCTAACAGGCTAGCCCCGGCCGGCACCAGTCAAAAAGCTCCTGTGTTAGCGGTGTAAACACTAACCCTGCGTTCCAATTCCCATACTACCATTATTTAGTGTGCCATAGGATCCAGGATGTCCCACTACACCCAGTCACATGTTGCAGTTTGGAAGCTAGCCTGCTTTTCTTGCTCGTCTGACACACAAGCACTTAGCAGATACATCACATACTTCACGGTACGTCACGCAAATCCAAACAAAGCTGAGAGAGCACGAACATTTGACAGAACGGCAGAACAACACAATGACAGATGAAAGCACATTTAAGTGTCTCCGTGCTGCGTTCTTTGTACTGTTGCTAAGGCTGTGACGGATGTAGGAGCAAGAGGGTCAAAGTTCAAAGTGCACATGACAAAACAGAATGCATCAATTGTGTGCAGACTGCATGCAACAGTATGGACTTTGTAAGGGCAGCAAAAGAAAAAGTCTGCAATTCTGAAAACGCACCCCAATACTCCAAACTCCCAGTCCAGACGACTAACTGCACGGCTAACTGAGCTAACACTCAACGGCGGCTCTAGCTAGCAGCAGTTAGCTCTTACTCTGGTGATATGTTCTTGCATACTGCACCTCTTTAACCAGAAAATATTCCCTATTAATAATAAAATAAAAATGAAACTAACATAAAATTCTGTCGACAAATGCGCTGCACAAATATCCAGAAGCTGCGTGGGAATAAATATAAATCAGTGCAGGATCTGAAGTCTATGTTCTCATGAAGTAGCAGCTGAAGAGCAGCTGTCACATTAGCCTTTCTTTCGTTTTGGGTCCGATTGTGTTTGTGTTTAGTCTTCACCTCGGCTCTGTCTTCAGACTTCTGTTTATTTTCATTCCCTCTCTGAAGCAACCGTGGAGTCATTTAACTTGTTTTTATCTCTCGTCCGCTCTGATTGGATAATCAGGGTCGCGACATCTGAATTCTCTCGGGGGGTCGACCGGAGGGACCAGAAGGTCGCCGCGTCGTCCATTTTAGCTGCTGTTGTTTCGGGCCCCACAGCTGGAGTGCTGACGGACATTTTCCACGCTTGTGTCGACACACACACACACACACACACACACACACACACACACACACGTTGGCCTCTGCACAGCTGGAGAAGGGAATCTTAAAAAAATCGCAAACTGGAATTTTCCTGCAGAATTTTGTCAATTTATCGATTAACGCAGCAGAACTAAACTCACTTCCAGCACGAACCAGCTGCTGACAGATCCTGTTGTTCACCATGATGATCATGTTCGTCCCACCGAAGTGCAGAAGAGCTTCAAGTAAATAACATCTGCGGAATATTAATACTATGGAACAGCCGGTCATTAAATATTAGATTGTCAAACGCATGTCAGCGTTCCTCCGCGGTGCAGGATGACGTGTTAATGATGATCTTCAGAATAATGTGCATGTGAATCCAAACACGGCACATAAATCTGGTGAAATGTACCTTTTTAATAGCAGCTTTTGTGGCTTTTTTCACATTTAAATCAAGATTTTGACTGAAAAAAATTACATTTTCAGATGTCAGTGACACAAAATGCAGATGTGGTTTGATGTGGAAACAAATAAAAGTTAGTTTTTAGTTAATTTCGGTCATTTTCCAACTTATAAAACACAAAGACACTGGTGGAGGCACAATAAATTAATTTAAAAACTAAAAAATAAATGCCTTTGCTAATTAAACCTGCTCTTTTAACATTAATACTAGTTTGTCCGCTGCCTTTGAATTATACAGAGCAATAAAATAAAGCAACTGCAACTATGAATATATATATATATGTTTAAATACAAAACCCCCAAAACTCATTGTACACTCTGGTGTTCATACTTCTGTTTTATATTTATTAATCGTCTTCTTTTATTAATCATCTGTTTTAATCTAATCTATTATATTTCCGTTCCTAAATCATTCCACAAACATTAGTTTTGGTCTTTGTATTTGTGAATGTGACATTAAAAAGCTCATTCTTACACATTGTTCACATGTGATTGGCTTTAAAAAATTTTTTAAAAAATGTCCACATAGTAAATGTTCATGTTCACCTGTAAAAATTAATCACGTGTTCATACGTGATTTAGTTTTTTGCACATTTTGCCTATTTTGACATGCAAACAAAAATGTTAATGTATAAAAATAAAATGTGAGTTACAGACGTTCATACCCATTTTTTTCTTTTATTCCCCAGGAAATTGACAGTTGGACAGATGTGACATTTGTGAGAAATACAATTAATATCAGTAATAATGCTAATTACAACTAATAAATGCAGCTTAAAGTGTCTCACAGCAAATTTAAGTAATGTGAAATTACGTAAGTTTCACACGAAAAGACACTGAATAAAAATTAAAATGAGGATAAAATACTATAAATGTTGTTACAGAAGAAAGAAAATAAAACTAACTTGATAATATTATTAGAAATAGAAGGTAAAGCAGCTTTAACAGTCCTCTTCTTCCTTTCCTCTCCCTGTTTCCTCGTCTCCTGTCCCTCTCGTCTCTCTCTCCTCTCCGTCCTTTTTATAGAGCTGTTATCCCGTCGGTTTAATCCTCCTCCTGCTCACACTCCCTCCCTCCTCACCTCCTTCTCCTTCCACTCTCCTCTCCTTACGTCTCTTCCTCTGTTCCCTCTTTCTCTCTCTCTCCCGTCCTGCTTCTCTTCCTTCCTTACTTCCTTGTCAACTTTTATTTCCCTTTATATCTCCTCTTTTAGTACCTTTCTCTTCCTCCTCTCCTTCCTTCCTTTCTTTTCCCTCTTCCATTACCCTTATCTCTCTCACACTTCCCCCTTTTTCTCACCCATACCTACTTTTCTACAAGTCCTTCTACCTTTTTGTTTTCTCCTTTACATGCTCCTTCTTTCCTTCCGTACGCCTCCTTTCTGTATTCCTCCCTCCACTCCTTTTTTCCTTCTCTGCTTCTTTACTTCCTTCCCTTTTCCTCTCAATCTTCTACTCCTTACCCCCTTCTTTCCTTCCCCGTCTCTTCATTTCCTCCTCTTGTCTTCTTTCTTCCCTCACTGCTTCCTTCCTCCATCCTCTTATGTTTCCTTTTCTTACCTCTGTATTTGTTTTATTTCCTTGCTCCCTACGTCCTTCTTTCACCACTCAGCTCCCCCTTTATATCCTGCTTTCCCTCCCGTTTTCTTCCTTTTCTGCACCTCCTTCACTCGCCTCTCTACTTTCCTCCGTCCTACTTCCCATCCTTCCTCCTTCACTCCCTTCTTTCCTTCCCTACCTCCTCATTTCCTATTTATAACTCCTCTCTTCTTCTTTGTTTCCTCGCCTCTCCCCTCGCTCATTTTCTCACTCCCTTCCCCTTCTGTTTTCCTTCCTCACCTCTGTATTTCTTTAATTTCCTTGCTCCCTACATCCTTCTTCTGTCACCTAGCTCCCTCTTTTCTTCTAATACTCCTTTCTCACCCATTTTTTCTCCCTTCTCTGCCTCCCTGCCTCCTAATATTCCACCCTACCTCCTTTTCATGCTCCTCCCTTCCTTACTTCCTCCCCCTTTGTAATTCTCTCTCTCTGATTTCTTACCACTTTGTTTCCTTTCATGGCCTTCTCTCCTTATCTTGCCTCCTTTTCTCACCCCACTACCTCACCACCTCCTCATGATTCTCTCCCTCCTTGACTTCATCTCCACTTCCTCACTCTTTCTCCACCTCTTCCCTTCTCCCTGTTTCCATCTCCTGTACCACTTCCCCTCCCTCACTGTCCGTTCTCTCCTCCCCTCTCTGTTGTGTTTATGTTGTCGGCTCTTGGAAGTCAAGTCAGTTTGCAGCGCTCCTCCTCCTCCTCCTCCTCCTCCTGGTCTTTTAATCTAACCCTCCCTCCCTCTTTCTCCGTCTCACTCGCTCACTTGCTTCTTTAACTCTGAGCTGCTGAGATGCATTCGAGTGTCTGAACAAAGTCTGGAAAAGCAGCGCTGAGAAAATCTGTGAGGACCGATAAGGATTTTAACTGACCCCAATACAGGTACTGACTGAGTGTGTGTGTTCGACTGCATGTGTGTAGTAAATTAAGATAAATGATGCTAAATCTCACTGAACTCAAGTCAGAAGAACCATTAAAGAAATAGTTTTTAATATTTAATATTGATCCTGCAGCTGTTGTTGCTGTTTTTCAAGCTAACATTTCCCCATTATACTCATTTTTTTTCTTAATTCTTATGAGATTTTTGTAGATTTTTGAATTTAGTTAGCAAAACTATAAATATAAGTACATATTTTAAATGTTTAACTTCCTTTGGGCAGTCAGAGCTAATTGTGTTTTTTTCAGAAATTATAAAGATGTAAAGAAAATGATACTGTTATTGTTTTCAGGGGCTCTTTTAATAAGATTCTGTATGAATAAGGAGCTTTTTTCTCTTTAAACAATGTTTTTTGTTTTTCCCTTTGATTCAATCACAGACCAGCAATGCTTTTTTAAGTACATGTACTCAATATTTTGTACTTCAGTATACATTTCTAGTTGTACTCCACTATGTTTATCTCACAGTTGTAGTGAATTCTCTATATTTTCCTTTTTGTTACTAAACAAGAAATTTATCTGTGTTAGATTATGTCCATAATTTCCTTAATTTTGAAAAACAGCAGATGTTTTTAGTACTCCTGGACCCCCGGGGAGCTCTGTCTGCTAAAATGAGGGCAGGTGCACAACTTTGTAAACGGCTTTAATTCTTTCAAAAGATGGTAAACAAGTTACTTATTTAACACGGCCAACTGAGGTCAAGCTTTTGATAAAAGAAAGAAAGAAAGACAATATCTTGGATCTCACGCTGATAAAACAGGACATATTTATACAAAACTCCATTTTATTAGAGGTGTTGAGCGTTTAGTGACTCATCAGGAATTAGAAAAATTTTGTTTTTTTTATTTAAGCTTAACATTTACTCACTGTTTCTTGCTTTCCTTGTTTAAATTTCAGAGTTTTCATTGTATTACGTTGTGCACGTTGAATCTTTCGCACAGCAATCACATACGTAGATTTAGAGCAATCACAAACATTTACAGCAATCACACACACAAACTCACAGCAATCACATGTTCTCTGACATCAATCACACACTTACACTTACAGCAATCACACACATTAACTTAGAACAATCACAAACTCACAGCAATCACAAACATTTTTAGAATTCAAGCCCACAAACTCACAGCAATCACAAACATTTTTAGAATTCAAGCCCACAAACTCACAGCAATCACAAACATTTACAGCAATCACATGTTCTCTGACATCAATCACACATACTTGGAGCAATCACATACATTAACTTAGAACAATCACAAACATTCACAGCAATCAAGCCCACAAACTCACAGTAATCACACACTTACAGTTCTCACACACACAGACTCACAGCAATCACATGTTCTCTGACATCAATCACAAACGTTCACAGCAATCACGCTGTAGTTTTCAGAGTACACAAACATGCTTTTGGCGTCATCGTACTAATGCACCTCCATTAGTATTCGTCTACTGACCTAACGTTGAATTCCAGACAGTGTGTGTGTGTGTGTGTGTGTGTGTGTGTTATAGTGAGGACTGACACAATAGGGCTGCTGTGACGACGTAAGACCTGTTTCTGTTGTTGAGCCTCAATCTTTAGTGCTGCCAAGGGGCCTATTAGTGCTGCCTGTCTGTTTATGTGTGTGTGTGTGTGTGTGTGTGTGTGTGTGTGTGTGTGTGTGTGTGTTTTGTCAGCGCTGGCGTGAATGAGTAAGTACCTTTGCATACTAATGCATGCCGGGCTCAGTCGTGATGTGTTCCTGAGAGCATCCAAATGAGAGCGGCCGCCGCTCCTGATTAATCTGATGAAAACACAGTGTGGGGCTGAATAACGTGGAGATAATGTTCCTTCATTAGAGAGAAGAAGCCACCGCAGGAACCGAGTACATTATTCATGTGTCCTTGTTCTGAAATAGTGGAAAAGAACATAATTAATGAAGTTGTTTTTTCTAATTAAACTCTTTTTAAACTTTGGAACAAGCTGGACTTTGACTCAAATGCAACTTATTCTCATTTGTAGCACTCGTTTTTGTGTAAAAGTGTATATACATTATGTTTTATATGTGAACAAGCCTTATTGAATTGTCCCTTTTCTAGACGACAAAGCACTGATGGGAAGAAATAAAGCAGAAGGCAGAAAGCAGGTCACAGTTTATGCACTACTGATTTATTTTTAGTCTAATACAGAGCCGGTGTAAAGAGCCGACTGTAACTCATTGTACCTCGCCAGCGAAGCAGAGAAAAGCCTTCAGGGCTGCAGGACGACATGTAGGGAAGTGGAGAACGTACAGTATGTTATAGAGAACACTGCACTCCGTTTGACTTCCTATCAGGAAATTTAGACAAGATTTCTTATCTTCGAGTGTTTGTGTGTTGGAGTTAGAAGTGGAGAAATCAATCAAAGTGGACACTATACAGAACAAAGTGTACTTTACTTAATCAGAATTTTAAAGGTGTTTAGGTTAAAGAATATAAGTTTCAGACTCTAAATAAAGATGCAATGTTCTAAGTCTAAAACAATAATACTGGTAAGATTTAAGTAAGAAAATCAGGTGCTCTTCAAAGAGAGGGACAGCAGTCAATTTACATTAAAAAGAGGGTGACCGTCCAGTTTACTTAAAACGGCTAGAAGAAATTTTTATTTTGGCGGATTCTGGTGTTACTGTGTACAAAAGCGATCCTTCTTTTTGAAAGCCAGTGACAGTACGAACAAAACCTATTTGGAACCTGAATACCAGGATAAATCTTTCCAAGAGTTAACAAACTACAGAGTGTACACATTTGCTGAAGGAAGATTATGAAAATATAACATAAAATGTGATTAAAAAAATGTATTTTGATGCAGAAACGAGTTTAAAATGTTATGTTTTTCATTAATGATCAAAGCAATGTTTGCCAGAACTTGACTTCGATGACGCAGGACAAAATAATAGGTAGAAAAAAAATGTAAATATGTCACAATTTTAAACCTTTATTGTGAAATTGCTACATTTTGCACTGTAGAACAACGTAGCTATTACACATTTTTATGTGAGACTGGGTTTGTCGGTGAAACTGGGTCACATTTTATGAAGAAAATGTTTTATGCTTTTCCCTCTGATGTCAACTGCATTGCCAGAATAAATGTAATCTAACCAACTAACTATGGCTACTGGTAGCCAGTTAGCTGAGTTAGCCTTGCAGCTAGCTGACTCTGACTGGGGCAGCGAGTTAGAAGAGGATGTTTAGGGAGGAAGTTTAGAAGAGAGCGATCGAGAAAATGGCCTGACAAGACGGGCTTTTAATGGTTGCTAAGGGCTTCATAATATTCTTTGTGCTGTTGGACTAGCACATAATATTAGCTGGCTTTCTATGTCTTGTTGCAGTTGCTCGATATTTGGCTGTGTTAGCTAAGTTGTCATCGCAGTGGTTTTAGAGGTCTAGCACGTAGCGTGTCACAGCCAGGTATTACCGTCTCTGGTTCACGTTACGTTTCCTTGGTGTGCCAGTAATGTAGTCCAAACAAATGCACGTGGCGATCAACGTTTAAGACAGTGGGGTGCCAAACTGCAGAAAAACAAAACAATTCTTTCATAATATTGCTTTCAATCGTGCTACAAGTTCCTAGTAGTATGTTTTAAGAAGGGAAATCCATGGTGTCAGTTGGCTGTCCAACAAATCCAAAGGCGCTCTCGATCAGGTGAGCCAAGACAGGAAGCTGTGATTGGTCAGGGTCCACCGCGCAGTCTGCCATGTCTCCTGGCAAACTCTATGATTTGTTGATGGGAAAGTGAACATCACTGAACACCAAAAATATCCTATAATCCGATCAGGGCTTTAGAACTAAAAGGGTGGATTAAATCAAACGTTTTCCACAAAGTTAATGGATCTTAAAGTATTACAATTATCCCACAATACCAAACAAAGTTCCACCAGATTACATCATCTTATCCTGCTCTTATCAGCTTCTGTCGCAAATGCCGCCAAGTGTAAAAGCCTCACATCTTCGCCACGCATCTTCGATGGCAACAGTTGAAACTTTCCAGTTATCCAGAGGAAACAAACTACCTCATTCCCGAATGAGCAGTCTCATTTGCGCTGTTTTGCAAAGAGCGGGTCGGGAGCAGGATGAAAGGTTAATGATGACGAGCACACGGAGAGACGAACAGAAGCGCCCATCGGAGAGACGAATGTAAACAATTGCATTAACATCAGCCTGAGGGGGGAAGAGGAGTTAGAGATCTTAAAACGACTAAAAAGTGAGTGGGATCTGGTGTGCGGGGAGAGAAGAGTGAAAGGTTAAAAACATGGAGCATCTGTTAGCCATCAGAGCTCTCTTACTTTATCACTTCATCATGCACAAAAACAAATGCTTTTTATTGCATTTTTGAGAGTTTTGGCTGAAGGGGTTTGATCGTGGACAGGTGCTGCTTTGTACGGCATGTCCCTGATTACAATTACTCCACCTGGTAAACGTCTCCGTCCTGTTTGATCTCCGAGCCTCTTAGTCTGCCCTTTTAAGCAGCGATGGAAATGGTGATTTGTGCTTTTATCTGGTCCCGTCCCGACTCTCACCTGCCTGGGTTGTTCACATGCGGTCGAAAATGCTGCTGCAGAGCTTCAGACCAAGCTCCTTCCGAAAGATCTCATGTGATGCAGATTTTAATTTCCTGTCACTGGCTCTGCATCAAATTCATAATCCAATTTAAAGTTCCTGTGATCACTTACAGAGCTCTGCACGGTCAGACCTGTAATCACCAGCAGGTCTCTAGGGTCGTCTGAACAGGGTTTGTTGTTCTTCCAAGATAAAGTCACTAATGATTTGTCTATAACTTAATAAAGCGGCTAAAGATCCACTGGTTTTTATCCCCAATGTTTCAAATACAGCTCCTATAGTGTTGTAGTATAAAGAGCAAGAAAAAGTCCCAGCCAGGAGGTGGTTGGATGGGTCGTCACGCAGGACTTTCCCACAGATGATTGTGATTCAAGTCCCATGTGTGATCCAAGGGTCAAGATAATGAGTGTATTGTAAAGACCTGCAGAGTTGCTCAGCCTTGCCAATGGACCGCCACTATAAAAGGCACCAAACACACAAAATTGATCCTTGTGGCTCTTCCATTGTTTTGTGATTGCATATGAATGGTTGGTGAGTAGTTGGCACCTTCCTTGACCAAGACAAATGATTAAAAACTTGGTGACTTCATGTCAATGTATAGTCTGAAATGTTAAGAAACCAGGAAGTAAACCTTGTTCTTTGGCGTATGTATCAGGCAAGCAAGTCTCATTGGACTGGATGGGAACCATGTTATCTAGATCTTAATGAAATCTATGATTTGCCTTTATGTTATGTAAGTTAGGCATCTTTTACGTTAACTTCTTGATGCAAGTGACGTAACTGAACTAGTCGTCATCAGTCGTGACATCTGTCATGGTCTGTTTGCAGGTTTTTTAAGCTTGTGTTTGCATTCAGTGAAGTCTTCTTGTGGTTCATTGTGCTCCTCTAATGTTCGTCTGTCATATGGTTTAAATCGTCTCCCCTCCTGGTTCCTGGTACTGACTCCAACCACAGCTGAACAAAAAAAAAAACCTAAATGAGAAGGGATCTGAACTCTTTTGATGGCTGTTGAGTCGATGCTTCTTAGATCTCAGCCCCTCGACTCTGGAGGTACCGACTCATTGTACCACATCTCAAACGCATCATTGATATTTCTTTCAGTTTGATCTTCAGAACTCTTCTTCACCACAAGTTGTTTTGGTTTTCTTAAAATCGTAATAAACACTGTATGTTCACGCTGCCGCAAACCACATGCAGATCTCTACTGGAACAATCAGATTCCGCGTGGTTTTAGTCTCAGTATATTATCGTATAAAGTTACTTTGCTTTTACATGTTTTTTTTGTTGTTTTTTTTTTTTCATTTAACCACAAAAATGAGCCAAACAATGGAGCCAAACAACACTTGGACATGGAACTTTATCCACACTTGAGCAGAGCAAATCCATTCAATCAGCAGCAGAGTGACTCAGCAACAAATGATTGAACACACATAATATCACCACTGCGTAACAATTTAATTATCTCACACATGGAACCAATAAGTTTGTACGCAGACAAACGCAGTCGATCAATATGAGATGGTAGACATTTGTCACAATGGATGACGCATGTTTTCGGGTGTAAAATCAGGAATTCTTGACCTTCGGCTCCTCGTGGCGATTGGTTTGGCTGTTTGGTTTAAGACGGTGAACAGGAAGGTTTAAAAACGTAATGATGAACTTTACAAATTTAAAATGGCCAAGATGACTTTAATCTAGTAATTACCAACAATGAATTACAGCAATTTGAACCCTTTTGCGCTTCAGAAAACGTGAACACAATATGGGTCAAAGCAGCCACAGCAGCTACAGTTCACCACAGCAAAGAGATGAAGAGGGAGAGAAAATCCACCAGACTCCCTTATGAAATCACTCAATTTTGTGATGCTGTCTCTTACAAATTCTTAATATTTGAGGCCTTCTTGTAAATTCGGCAATCACCAAAGATGGATGTTTGGGATGCAAACCCATGTAAATCAAGTGAATACGAGCGAAAGTTCAAATCTCCTGGTACGAAAGTAATTAACTTCAAACTTTTTTGCATAATCACTCAAAGAGTTGAACTTGGACTGACAGCTGTATAGCAGGCAGATAACTGAAATCACCCTTAGTCTTCTTGTATCAGCATCTCTTAAAATGGCAGCTCCCATTTAAAGATGTGTTGACTCAGTTCAAATCTGACTATCTCTGTACTCTTGGACAGAATGGCTGTCATGGTTTTTGTTTGTCCTACAGTTGTCTGTGTGCTTAAAAGATAAATTAATCTCTGACATTAATCTATGCTTTTGTTGGATTCACATCTTGTTGTGTTTGTTCCGACAACTGCTGTTTACGTTTTTGAGTTCTCCTGTAAAAAGATACGCCTACATTACAACAACAGCTTGACTTTATCTTGGCGGCTTTTCGCAGGTCGGGTTAAGACAAGCTCCGAAAATATTCCCTCAAACAAATAAAGTTCCCAGAGTTAAAAAAAGCCACCCCTCAGTGATTCAACAATAAACAACAAAAGATGGAAATTCAGTCACAAAGGTCGGTTTCTTAAATCTGTCCCGATAAACCATCTTTCCAAAGAAGTCGATAAAGGATCTTTGGGAATGTTATCAGATCTGTTCAGTTCAGTTTTTCCCACACGAGTAAACCCTCTTCTCAAAGAAATCAATAGAGGATCTCTGAAATATGAAGTTTCCTCCATCCTGGAGGAGCCACTGCTGGCTACCAGCCAGTGATGGAATGTAACTGAGTAGATTTACTCAAGTAAGTACAACTTTGAGGTACTTTACTTGAGTATTTCTGATTTCTGCTGCTTTATACTTCCACTCCACTACATGTGGAGGCAAATATTGTACTTTTTACTCCACTACGTTCATTTAATAACTTTAGTTACAAGTTACTTTGCAGATTACATGCTGCTGATAATCTTCTGATAATCAGCAAAATGCTGAATATCAAATCTGATAATTGACCAACGCCAAGTCCACGTCCAGAATACAGCTTAAACATACATGTCAATATATGTTTAATTTGCCTTTACTTGTACTTGCCAGAAAATTACTTTTAATACTTAAATACACATAATATCAGATACTCTAAGGCTTTTTAGTGAAGTAGGACTTAAAAATGTACTTTTACAACATTCAAATAAACACTTCTTAAACATCTTCTTTTAAAGGTTTAAACACGATATCTTTACTTTTAAGAATGACTTGTGGGTACTTTTTACATCACTGCTAATAAGCTAGCTGTGTCTTCATTTGAACTGCATATTACCTTTGAATGCGTGACAGATTTGCGCAAATTGAAAGCTCATTTCAATCAATATCAGATTTAAAATTAAATTGATGCCACCACTACTAAGTTTGTTCCGCAGCTGACACTGCATATTGTACATTTTAGTCATAATTAACTTGAACCTGTATGTTTTGCATCTTTCATGATTTCTGCGCAATAACACATTTGTGTGCCGTGACATGTGTTGCATTTGGTGCCACATACTGTAAGTATACGCGTCACAGAGAAAGAGAAAATATAGGACATAATGTATAGGTGCAGATCTTAAATGTCAGCTCTGACCACTGACATTTCAGTCGACAAACCAACCGTGGTGTTGTTCCTCTGCTCCATGTTTGCTTCGAGACATTATAAGTCACCGGTTTCAGACAAACGTAGTCGAGGACTCGCCGACCTCTGCGGTCAGATCTCATCCAGCGCCGCCGCGGTGTGATCGTCTGCTTATGCTTAGCATTAAGGCCAAAGCAATTTTCTCCAATCAGGCTGCGTGATGTGGGCTGAGAACCGGCCCAGTTATAGACATGAGACCGTCACACACATGTGGAAGTAAACATATACACACACAGAGAGAGAAGCAGTCATTGTAAATAAGTATGAAAGGTTACCGCGATTAAGTCGGGATGAGATAAGGCTGGAGGCTGATTGCTTACAAAACAGTGATTATGTAAAGTACACACATGTTAGTCAGCTAAAGTGATTCTCTGAGCTTTGATATCCAGTTCAGTGATACAAACCATGATGCTCCTGCTGTGGAGTTTCAACTTTAACATTATCTGGGGCAGAAATAATCAAATTTCTTGAGTTTAAAGCCTCATTTTGCTCTTATGCAAATGGTTTCAGGCAGATAGGAGATAATAGTCCTGATGTGAAGAAGGAGACTTGAGTGTATATAACATACATCTTACCCTAATTACCCTTATTACCCTCAGCATGTACTGAGGCCATGAAGGGAAAACGGCTCAGTTTAAGAATGTTGTTCTTATAGTCTGTAAATGTTCAGTGAGGGCTCAGAGTCAGAGGAACCAGACAGACTTACAGTATAAAGCCTGGAGGGGTTTGTGATTTAAAGTCTAATTTATTGGGAAACTTATAGAATATATAGTTGGTTACAATAGTTAGAATGGTGTAAAGTCATATAAGGTTATATAAGTTACAGATGTCCTACAAAAAACAGGACAGAAAGGAAGGAAGGAAGGAAGGAGGGAAGGAAGGAAGGAAGGAAGGAAGGAGGGAAGGATAGGAAAGAAGGACGGAAGGAAGGAAGGAAGGACAAGAAAGGACAGGAAGGACAGAAGACAGGGCAGAAAAGGAATGACAAGATAGAAAACGAACGACAGAAAAGGAATGGAGGAAGGAAAAAAGGAAGAAAGGACAGAAAAGAAAAGCATGAAGGAAGGACAGGAAAGGAAAGGAAGAAAGGTCAGAAAAGGTGACGAAGGAAGGAAGAAAGGACAGAAAAGGAAAGAAGGGAGGAAGGAAAGGAAAGAAGGAAGGATAGGAAAGGAAGGACGAAAGAAAGGGCAGAAAAGGAAGGACAAGATAGAAAAGGAAGGACAGGGAAGGAAAGGAAGAAAGGTGAGGAAGGAAGAAAGGACAGAAGAAAGGATGGACAGGAACGGAAGGAAGGGAGGACAGAAAAGGAAAGGAAGAAATGGAGAAGGAAGGTTGAATGGGAGGAAAAGAAGAAAGAAAAGAAAGGAAGCAAGAAAGATGGAGGAAGGAGAGAGAAGAAAGAGGGAAAATAAAGAAATCAGTAAGCATTAAAGTTGAATTTTAAATAAAGTCACCACAGCACAGTGTGTCAGTTTTAGGTATCTGACTTTAGTAGCTCCTCCTCTCCTTTACTAACCATGTAAAGACAGTAGATGGATATATGACTTTGTTAATCCAGTGCAGTCTCTCTGTGTTGCACCATGTTGATTTGTTTTTGTGCAAAATTCCTCAGACTTAACCCGAAGAGTGAATTCTGTGGAGGCACATTTTTGTGTGATGGGGTGACCCGGTTGTGAAAGCTCAGATGTGGAGTGCGTTTGTCTGGTTCTTGTCAACCTCTGTGGCCTCTGCATCAAACACAAACTGCCCTTTACTCATTTATTCTCTCTGTTTCCTGGATTGCACAGCACTTTTTGTACAGAATAGCAAGTAATGATGATTTTCTCTATTAATCAACCGCTTGTTCGTCACGACACAAACGTTTCCCAGCAGCCTGATCGGTCCTGCACATGTTCAACTCACAACAGAGATGAGAACGAGGCGAGACGTCTCACTCCTGCTTACTTCCATCATAAGTTTTAGCATCTCTTCAGCATGGGTGCAGTGTGATGGGGTATATGATCTGCTGTCTGTACTGTTCCCTGCATTTGTGATCGCGAGCAGAAAAAAAGAAATGAAATGAAAACTGGTCTCCTGGCAAGGAAAGGAGTCAAACTGTAATGTAGGATTTTCACCTTAAATATACATGCTAACGTGCTAATTGCTCGCTCTATTTAAGCCTCTCTACTAGTCAGATAAATGTATCCACTTCAATGTTTATCACAGGGCTAAGTGCTTAAATAGAAGTTAACATCTGTTTCAGACCACATTCACCACAACTTGTCCACGAGGGAACATTTGAAAATGTTTTACCAGAACTAACAATCGTTCTTTCTACGTATTTGCCAGCATTTAGATCAGTGATGAATGGATTTCCCCCCAGAGCCCTGCAGTAAACTGGGCATGTGTGAGTGTACAGTAAGACTACAGTACATTCCTCTTATGAGGTTTTGTACTCAGACTGTATTGTGGTCAAAACTTGTAAACTCAAGCAGTTCTTACTGAGGGACAATCCTGAATTAAACAGGGTAGTCCAGGGATACGGCACTGCAGTTGTAAGTAGAAGAGGACAATCCTTACTCTTTCAATTTATACTAGGTATATTTTTAGTTTGGGTCGAACTCAAGACTTCACGAGCTGAGCAGGACTCTTTCTATGCAGAGTAAACTTCTCTCCTGATGTGTTGAATCAGTGGAACTTCCTCTGTTAAAAAGAAAGGTCGTGGCTGGAGAGAGAGACTTAAATTAGCTCTCATTGTGCAGAAATCTCAAGGATAACAGACAAAGACTGAGCACAACTGAACGGGTATTTGCAAAGAATGGATGAACTTGGTCCTATGACGTAACGTAAAACTATGAGGGAGGTGGAATATTGTTGTTTACAGCATTTGTCTTAAGGGAGTTCAGTTACTTGTGAGTCACCGCTTCATTTATTTGCCGTTTAGGAACTTGATGGTCGGTTGATAATGGCCGTATGTCAGGGATCTGGTTTCTGGCTGAATTGTCAGCAGAAAATTAGTTGTAAACAGATAAAACGATAACTGATGATTGTGATTAATGCTCTGTGCAGACTTCATCTACCTTTAATCTTTACGTTCTTTTCCTTTTTTTTCTTTTATTGCAGGGGGACCACACGTGGGCGACCATGTTGGGTCAGAGTGTGCGGTTGCAGCCGGTGCCCATCCAGAGCCTGTCGGAGCTGGAGCGAGCCCGGCTACAGGAAGTGGCCTTGTACCACCTGGAAGAGAGAGACCTGGACTTCAAGATCAGCATCCCAAGAGGTACGGAGATTATGATTTTAGTCCAGTGGTTTTGTTTTGAACTGTCCTTAAGCAAGAGTGACCCCTCAGATCGTCGAGGGAGTCTTAAGAGAGTGTCAGTGAATCTGAGGAATGAGTGTGAAACAGGAAGATGTTGAGTCAACTCTCTTCGGTCAAAGAAAACATTCTGTACACATGTGTAAGCAATCCAATCTGGCAGCTATGATAAGAAAGGGCAAAGGAGGTTTAATCATTTATACATCCACGTGTCGCACTCAATATTTCAGATACTGCTGACAATAGTTAAAGTGCAGTTTATCTTGGGGTATTTGGGGCACGTTGAAAAAAATGTGAGGCCGGCTGAAAGGACAGAAAACCAACATGTTGAGCCCAAGGAGTGTGCAAAATGCTAAAAACTACAATAACATCGACACAATGGCAAGAATGAATGACAAGAAAAACGGTGATATGTTGAAATATCCTCACCTTTTAAATTTTTATGTTGTGACTGTTTGTGCAAGGTCTGGTCAAGCTTAGCCACAAACCCACCTGGTTAGGAAAAAGTTAATGTATTTTGACTCAAAATAAACAAGTTTGATACGAGGTTAAGGCACCAAAACTACTTGGTGAGGTTTAGGCACCAAAACTACTTGGTGAGGTTTAGACACCAAGACTACTTGGTGAGGTTTAGGCACCAAGACTACTTGGTGAGGTTTAGACACTAAAACTACTTGGTGAGGTTTAGGTACCAAAACTCCTTGGTGAGGTTTCAGCACCAAAGCTACTTTGTGAGGTTTAGACACTAAAACTACTTGGTGAGGTTTAGACACCAAGACTACTTGGTGAGGTTTAGGCACCAAGACTACTTGGTGAGGTTTAGACACTAAAACTACTTGGTGAGGTTTAGGTACCAAAACTACTTCGTGAGGTTTAGACACTAAAACTACTTGGTTACGTTTAGGTACCAAAACTCCTTGGTGAGGTTTCAGCACCAAAACTACATGGTGAGGTTTAGACACTAAAACTACTGGGTTAGGTTTAGGTATCAAAACTACTTGGTTAGGTTTAGGTACCAAAACTACTTGGTGAGGTTTAGACACTAAAACTACTTGGTGAGGTTTAGGTACCAAAACTACTTCGTGAGGTTTAGACACTAAAACTGCTTGGTGAGGTTTATGCACCTAAACTACTTGGTGAGGTTTAGGCACCTAAACTACTTGGTGAGGTTTAGGCACCAAAGCTACTTGGTGAGGTTTAGACACCAAAACTACTTGGTGAGGTTTAGACACCAAACGACTTGGTGAGGTTTAGGAACTAAAACTACTTGGTGAGTTTTAGACACCAAAAGTACTTGGTGAGGTTTAGGTACCAAAACTACTTGGTGAGGTTTAGACACCAAAACTACTTGGTGAGGTTTAGGTACCAAAACTACTTGGTGAGGTTTAGGCTCCAAAGCTCCTTGGTTAGATTTAGGCTCCTCTCTTAAATATGGCTGTAATGAGCCTTTTTTGGCTTCGACCTATATGTAAATCTTTCTGATGAGGATGGTCTGAGTTTAATGTATGCAGAAATGTACGATGCCAGCATTTTATTCTGCAGAGTCGGCTTAGTAAACCATCAGAAAAGGGCAGTACAAGAAAAACAACTTCCTGTTTCACTACTGAACACAAACACATTTTTAAGATATTGAAGAATGACCAGTGTTGGTTTTCTGATAAGGATCGTTTAATAGAAGCTCCTCTTACATCCCAAAATGATTGTCTTGGTTATTTCTGCCTGCTATGGGTAGAAAAATAATCTCATGGGGAACTGGAGCCAATAAAAAGTTGTTTTTTTGGAGCTGTTGACGATAGAGGCTGAGTGCTTTTCTCATCTCCCAGCTCTTGACACAGTCAACACCAGTCTTTCATCGGTTTTTGATAACGGCAGCAGAAAGCATCTCAACATTTTCCCTCTGCTCATGTTTACTTGCACATCCACTCTTCTTCTTGCCGCTGGACTGCTCCCTGCTTTGAAAAACTGTCTATGTGCAATCAGCGTATCCATCTGAACTCTAAGGTAATAAATCCAGCCAATAAAGTCGGAGAGTTTCACAAATAAACCGTAAATCTTTTCAAACACCTCTCTGGCTGCGGACTGGGAGGTTTGATCTGGTGTTTATTGGGGCTGGAGGGATCGCGGAGGTCAGGAGGATCACGGAGTGGAGAGTTGAGCTGATGCTCAGTAACAAACACAGCTGATTGTAGCAGTGGAGTCTGCAGCCTTTCTCCTGAGACCGGTTGGTATGTAAGCTGCTTTTCTCAGACTCAACTGCTCTCTCCCATACCGTTGTTCCCTCTCGGAGTTATTAACCTCCGACCTGTTCAACTTATGACCACGCTGCTGATTCAGGCCCAGTTTACACATGGTCTCTGATAGACAGTGAATCACTTTGTAGCTCGTCCTGCCGCCGGGCTTTGATTCTCAACACGATCAAAATGTCTTTTACTTGCCAGCTAAATGTACTTTTTCTATCTTTTTTCGCACCGTTTTTCGCACCGTTTTCTCCCTCCAAAGCCATTTACAAAGCAGGGTTTGCATCAGTGTTTCCCTGTAAGTTTTTTCCTCTAGTTGCTGGCACATTACTGAATTTGTCGGTGCATTACTGCCCCCATTAGTAAAAATAGGGTGAAACCATCGGCAGAACAGGGGCTCCGTCATAGAAACATACCAACATTAGTGGTCAGTTTATCTTGATGTTTAATACATTTTAGCTCAGTTTTTGGTCTCCACCAGCCCACAATTTCAGTCCGCTGTTGAGGCTACATCTCAGAAAACGGCTGCACTTTGCTGCCATTATGACATAAATGACATTATGAGAGTGGTGAACCAAAACAGTGAAGCTGGAGGCAGCTGCAGACACATAAACAACAAGCTAGAAACTCTTTAACAGCTGATATTCCCTTTTAGTTTAATCACTACGAGTTACCTATATCATATTATTTTTACATTGTCATTTGATTATATTGAAAAATATTATTTACAGCCACTTTAAGTTGTATTTAATTTGTCCAAATTAATGCTAAAACCATAATGGATTCTCGTTTTTATGAATTTCAACATATTTAAAAACTATTTTGCAGTACTGCAGAGGTAAATTGTCCAACAGTATTTAGTTTGATTTATTCAGTCAAAGTATCGGTCAGTCAAAACTACATATAAGAAACTTAACTAATGCGTCATAAAACTGCACAAGTGTCTAAACTCTATGCAGATGACATGTTGTTTTTCTTTATTAAATGTTTTTCTTAATTTTTTTAATTTGTTTTTGCTGCTTTCTGTCCTTATTTTCCTCATGGCGATCTGGCTTATTTTGTAAGAAAGTTAATTTTTGAGTCTCAATCCCAATTTCTTCCAAATTGATGCTTTGGGACGGCAACCGACCCGACCTACAATCCCACAGCACCAGAATTTGATGAAGTGGGAGCTCAAAAAATCAACTTTCTTACAAAGAAGCCAATATTTAATACTGTCATAATACTGTTTTCTTAATGTCACGTCAACTGATAAGGAACAATGTGTTGGTAGTCAAAGATGATACATATGTGAGAACATGTATCTCTCTTGTTCTAAGGACATAAATCCTGTTGTCCTATACTTTGGACTCATCCATTTCTGGGACAAAAAGCAGAGCCCTCACAATGTGACCTTTTGAGATTAAAGCAACCATACATCCTGTTCCCCGCCCTACTCACTTTCTTCCTTTTTCCTCTCTTGCCCTTAGTTGTTTTTTTTCTTCTTGTTAAGGATGGATGTATGGCTTTTCCCATCAGGTCAGGGTTCAGTTACACAGTTTCATGGGAAAACATGAGTAAATCTTTCACTATTGAGCGCTTGGTCTTCGGCTTCTATAAACTCCTGTTGAAAGCCAACATATCTGTTTTATAGATTTATATCCGTAACATCATATGTTATAGTTTTGAGCCACATGCCAGGAGGAATGAGAGCATAATATCAGGGTATTCCTGCAGGGCAAGTTGAAATTAATGGAACAGACTTGCCAAAGAACCCCACTCAGAACAATCTGGGATGCATACAAAGCCATGTGTTCCCTAATAGGAAAAAGACCTTGAATTAGTCATTTGTAAACACAAACTTCAGTTACCAAAACAAGACCTTCAACCCGCGTAAAACCCAGCCAGGGAGGAAGGATGTGGAGCTTGTAAAACACAACAAAACATTCCCTTTTTTCACTCGAAGTGAAGCTGTTGAATGGAGCAGCGGCTGCAGATGCAGGGGGCTTGATTCATTAATCAAAAAATGGCAAACAATTGGAAATTGTGGTACAGGGGTCGTGTTGTTGTTGGTGCACTTGTGACTCCTGGGTATTCTTCTACTGTTTCCTTCCCAGCTCACAGTCACTCTTTTTTTAATCTATACCAGATCTATCTTAGACCTTCAATTTTAGATCGATCTATCTTACCTTTATCTGTCTTAAAGCTATCTTTGATTGATCTATCTCAAATCTATCAAAGGCCTAAGATCGACCTTTCAGTCGTTGTCAATCTATGTTGGATCAAGATTGAAAGATCCATCTTCCAACTGTCTCGAAAGTTAAGCTATGTTTGATGATATATCTTAGATAATCTTGGATCTTTCTATAAATCATAGATCTAAGATTGATCCCTCCGAGACAGTTCTGAGATGGATAAATCCAAGCTGTATCTAAGATTGATCTATGTAACTTCTAAGATTGGATTGATTGATCAAAGATTGTTGCAAGATTGATCTAAAATCATCTTGGATCCATCCATCTAAAGATCTGTCTAAATACCCGGAGATGTTTATGTATGTCTTGTATACTTGTCTTGTCTTGTATATCGTGTACAGCTGATAGCTTCAGACACTGTGAACAGCCTGAATCTCCAGCCTGGCTCACAGACAAAGCTCTCTGTCAGTAAGTGTGGGAATATTCGTCCTCAGTTTCTCCCCTGGGGTGAAATCTCTCCAGTTCCATCCAGTCCGCCTGTATCACCTCCCACTGTTCTCCCTGTTTGTCTTTGAGTTTCTGTTGTTTTTCTTCTTCTACACTTCTGTTTCTGTGTCTCCTTCATCTCACTCCTCCATCGCAAACATCTTCATCTCGCTCGGCTCCTACTTTCTTTGCCTCCATGCTGTGAAAACCCTTCTGGTTTCTTTTGTCGCACGCAGCACATTTCTTTCTCGTATACGCCTGTCTTTACATTAATCTTAATGCTTGGCTGACGTGTGCGGGTATTTGTGCTGTGTGTGTGTGCGTGCAACCTGTGTATGTGTGTGTTTGTTAGCTCCGTTGGCAGCGTCGAGTGGATTCTTTGTGAAATGTGTCAGTCGCCGTGAGACAGATTTGGTCTTATTTGGTGTTGTCAGGATACATTCTCAGGCTCCGATCTCTGAGGGACTCCACACTAACTCTCTGATCTCACTTCTCCTTCTCTTTCTTTCGTTTTCTCCGAGCTGCTACATTTTACTGCAGCCGCTGAAGTAATTCGATGATGCATCTGCGCTTCAATTGAAGCTGAAAAGCAAATTGTAAAACGTCTTATTTCGGCCGATTAATGTGCAATTTTGTGTAATTTTTCATCATCCTGTAATTGATCGAAATGATGCAGGACTGCGGGAAAATACCCGATCCGTCACGC
>CAEMYA010000423.1:28145-38584 GCA_903131615.1 Diplodus sargus | reverse complement strand
CTAATTTAGGGAGACAAACGTGTGCAGCGGCCGTTTTATTAGAGTTGACAAGCACGAAATACACAAAGCACTTGGATTTCTGAATAAATCAAAGACAGATTTGTGCACTCTTGAGCACCGCTAACACTTTTATTCACTTTGTCTCTTTTTTTCTTCCCCTCACAGAAATACGCAAGCGGAGAAAATCTCTGCGGAGGAAGTTTGACTCCTTCTCAAAGGAAAAGAAAGAGAGAGGTGAGTTCAACGCACAAACGCCGCCATGTGCGGTTGAACATGAAATATCTCTGGCCGCAGTATGTCTCCTCTGATAATCTGCGTCGCCAAGAGAATGTGAAGTCCCTGTTTGACCCTCAGATTGTGGTGTTTGTTACTGTAAATATTGTCATCATACACAAAGTCCCCTCTGTCCATTAGGACGTCTTTGTGCCGCTGACGTCCAGCGACTTCTTACCACTAATGGTCTTGCATGTTCGAAACACTGGTGTTTATAGAGCGTGAGTGTCTCGGGGGCTGCAGACTGACTCATGGAGCGCTCAGAGAGTCAACCTCATTGTCTCCGCTGCTTTCATGAGTTGTTGTAAACGTAAGGTGAGTAACGTCCTCAGCTTGCTCTCCGACAGTCATGCTGTGTCACCCCGCCGACGTAGAACCGGCTCCCGTCAGCAGGGGGTGTGTTTACGTGCACGCTGATACACTCATTACTGGAAATAACAAACTCCAAGTGGTGTTTTGTTCGGAACACTTGAACTGTCGGATGTGGGGTAATGTCTGCCGTCGCTCACAGTTATTTTAAAAGAAGGCTCTATGTCACAATTTGTAGGAATTTGCATGTCTAAACTTTTTATTTCTCCATATGTTAGCGGATTGTGATGTGACTGTTGTCTAATCAAGTTTGTGGAAGATTTGTTTAAGGTGTTTATTGCTTCTTGACTGATTTCTCAGTGAAGAACTTGGGTTGGATTATCCGCGAAAGTCCAAACTTGTCGTTTTACAGGGAACAACGTTTGCTTAGAAATGGAGTCCGCTAACTTGAACAACTGTCTTCTAACACAACACAGAAGTTACGTGACGCTCCTTTAATCACAACGTCTCACAAATTAGCTTGAAATAACAAACTAACAACAGTTAGGTCATTATTTTCTTCAGGTGGCATCAAAAGTGAATCAAGTTAAAGCAGCTACAGGGAGTTTTTATTTAGGTTGTTTCTGGCACCCCCTGTGGACAAAAGCGGTATGATTTTCTTTAGAAGAAACATGTTTTTAATAATAAAGTGAACTTGTCACCATATCATGGAGTAAATCTTGTTTTGTTAACGTCAAACTTCATTCTACAGCTCAGATTTTAAAGACAACTAGAGAGTGAAACCTTGAATGGAGACAAAATAATGACTTTCCAAATGTTATTGGAGCGAATGGCTCAAATTATAACAGTCAAATGAGTCATTTCGCTCCCAAAAAGGTATCCATTGTTCTACAGCTGCTTCTTTCATAATGTTAGCCTCTGGGAAAAAGTATTTTTGGACCGCAGAGAATCAAACAATGATGTATTTACAGTTTGGTCACTAGTAAGAAAATTGGTTTCAAAGCCTGGCGCTCTTTCTGGCAGCTTGGTTTAACATCTAAAAGTGTTCTAGTCATAATAAAAAGGGCTTAAAGATGTCACAGTATTATATTAAAGCCATATCGCCTGGCCCTACGACCCGCTACTAAACCGTGACCTCCATCTTGTCCCTTCTGGGACTCCATCTCTTTAAATACTGCTTCAGTTGAAGCAGCTGCAGTGACGGCTGCCGTGGGTGGTTTACATTGTGTCTGCGTCTTTATGTGACGCCAGGGGACGTAATAAAACTTCAGAATGAGACATCCAGGGAATCTGACGGGGCTGATTATTGTCCATTCATATACTTCGTAAACTTCAGTTTATGCGCACTGGAATATTAATCAATATGTATCTGGTTATTCTGTTTTTGCACAGGGGACCACAGACCTTTTTTATGTGGGGAATATATTTGTTTTAGACTCTAAACTTCTTCCCTTATGTCATGTTGCCAAACATTTATAACTTTATTCATTGTTTATATTGAACAGTCTACAAAACCTCATGAGTTCTCTCGCTCAAATTTAATTTGGATGTCGGCAGCCACCCAAAAAGTTGAGAGGAAGTCTCTGTTGTAGCCTTTCATTGTTCTGAACGGGAACAAAATGGTCTGCGAGTGTAAACGGCTGTGAAGTGTGTCAGTGTTAAACACCAAAAATAAGTTGTGATTACTTTATTTAGGTCTGCAGTGAAAGATATTTCTACTCGTATTCATCCGTCCTGTTTTAATTTCTTCAGTTTGCCTCGTCGTTACATTTCTTCACCTCCCTCCTCTTCTTCTTCTTCTTCTTCTTCTTCTTCTTCTTCTAAGCCATGTAGCCGCTCTGCTGCCAGTGTGACCCCCACCTCTCATAAAGAGATGTTCTCTATACTCAGGTGATTATCACAGCAGTGCGAGAGACCAGCCAAAACACACACACACACACACACACACACACACATTCCCGGGCTGTCTGTGCAGGTCTGTAAATCCTGCCTCCAGCCTCTTACTCACAGGGACTTAGCTGAAGCTAACCCTGCTAATCAAAACACAGAACATTGGGGACCTGGCAGAGCGCTGCTACTGGCTCTGCTCCTCCACGACTGCAGGCACCATCGTGAGGCCTTCAGGGTCTGCAGGTAACAGATTACATGCTGCAGGATCACAAAGTGTGCAGCAGTTTTACGTATTATGACAATCTTTTAAGAGGAGCTGTTGAGAAGGATGAGAAAAAAATCAATTATGTTTTTGCGATGGCCTGTCACTTTCTAAACATAGTTTTTTACTACTATTGCCGAGATCTACTGATTATTCCTCCTTGGTTTTAACTAATGACACACTTGTGATGCAAAAAACAAAATGAACTGCCACTTTTCTCTTTAAACCCATTTTAGGTTTCACATTCTGTGAATCGTTTGTTTTGATATTCAGCCAAAAAACAGAAAATAAACAAAATATTTCTTATTATTTGTTGGTGAACCTGAATTTAATGGTCACATCAAAAATTGGGAATGAACAAAAAAACATGCCACGAGCTAAATTTGCTTTTGATACTTAAATTATCCGATTTGTGTGAACCGAAAGTTATTGATTATGGCCTTATTGACTCACACAGTGGATCTGACTGGCAGTTTCTGAGCTGTAGCTCAGATCTTCTAGGCCATTCTTCTGGTCTCTTTTGGAACTTTATCTGTACAGTTTTAGCTTTAAGTTTGAGCTTTTTGCATTTTCACTTCTCTCATTTAGTTTTTTCTCTTTTGGTTTTATTATGGCCTTTATTATTCCAAGCAGTATGTTAAAATTAGACTGTACGCTGAAAGAAATGCTAATTTCTGAACAAACCTGCTTCCTAATGTTTACTTTTAATTATGAACCCTGTTTCTATTTTCAATTCTATAACACACCTGAGGTGGATGCAGAAAACGATAGATGTCAACGCCTGTATGTACTTTTGTTTGCACCCTTTATGCAAAATACTTGTTGCAATCAGCATCGTCCAAATTAGGATCTCTGCATCTGCATTACGAGTAATGAACATACATCTTAATTTCTTCAGTGCCGACAGCATCAACAGATTCCTGTTCTTCCCCTGACTTTTGCTCCGGGAACATCTTTCCCCCGCGCTCCACCAAATTCCACAACTAGCTATACTTTATATACTATTTCCATTTTCTGGCGCTGCTTCTTCTCCAGGGAGCAGCTGAGGTAGAGGAGGGAGTTAAATCGGTGAAATCAGGCCCAGGTGTAGCAGTTTGGACGCCTGCGCAGATCGAATTAGTGCCAAATGTTTATTTAGGCTGCCGAGTGTTAAAGCTTAAGGACAATGCTCCTGATTCAAGTAGGTCAATACTGTGTGTCGTCCAAGTGCGTCTAAAGGAAAGTGTTCGTACCTGATGATGAATCCTGCAAACGGGGAAGCGTTCATGAAGTTGCACCTCACAAAAGTGGAGATGCAAAAAAAAGACACACATACCATCACACACACTCCCTCAATTTGGCATGATTTTAGGAAAAAAGGTTAAGTAGAAGTGATGAAGCTTGCTTTAGTTTGCTTCTGTGTTGTTTCACAGCGGTTTACACGGAGGTCATCCTCTGTTAAATAAACACAGGATTTGAAATTCACTAAGCCGTAATACCCTGGAGGACCGATATCATCATCCAGCTGTTGTGTGGTGAGAGAAACATGTTCATCACTGAGCGCTCCGCGGCGTCTAAATATATCTCGGCCGGTCTTCCAGTAACAGACGATGACCTGAAGACCAGAAATAATGCAACTTTAACCAGTCAGACTCACACAGCTGTCTTCCAGCGTGAGGTTTTGTGTTTTCTTACTGTTAAGTTTTGGTAAGAATTGAGAAATATTGATCGGTATGAGTGAGAATTTCTTTATTCGGATGTGATAGTTTGGAGATGTTGGGTTAAATGTACAACCATTTAACCCAAAGCCAAAGTGAAAAAGGGATTATAAATATTATCACGTGACAAAAATAAAACTGATAACATAAATAAACAATATTGTTTTGTGAATAGTTACAAATAAATCTAAAGCTTACTACATTTAGTCAGTTTCAAGGTTTTATAAACCTCAAATAAATGTTTTGACTGAATCAAAAACCCTTCAGAGATTAAGATTATATAAAGGTTTTACATTTTACGCATTGATTTAAATGTCAAATACATTTCTATATACAGTTTGATAAATGTATTCTCATTGAATTGTAAATCCTGTACAGACATCTCAAAACGCCTAAATTTAGTACTGACGGAGAAAATTATAGTTCCTAGTTCCTTGTTAATCATTTTCATCTAATTTCTTGAAGATTATATATATGATCAAACTCAGAATGTTCCTAGAAAGAACTTACCCACTCAGAGTAGTTTGTGCGTAAAAGAATATAAACTACTTTAGGTCGATTAAAAACCTGCGTAGATTTTAATTATCTGTTTCCTTTTATAACTCTGTGGCATTAAAGCCTCTGACCTATTAATTATGTGAACGTCTCGTTAGCCATGCTGCCTGAAGTGTCGTCCAAGACTCCCAACCGAGCTGCAACGGCCCAACTATTAAATCCTGAACTATTTACTTTAAACAAGCAAACACTTAAAACACATCCAGCACAAGCTGCTAACGCTATCAGAGTTGGCACCACGGTGGTCGGCTCGGCTGTTCCCGCCAACAGACGTCAGGAATAATCTCAGGCTTACTGATCAAACAGAGCCATTAAGCGTACGACACATTTACAGATGACATCTACTGACTGATGGAGTTTCGTTCTTGTTGGCAGACATTTTGTTTGTTTTGAAACGTACCAGGTTGGTGCGCAAGGAAAACATCCTGTGTCTCTCCTGCTGCACTCAAAATGAGGTGGAAACATGGCGAACGCGAGATGTAAATGTGGTAATTACGGCTGTTGAGTCACCCAATGGGAAATTAACGAGGAGCAGTCCCCAAAACAAATATTTCTCATGTTGCGCCACACACTGAAACAATTAGAACAGGAAACAAATTGTTCTCGTAACGGCTGAGAACAAATTTCATCCATATTGGCCTCAGCAGGACCTTCTCCTGGACGCCAGGAACCATTTCAGCATTAGAACCGTATCTGAGAAATTAAAGGACTACATTTAACACTTCCACCACTAATGGTGGTGCCAAGTCTCTGCTATGCTATATTTCTGTGATATACAAGGATCTACTCTGAATAGCATCAGGAAAAGAAAACCACCCCTGACAAATGGGCTAACACATCTATAATGTAAGGAGAATTAAATAATCATGACACACGAAGAACCAAAGACGAGCCTTAACATATCTGACCAAGTACCTGGATTGCTAAAAAGTAGCTTTTGATATCATTGTTTACCTGACTTTTAGCATGTTTACATCCCAATGTATGCTATGATCTTATCTTCCGTTAACAGTGGGGTTTTGTGGGTGTAAACAACCGTGTGTAGCTTCACCGTCTGCCAGTCAAAACTCTGCTCGTAGCCTTTCCACTGACTGTTAGCTTGTCCCTGTGATTGCAAGCTAATGCTAGCTGGCACTCGGCCAACGAGGCACCTGTCAAGGAGCTTATCCATGATCTGATCTGATGTTGGTACACGTGGAGGAGGCCTGGTCGGATCAGATTCAAATAAAGGGGCAGAAATTTTCAAAATGGAGTTGTGGAACGAGAGACTATTAAGGTTCTTGGTCACTCCCAAATTTGCTCTTTTACCTTTAAAGAAATTAAGGAAAGCTGCCTGATAGATCTTGATTTGTTGCTGAAAAGACCAAATCCTTATGAGAAAACAAGCTTTTTTTCCCTGAAACGATTAAGTAGTTTTGGCCGGCATCTATCTGGATTAACAACTGCCCTCACAGGGTATCACATAACAGCCAGATTTATGTCAGATTGTCCGATTATCCAAATTAACTGGGAAAATCAACGAGGACTTTAGGAATATTCCTCAACCTCTCCTGTAGTTTCTCGTTCGACTCTGATCCCTTGTTTGTTAAAATACAAAGAAGTGCAATAATATGCAATAACAGCCTTCTTTCTCTGTTGATCAGACTGTGAATGATGTGTCTACATTGCTGTGTAAGTGCTGAATAAACTCCTCTCTCATCCTCCGAGTTATTTCCGGCTGACTCGGTCCCGGACCTTTAAGGCTTTACGTGGCATCCTGCCAGTCTGCCATGGCTGTCTTGACCTGCTTGGGACATTTCTTAGCGAGTGTGACTGAGCACGTGTGCATTTGTTGGTTGCCCATGTGTCTTCATTCAGACTGTGTGGTCACGATTCTGCAAACGTTGGAGCGGGAGGATTCCACCCCGATTAAGCTGCCCGTTGTTCCCTGTTTGATGCATGTGATTGACACATGCAGAGTGGAAAAAAAAGCCTCACTTGCCTTTGTCGAACATCGCTGTTCGCGGGTGTATTTTAAGGAACAATCACTTTACACTCGAGGTTGGCAGGAGGTGTCGGTCGCTGTCCTTAAGTTTGCACGTTCGGGGTTCAAGACCGCAAACTGGCAAACATCCTTGCTGCTGTGAGATGTTATAGCTAGATTCTAGGCAGGATTTGGCTTCTGTAGACTCTTCATTTGTGGTAATTGCACGAACGTTTCAGTCGGCAGTGTGTGCACTTTTGCAGATGATATGTTGTTTTCTTTTGCAAAAAGAAGCAACTGACAAGAAAGTCTCTAAGTCTCTGAGAGGCACTGCCTTAATCAAAGCTTTTGTTGTTGTTCTTGCTAATGCCCTCAGTTCAACCCTCTAACTGGATCTCAGTGCTGTGTCACACTCTGTGCGCCACCGCCGTGGTCATGTGACGCAGCGGAGCGAAGGATTTGCATTTTTAGCCGAGCTGCTGATCGTCAAACTCATGTGATGACAGCGACCGCGCTCGTGTTGCCTGCCGCCTGTTAACACCTGGTTTAAGCCGGTATCAGTCTGAGTGTGTTGTCTGGTTTGTGGCTGTTGCTGCTCTAACAGGATTACCGGTTGATCGCGCTCTTACCTGCTCTCTCCATTCGCTCTGTCTATTCTTATACCGCTTGTGTACTTTAATGTCTAATCTACATCCTCTGTGAGATCACCGTGTTCAGAAGTTATTGAGGTTTCACTTCATCATATCAGACATGAATCTTCATTGTTATCAGGGTTCCCAGTCATGATCTGCATTTTCTTTTCATTTAGTTTTGCACATGAAAAGAAATTCTGCCGAAATTTTTCTCATATTTTCACGGATGAAAAAAGATTTTCTCTTCTAACAATTTTTTTTTCACTCATATTTTAAACATGAAAAATAACTTAAAGAAAAAAAATTAACAGTTTCACACATGGAAACTTTTTTTTAACTCGTTTTCACACAAAAACTTTTCACTTTTTCGTTGACTAAAGAAATTGTAAAAAAAAAATTCTCCTGGCAAATTTGTATATAATATGTATTTTTTTGCCTTTGTGCCTTATTGTGCCTTGACCTAACCAAGCCATGACCATTTGATGCTCAATAGTTCAATAATTATATGTCCTAATGTCCAAACTGTTTGTCACCAAGCCGGATTTTGAAAGTCTAACAAGACTTTACATACTATGTATTTTACTTAATTGACCAGAGAGCCATTTACGAGCAAAACTGACACTAGAGGGGTGACTAGAGCGTCGAAAGTAAGCAAGACATGATGCAGTAGACCATTCTCAAAACACTTTATTCACACACAGAAAATGTCTAAACACCAACACCAACACCGTATATTGTGTTGGTTGCTGCTCTGTGAACAAGAGGAGTCTCAGCCTGGAGATGAAAGTTGAATCTTCTTCCTGTTAGAAGTTCAGACGGGATCAGCAGAGAGGAATGTGTTCTGTAAATACGACAAGACTCGCTCCAGTTCAGCTTCAAACACTGATTTACAGCGTCAGTGTGTGTAGAATAAATTAAGTAATCTGCAAAACTGTTTTCATTGGAGAAGAAGAGCTCCCTCTGATATTATTTTACACTTCTCATTGTCCAAATGAAGATTTAGACAGAGGAGAGAAAGGAAAACAGTTAGTGTTTCCATTACAGATGTGATATTTCTCTCCTACAGAGCTGACACCAGACACACCGAAGCAATATTTAACATTCAGTACCAACTCTGACATCTTTCCCATCTGTTCTTTTCCATTATCTTTCCTGGAGGATTTGTAAAAGGGAGTGAAAAAAAAAAAATTGTGCACAGTTTTTATAACACCAAATAAGTGTATTTTCCCTTCAGTATGAGTAATTATTGGAGGGATGTACAGCCACTTCACCATATCACACAATTTATTTGCAATGATGACTTTACTGGGAAATGCTCTGAAGGACATCCAGCAGTAACTTCTTCCCTGGATGGGAATGCAACAGATGTGGCGTGTGTAGAGCAGAGCATCAACAACAACAGAGAGTACAAACATTACAGACAGAATATCTTATATAAGCAGATTATATCAAGTATAAGTGAGGAATGTGGATCCAGGAGGACGGCTGAGCATCTCAGAGAACTTTCCCAGGAAAATATTTGGATCTTTAGCTGTTAACTGTTTTAACAGCTAGTTGCTAACTTGTTCTTGCTAACATGCAAACATGAGATGACTCCTGTTAATTCCCCTTTTCTGTCAGAATCGGCCCCCAAGGCGTTCGGCATCCCTCTGTCCCAGGTCATCGCCAACGACCGGGCCTACAAGCGGCGGCAGGATGCCCTGAAGGAGAGCAGGCGGGACTGCCTGGACCTGGAGGCCAGCATCCTGCGCTTCAGGGCTGAGAAGAGGCAGTTCTTCAACGGGAACAAGCCGCTGGTCAGCTCCTCGTCCATCACAGGAGGAGGTCCCTGCTCGCCTTCTGCAAACTCGGTGGCACCGGCGCCCATTTTTGAGAACCAGAACAAACCGCTGTCACCTACTTTTGTGGATAACAGCGGCAGACAGAGGAGGGTGAGGTTCACAACTTTCTATCTTTCTCTCTTGTTATTTATCTTATTTGTCCCTCCTTGTTTTTTGCCAAATTCCACGTTTAATCGCCAGCTGTTATTTGTTTTTGGGTGCTTCCATGTGTGAGAGATTTGAATCTGTACGTCAAGGGCAGAAAAGTTGTGATGGTCGGTGAAGTGAAAGCTGGCAGGACAGGTGTGTGTTCATGCCAGGTTTAGTGTCAAGCGGGGTGAGAACTGTGTGTGTGTGTGTGTGTGTGTGTGTGTGTGTGTGTAATGTGTAATCGCTGCCTGCATCTCCATCTGTAAACATTTTCACAACGAATTCTTCAGTTTGTTTCCACAGTCATGTCTGTTTGTACAAAAAATGCTGTGTTGGTTATCTGTGTGTGTGTGTGTGTGTGTTTGTGTGTGTTTTCATGTGTGTGAGCCCTCTGTGCTCGAAGCCGTCACACCCTGTAATCCTCTCCACACTGGTCTGGAAACAGTGGTTATGTTAAGCCCTTAATGAGTATCATCACAGCCAGAGAGGACAGTAATCGAACCTGAACCAGCTATCAGTGCAGTCACTGAAGTAAACACTACAAACAATGCAGACAGAAATAATATTGAGTGGCTGCAAACAATTATTATCTTCATTATTGATTAATCTTTTAATTATTATGAAATGTTTACAAAGTTGAGAAATGACAATCGTAGATTTTGCCTTCTGGCGTTTTTGTCTTGACCAGCAAAGGTTCAAACAGATCAACAATATCTCTATTCCAAAGAAGAATTTAACAACAAAACATTTAATTACATGTGTAAAAGTCAAACAACAACAGTTTTTCTTCAAAAAATTCCATTTCCAAGAAGTCATAATTATGGGATAAAAAGTCAAACAGTCAGAAAAAATATATATAAATAGTCCAAAATAGATTTGGCTATGAGT
>CAEMYA010000423.1:0-22571 GCA_903131615.1 Diplodus sargus | reverse complement strand
TTTCTTTCTTTCCTTTCTTCCTTCCCCTTTCTTTCTTTCTTTCTCTCTTTCTTTCTTTCTTTCTTTCTTTCTTTCTTTCTTTCTGTCTTTCCTCCCCCTCCCTGCCTTCATTCTTTCATCCCTCCCTTCTTCCTTCCTGCCTTCCTGCCCTCTTTCTTTCTTTCCTTCCTTCCTTCCCCCTACATTTGTTCTTTCTTTCTTTCTTTCTTTCCTCCCTCCCTCCTCCCTGCCTTCATTATTTCATTTTTCCTTCCTTCCTCCCTCCCTCCCTCCTTTCTTTCTTTCTTTCTTTCATTCCTTCTTTCTTTCTTTCTTTCTCCACACTACAGAGTATCAATAACTGGAATATCTTGAACTTTAAGTTTCACATATGTTTTTATTTAGCCAGCCCCAGAAGATTCAACTGAGTTGCATTATGGGATTTGTAGGATCCAGCATCTTGTTCGATTTCTACCCATATTGGGTGATAAACACAAGCGTGTCTTTGCTTCTGCTGCACCAATTTCAAACGTTCTTTATTGAATCTGTTCCCAGCTGCTCGGCCCAAACAAAGCCAGTTTGATTGATGGCTCGACCAGTCGATGAACCACAAAAAACAACAGGAAATTTAAAACTAGAACACAAGGAATTGTGAGAAAACGTGCACAGTGTTGGGAGAAAAACACAACATGGATTGTGTTTAGTTTTTCAAGATTTTCAGGAGGTCGTCGTCACAATAAGCAAAATGTGTCTATAAATGGTCAGCAATGTGAAGTTTACACGGCTTGTTATCACCAGTTTAAAACAAGTGAAACGTCCGATACAGAACATGAATGCTCGTCAATCCTTTCAACAGTGTGTAGCTTGTAATCTGATTTAACAAAACAAGTTTCAGAGGAGTTCTTGGGATCCTTATGTGGAAAAATGTGCCAGTATTTCACAAAAAAACACGGGACAAATTGAAACAAATACATTTTTTTTCCTTCATCACTCCCGTCTCTCCATCCAGATCACCGGGAACAAGATGACGGCGGCCAACCTGGCGGTGATCTTCGGGCCCAACCTGCTGCAGAGGGAACGAGCGTCGGACTCGAGTCCTCACATCTATGCCATGGGCATCGAGGACAGCACGGCCATCATCAACGTCACCCTGGTGCTCGTACAGAACTACAAGAGGCTCTTCACGGTACGGTCACATGATCAGGCCTCCATATGTGTCCAAATGAAAAAGACTTCAGCTCCTGTAACTCTTCACTCGTGTCCCTCCAGGTGTCTGCAGAGCTGCAGCAGGAGGTCCTGATGAGTCTGATCCAGACTGACCCCGACATCATCGACTACCTGCTGCGGAGGAAGCTCAGGTAACCACGACAACCAGTCTGTGGAAAAGCCCCATCAGTACCACTGAGTTGAATGAATGTGATATCGGTGTCTGTCTTCTCCACAGCGGCAGTCATCTGACGGTGGACAGCAGCAGCGAGTCGGGGGGTCGGCGGGACACGGGGGCGTCTCTGGACTCCGTGGGAGCCTCCAGCGGGAGTTTGTCCCCCCTGGAGCCGCCGTCGCCGCTGTTCCCTCCGGACGGCAGCGGCGGCGAGGGCAGCCTGACCAGCGAGGTGTTCCTCAACGTGCTGAAGCTGAACCAGAGCAGGAAGAGACAGGACGTGAGATACGGTACGTGTTAAATGTGGCAGCAGCACCACCTAGCTGTCAAAGACAGAAAGTGCAGGCCTCTAACAATCAGATCTTCCTCCACCAGGTGACGTCCCTCCAGGTAAATCCATCCGCCACATGCGTCAGTTCCACTCCCACCACAACCTGCTCAGCCTGGCCCAGCCGTCCTCCTTCTCCAGGCTCCACAGTCAGGACTCCCAGGACTCCCAGGAGCGCAGGGGCACGCTGAGCTCGGCGCTGAGCTTCACCCTGGGCGGCGGCGGAGGCAGCGCCAGCGGCAGCTGCTCCAGCCTGACCGGGTCGACCGAGAGCAGCATCTGGGTGAAACAGACGCCGCAGGAGGAGAGCAAACCGTCGCCGGCCGCCAACTTCTGGGACTTCTTCACCGGGAAAGGGTCGAGCTCGGAGACGATGGTATGATGAAGGGACGGAGATGAAGCGTGAGGTCAGAGGTCAAAGGACATGTTACATTCACAGGGACGAGAAGTCAAGAGTACTTCTGGTGATGTCACGACGAGGCCAGACGATCCCTAAATCACCGACGTGAACTTCCAACTCTGAGGTGCAGATCTTTTGAGTTGGAAGTTGGAATTTCCCACTTTTTCTGGCACCTCTGGAACGCATCACGCCTGTGAACTCAACACCAGGAAGAAGAAGAAGAAGGAAAAAAAAGCAACAATTGGAGAAGAAAAACACAAAAAACTGTTTTTATTAAAAGACATTTTGGATTCATGTTGGAAAAAGACTTTTGATAAAGAAGATAAAGAGATTATATGTTGACGTGGACAAAGTAACGACTGATGTAAATACTATAATCATGATTTTACACATGAACAACACTCTGCCTGTATAACTAACCGTAGCTGCATGGATCCTCTAACACCCCGTTATCTACCAGACTCCCTTTGGTTTTCTGTTGTTTTAGTGTAACCTGCAATATGCTCCATTCTCTTTGAATCCTGAATTTATGATTCAACTATCAGCCGTCCAGCAGAACGATTGAAAACACTTGAAGACGCCTCAGCAATGGAAATATTAGCCAGAAAGTGGAAATTAGATTCCTGTGTGCAGCTCAGTGAGTGTTTACTTGGTGATTTGGACAAGAAGCTGTCTTAAAACTACCTGAAACTTTCATTTTTAACCCTGTAAGGAGCAAAACTTTGATTCTGGCTTCTCAGCTGACATCTTTTGGATGGTTTGACAAAGACGAGGAGACATTTGGACTCTGAAAACTGCTCAGATTTGGACTCATCTCACTCTCGACCGATATGAATTTGACTACAGTTGCGATTGAAAGTATAAAAACTGTTTAAACACAACTTTATTGACACAACACCCTTGAAAAGTTTACAGAATGTCTTGACAAAGTAAAAGCAGCATACCGATTGGAAAAAACAAAACAAATCCGCCTGATTTTAACCTTTGACGTCTTTTGTCTTGCAAATCACCATCTGAACGCTCACATGTAGCATCTTTTTAGCATCTCAGTGGGGAAAGATGGCTGGGGTCCGTTTCTAAAGGGGCTGGATCCTCATGAACTGGACCTGCTTCTCCTCCCAGAATGAGTCAAAACTTAAAGGATGAGTTCACTAACCTGAGACAGACACACATTACTACCTTCTTTTCACCACAAGAGGGCGACATCCACCACGTCAGCTCCACCTTTAACACTTTCCCTCCCGTCTACAGACTCATGACAAGTCAGAGAAAAACACATTAGATTTGAAACCTGTGCAGATGTTTTGTTAGAGCTCCATTGTTGTACAGAGTCCGTCCTCCACCTCAGCCGGTGGACGAATCGTTCCTGATTCCTCGTAGAGAAATCTGTCTTGTTTTGGTATTTTTATTTTTGTCAGTGACATGTTTCTGTTTTTTTTTCTATATCGTTGTAAAAAAAAAAACCATGAAGGTGTGTTCAGACCCTAAACCAGAGAGAATGTACCATCAAACCTGCAGAATTAAATGTCAAACAGCCTCTGAGTCGGTGTTTCTTTCTTTGTGTGGAGAGAAGAGGAGTTTTTAAAGGAGGAGAGTCGTGGTCTTGGTTAGAAAGTGAGTCAGAAGACGAGAAACCCTCCAGTGGAAGATGATCTCAATATTTAGATTCTGCAGCTTTCGCTAAAGTTTTACAGCCGCCGCTCGTCCTTCCTGTTTGAGTCAGACGACGACGAGCTGCACAGATCTAGTGAGTAAAGAGTCAAAGTCCAAAGATTTAGTGAGTAAAAACTACAGAATCAATCAATGGTTTAAGGCTGTAATGTGACATTTTGAACATATTTAACTTTGCTCATCTTCAGCAGGAGAACCAGAACTCTTCATCGGTAAGTTAAAGATGTAACAGGTAAGATTTCTGCAGTAAAATGTCTAAAAAATTACAAAAGTTTGGTTAAAATATTAACGTTGAGTTGTTTCACAAATGTTACCCGAAATAAGTCAGCTCAAAGTATTACCAGTATTAACAAGAAGATTTTTTTGGCTATATTCTTTCACACACTAAAACACAAAGTGTGTTAAAATATAAAATATAGACTCTGATTGATATGATAAAATGACTGTCACTCATCTGTATGGAAGACTGAAACTGCCAAAAAAGAAATAACAATACCGGTGCGATAAATAATATGGCATTAAAGGCACCAATAGTTGGTTAATTTATAAAACGTGCCATCAATTAATTTGCTTTTGTGTTTATTTCACTTTGGATTCATTCCTCTATTCATTTATTTTCTGTTTAGTTATTAATTTGTTCATTTATTTATTTTATTTTTTATTTCCAAATTATTTTGCTTTTGCATTTCCCCCCTACTTATTTCAAAACATTTTTTTTCTTTTTGACTCAAAGAAATAATAATACAAAATATTAGAAATAATAAATTAAATATATTTGTAAATCAAGAAATTTAATGAGAAAAAAAGAAATAAAAATGTTAAAAAAAAACTCAAATGTAAATAAATTTAAATTAAATGGGAAAGTATATAAATATATGATTAATACAGAAGACAAGAAGTAGAGAGGCAACGTCAAAATTAAATATAAACGTTCATTTTTTTTCATTTTTTACATTTATTTACATTTTATTTCTGTATTTTTTTCCCTTTGCTTTCCAAGTTTGTGGAAATAAGTTTGTGGGAAATTTAAAGGAAAAATAACAGAAATAAAAATGTAACTAAATACATTTCAAATGAACATTTTCGTAAATAAATGTTTTAAAAATGACAAAAGTAAATAAATAGCGAGGTAAATTAACTTAGAAATATCGATTTATGTCACATTCTATGAATCAATAAATGCCTACAATTTATTTCATATATTATTTTTGGTGCATTTAATTCCTTTATTTCTTTATTTTTGTAAGATTCAGTTCGCAGTTTGGTGATTTAATGCAGCTTTAACTGCAATGAGATCATTGAAATGTCTTTTTAAAATAATTTAGTCTCATTATATTCACTAAAAATCAAAACCGATAAAGATTTTAATTGAATCCCTGCAGCATGAAGACACTCAAACAGATGAACCACAGGAGCCAGTGTGGATTATTCCATCTTCAAAACCAGTTTGTGTTTTTATTTCAAACAGTTTGGACACCATCAGAACCAGCCGTCATTTACCAAACTTTCACTGCATCTACATGTATTCAGGTTGAACTTCAGACAGCAGCGTGTGCGGCGGCGGCCTCCGCAAAACAACTCTGAGGTGAAACATTCAGCTTTTCTTTTTGTCTCCTTTCAGATCTGCTCGTAGCTCCGACCGAGGAGCCTCAGACTCTGTGCAGATTCAGGGCCAATTAAATATCTGCCGAACAAACCCAGAGTGAAAACACTCCGGTTCTGTCTGAGACGGCTGCCAGAACGAGGGCAGACCTTTCAGAAAAAGACTCCACCACCTTCATTTATATGAATACGAATCCAGACGAGGTCTTTCTGTTCATCTGATGAAAACAAAAAACATGACGTACTTTCTCAAAATAATCAAACTCAGATTCAAAGATCAGAGACGCTGAATGTTTCTCCGGGTTGTTTCCGAGGCCGCTGCCACTTTTCTCACACCGGCTTCAAACGTACAATATCGGAGTGTTAATGAGACATTCAGTCAGCGTCCGTCTGTCCGTCACACACTGGGTTCAAAACATTTACATTCTTGGTGAGTCCGAGAAGGAGAGGGAGTGACGTGGACCACCGGAGCCCTGAAGGGACATTTCAGGAGGTCAGAACTAATACTGTTAGAGGAAAAATCCACCCAAAGACGTCAGTTTGTATTATTTAAAGAGACTCACTGAGCTTCCCATGATACCTTTCTGAAATCCTCCGCAGAGGCCCGAGCGTGCTGCTTGTTAAGAATCATTTACTCGTCGGACAATACGGGATAAAATATGCAGGTTTTCAAGGAAAACTGTGCAGTTAAAAGTCTAATTTCAGTTGCTTTAATTTCTGTTAAAAAGGTGCATTGTGTAGTTTGGGGGAAGACATTTTAATCTGAAGAGAAAGATCTTAAACCAAATAAACAAACTATGTTTTCATGGATGAATTAACTGAGTAAACAAGCTGTATCATGGCGGACCCTGCCACGTTTCTACATTCAAACAGTGTTCTTAGGACCTTATTTTCCTCTGATAACAGCTTGTTTAGATAAATATTTCTGAGTTCGTATTATTACCTTATGAAAATTTTAAATATTGAAAATCGGATTTTGAATTTCTTCTCCCAAACTACATAATGCCCCTTTAAATATTATTTTAAAGCTTTTAGTAGAAGGTAAAAAAGCAAAATAAGTTATTTAGCTCGACCAAGAATGTATTTTGAAAACCAAATTATCAAAAAAAAGAGAAAGTTATCAATACTGACACTCGGAAACCAGCGTTGAAAAACTGAAAGAGGTCTCCAAGTTAAAGAACTTCCAACTTTCACAACCTAGATATTTTATTTTTAACCCCGAAATAAAACAAATCTTTTAGTATTCCTCCACTAAATGTCTCGAGTTGTGACCTTTTGTCGTCTTCATCCGATCTGTTACTCGCAAGAAAAAAACAAGATCGAACCCTAAATTAAAAAACAGGCTGAGAGAAACTCACCTATGGTTGTTTTTTGTAAAAGTGGATTTTTCCTTTAACGCGGCGACACACACACACGCACACACACACACACACAGTTTCTGGTCGGTTACTTTCTGCGCAGCAGTTTTTCCTTCAAGTGTATCTTCATGAAATCAGACAGATGTTGGTGTGATCATCTTTGGGGCTGTTTGGTTTTTCGGCTGCCTGGGTCTCCAGATCAGTTGGGCTTTTATTTTCTTAAACACCAGGCGTATTGATTCGCTATCAGAATAAAAGTATTTAGAGATAGAACGTCCGCTAACAGTTTTTTTTCTTCTTCTTCTTCTTTTAATCTAGATCTGCTGATTATTTCAAGCAAGCACGTATTTATATTCCAATAATAACATCTGTATTTATGTACACATCAACATCTCTCGTCACGTACTCCCCAAATTAAAACCCTCAAAAAAAATAATCTTCAAAATATCCAAAAGCTCGCCTGCGCAAGAGTGGCAGACGAGCAGAATTAGTGAAATATATCAAAAAAACAAGTGAAACATCTAAGAAAAAAAGAAGATAACATAAACATTCATTATAATATTAATAGATTTAAATAAAAAAAGAGCCTGTTTCAACGTGGGGCTTCCAACACTTTGACATTTACATGAAACTGCATTTAATCGAGACAGAATCATAACCAGCTCCAAACTGAATCTGTGGACTTTTAATCCCCCAAATAATGCGCCTTTGTGCTTGTTTTTGTTCTGTTACACTTCAGTTAATTCTCCTTTTTAAAAAGCTTTAAACGTGAACGCATCATTCCGTACGAGGAGTCCACAGTTCCTGTTGTCGTCTGGGTATGAAACTGCCATTCAAGTCATTTGCAACCATTTAACAACTTTTTCAGACTTTCAAAAAACTCGATGGAAGTGGAACGACCCCTAAAACAAAAAAACAGATTCAACACCGCACAACAATTCCTTCCTTTTTATGTAGATTAGTGGAGTTTAAGAGCAGCACAGACGGGAAAAAGAAAAATAGTGTTGACTTCAAGTCTCAACCCAGTGAATGAAGGGAAGCGTTCGGGACGCGTCGTCGTCGTCTGAAGTTGCTCTCTTTCCTTCTGTTGTTTAGGAATCTTTAAGTGAGACGGCCGCTCAACTGCGCCATCAAACAGTCAGGACGTTATGAGTTTGGATATGACTCTGTTGTTGGACCCGTTCTGTGTTTCAGAACCCTGCCAGCAATCTAAGGTTTCATCCATTACAGTCAGTTTGAATCAGGGTCTTGTTTTTAATGGGCCATTCCAGTACTGCTAAACATTGGAACCATCTTTTCATAGATATTTTGGGATTTAAATGATAAACAAGAATGAAAAAGGGTTCTATTAGGGTTTAAGTGACTAATAGGGTACAAAAGGGGTCTAAATTGGGTCTAAATGACTAATAGGGTACCAAAAGTTTTTCTAAATTTGGTTTAAATTATTTAATAGGGTATGAAAAGGGTTCTGAACTGGGTGTAAATGGTTAATAGGGTACAAAAATGGTTCTAAATTGGGTCTAAATGACTTGTACAGTATGAAAAGGGTTCTAAATTGGGTCTAAATGATTATAAAGGGTACAGAAATGGTTCTAAATTGGGTTTAAATGATTATAAAGGGTACAGAAATGGTTCTAAATTGGGTCTAAATGATTATAAAGGGTACAGAAATGGTTCTAAATTGGGTCTAAATGATTATAAAGGGTACAGAAATGGTTCTGAATTGGGTTTAAATTACTGATAAGGTACGGAAAGGGTCCTTAATGAATTATAGGGTACGACAAGGGTTCTAAATTGGGACTAAATGACTAATAGGATGAAAACTTTTTAAATCAGTTCAGTAGAACCACCTCCTGCACCCACAAACAGGCAAACCAAGGATATCCAAACTACACATTAGCCCGACCTCCACTTCTTTTGCGCTTGGGCATCAAAATAAAAGCACTTGAACACTTGAAATGAACAATTTTTCAGAATAAAGTACTTTGTGTTAAAAGCTCTTTTCCTGCCGTAGCAGGAGATAAGAGAGAGAACAACTTCAGATCCTCGAGACGAGCCCGACTCCACACGGTGTTTTACAGGTCAAGCAGCAGCCCTATTTTTAATTTTACTGTACATTTTAACATTCAGATAATACTTGACCCGCTGCCCAGGCCACTCAACTACTGTAGAATATAAACACCTTACAGGCTGCAGACGGCATGTTTCCATTCGCTTTCCATCTGCCGCAGCGCCGGTACAAAGAGGGATGAGGGGTGAGCTTGCTTGTTACGCTTGGACAGCCCAAACGGGTGGAGCCTCCCGAGCTTGGCAGTGAAAAACATACTCAACAAAACAAAGAAAACCTACATTTGGTTTGTTTGTGCGTTCAACGAAAACAACGGAGGTGAGGAAGGAGGTCGTCGCCCGTCAGCAGGCTGGAGTTAACGAGGCGAGAACAGGCGGTAAAATGGATCCTGTTTCTCAATTAAAACCCATTTGAAAGCATTAATACACCATTCGTAAAAACAGCTTAATGTTTAATCATCAGATAAATGTTAAAGTTTGTTCAAACATTTACTGACTTTAGCTTCTCAGACGTGAGGATGTGATGTGTCTCTGTTTTCCATCACTGACAAATTCATATTTTACTGGTTATTGAACAAAACAACCCTTTTTTGAAAACACCTGCTTCAGTTCTGAGACATTTAAATGGGTTTATAATTAAAATATAGTTATGAAAGCAGTTGCCGGTTGCAGCCCGACTGGAGACATTAAATATCTGATTAAAGACCTCCAGGAGCAAATTAAAACTGAAGTGGAGGATTTGTAGCTGCAACAGAAGTTTCTTTTATCCAATTAATTGATTTGTTTCCCAAATCATCTGAGAGGGTTTGAATTAACAATAACGAGGGAGGAGAGAGTAGCCTCACGTTGGAGAAGCTTTTAATGTTATGCATTTTTATTTCTTACGTGTACTAAATTAATTAAACTTTAATATTCTCAAAACAGGACCGCCCTCAAAGTCTTTGCTGTTGCGTCAAATTGGATTTTAAGAGATTCACAGGCAAGGAATCCATTTTAAACTGCTCGGACAAACACACCAGAGACCGTCTTACTGCGTTAAATATACCGTGTCGTCGACCGACAGTGGACGCGCTCCACATCAGCAGACCGTTAGCATCACTCAGCGGTACCGAGGGCTCCAGTTTAAAGATTCTGGAGTGAAAAACATGTTATGTAAAAAGCTCTGACTGCCTGCCAGAGCTGCAGCTGCAGGAGAAACACTTAAGCCGGAGTCAAATTTTGTGATTGGTGGCTGTTATTACGAGATGGACATAACCAGCTGCAGCAAATTACAGAAGGGTTCAGCTCGCCGTTCAGAAATAAAGCTTCGATACAGGAAACAAAACGGATACCGAACACAAACATTCAACCTGTACGTAGTGTTGCAGTCTGCATGTCAGAAGTGACTTCAAGGAAAAGAAAAAGTACTTTTCTCAACACGTGTCCCTTTAAAAATGGTACAAATGTGCATAATCTGGCAATTTTTAAAAAAAGTCAAAACAACACAAACCTTTGAAAGCAAAAGACCGCAAAGGAGGCTGTGCTTACTGTCAAAACCATGAAAAAGTCTGCTTGAAAGAAGTTAGCTTATGTTGTTTAAAATCGCCCGACTGCACTCGCTGTGGCACCAAACATGACCCGTAATGGCACGACACACCGGGAACCTCAACACGTTTTACTCACTGCTTAGCTGGCTAGCGCTGTTAATGATCTGTAAGGCTCATTGTTTTTGGTTTTTACCATTTTTTTTGCTGAAAACGAGCACATTTGGACAGAAAACAAGGCCTTCTGTTGATGTAATTAATAAAACCAAACGTGCTTTAATGCTAATATTTTTAGACTTCTGTTGTTTCCTAGTTTTTACATTTATTTACATATTTAAAAAAAGGTGCTGCATGTAAGAATTGGCCATCGTTCGAAATTCATACTCCCAGGATATCACTAGAGTAACCGCTAACTGTAGCGGCCATTAGCTAGTTAGCTCAGTTAGCCAAGTAGCTAGCAGTCAAGAATGGGAGCTCAGAGCAGCGAAGAAGTGTTGGTGTTTATACCACTAGCAAAGAAGCTTTGGGCCGGGGTTAGCTAGTTAGCATGCTAACAGTAGATATCTCTGGTCAAAACTGCTCTTTCTTCCCATTCTGTTGATAATTTTTGTAATTTTTGTAACTAAAATTCTTACACATGGCAGCTTAAACATAAATAAAATACATTCTTTGAAATGTTTCTCATGTAAAAACTAAAATAATGAGCCCTTCTTATCAGATTCATCAACATCTCTCTTGGTTGGCTGCTTTTCATCTCACGCCTGGCCCTTTAACACTAGCCTAGCTGCTATTAGCATTAGCATTAGCACCACTTAATGATACAAACACTGCAAACTAGCAACTGCGTCATCGCGCTCTTCAATCCTTAAAGGTTGCGTTGGTGGTTTTGTTGTGAGAGGAATGATTATTTTTTTTGGGGGGGGGGATTTTTCTGGGGTTGAACGTATGGTACCTGTGTGTTAGCATAAAGGCTAATTTAGCACGGTTTTAATATGCACGCGAAAAAACTTTTAAAGAAGACCGTGATGACACTGATGGAGGGTTACAATCAGAAGTTGCTTAAGTGTGTCATTACTCTGCGTCCTCTCAAACTGCTTTTACCTCCGAAAATGGTTGCCGCTGTGCACACGGCGATGTCAGCCTCTTGGATTGGCGTCGCTGATGCCCCAGTGCAAAGCAGAGAGTGATACGGATTCAGCCGCCTTTTTTGTTTTGTTAAGGTGCTTTGTTTTTGCAGTGTGGGCTCAGACCATTTGAACGGTTGTTAATCCAGGAGGCTGGCATGCGACCTGAACACGTCTCAACCGATCCGAGTGGCGCTCCAGTGCAAAGCTCCGCCTACAGGGAATAAAGCCTGGATACTTATGTGAGCGTACTGGGCGGAGCCGGCGGCAGCCATGAGTGCCTCCCCCTTCTGTTGAGTGACAGTCTGTTGGGGATTTACCGCTGGCTGGTTCAGTCTCTGGACTGGTAGAACAGGATGTATCCCGACTCAGAGTTCTTGGAAATGTCCGACGTCAGACCGTAGAACTCCTCGATCGCCTGCGCGTCGATTTTCTACGAGAGAAAAGAAAGAAAAATGGTTGTTTTAGACAAATGCAATGTTCTGGAACTGTTTGTCTACCATGTTTTTTTCCTTGTTGTATCCACTTGCCATCCAATATGCAGATTAATTAGAGGCTAATTAGAGGCTGTTTTCCCGTCTTGTCGGCCAATCAGAGCCTTTGTTTCCGACTGTGTGGCGGCTCTGATGCCAGAAACAATCAGTCTTGCATAATTCGGACAAACATTACAAGACTGACACAGCGATTATTTGCAGGTATATTTCAAGAGATTGTGTTCAGTCTGTGTGTCAAGCTCAGAGCCAGTTAGCTTAGCTTAGCATAAAGGCTGAAAGAAATTGTCTTTGCTCTTTAAAATCTCTCCATGATAAGATGTCAGGAAGTCACTGCATCCAACTGTTGTTCGCCAAGAAATCATTAAATGTCTGTTGTAGAGTTTGAACTAACAAGATACAACGTGCTAATTGATTAGCTTTAAAGCTAATTGTACACAAAAGCTTGTAACTATCGTGAGGCTCATCAAATCCTCGTTTTAGCACTATGAGAGAAAGAGAGAGAGAATGGGGCTGAGACGAAATGTATAGAAAATATACTTTTGGATTGGTGGTGAAAGAGAACTCGCTGTAACTTCTAGAAAACTTACAAGAAGTAAGAAGTCATATTAAGGAAAGAGGACGAAAGTTAGAATACAAAGTGGACGGGGAGAGTTAATCTCCACAAACCATAAAAAATGATAAGTTAGTGTTTCTGTTCTGCAAACTCAGTGGAATCTAACAGAAGTCAGTTCCAGTTTCTCTCCACTGGACCAGATGTTCCAGTGGGCCTCTTTCCCATCGTAGTGGAAAAAACTCAGTGGCGACGGGATCCGTTTTAAACATCAGTCCTTCAAGTTGCCTCTGAATTCAAACAGCAGGGTGACTTCTCTCCCGCTGCCACAGAGATTATAAGTAAAATAAACCATTTTAATTAGAGAAAAGTTCCCAAACAAGGAGATTGGATGTTGGATTGGACCGAACAAGAACCACGACTGAACTGGAGCCACACTTGGATCAGAAATGAGGACCAATGGTTTGTGTGTAGAACTTGGACCAAACCAGCAAGTATTTAGTAACTAACTTGCACTCTATGCAACAAATAACCATTTATTCAAACCACTTTTAGACATTTGAATGTTTTTCTAGCGTCTCAGAGAGTTGCTGGTCTCCATTCTTTTAGTATTTGACTCTTAAAACCTGCCGGAGCTGTAGAAGCCTTCACAGTTCACAAGACTACTGTGTGTAATTTGGTATAAATAAAAGGGAAATGTTTTAATTGCTATACTTCATATACGTTAATTTAGTTGTTTTACATAAATGGAGCAAAATGTTTCTGATAATAGTTTAAAAAATGTCAAAAAATCCAAACAAAACATTTATCTGCACCTTTATTTTTGTGTACAACTATTAACATAGCGCCTTAAGAAATTAATTAAAACATGTATTATCGGCTGCACCTTAATTATGTGCAGCCAGACTGAGAAAACAGGTCTGGAGCCCCGATAATGAATGTTTTTTAGGGTTTTAAATTAGTTTTCTTTTAGGAAATGAGATGAAAGAAACTAATTTAAAAATGCTGTCAGGTGCAGCCAGTGTGAAAAGTTATGCTGGAGTCCTGATAGCAAATGTTTTTTTCTAGGGTTCAAGTCTTTTAAAGAAACGTTTGCAATCAAGCCCGAATTAACAAAGTTCTTTCAAGGAAAATATTTAGATTTCACTGACCAGTAAGATTCAACTCGACCTTTTTAACCCTAAAATCTTGTGTTTTCCATCATTATACATCTTAGAAATGCCTGTTTGTACATTCGGGTCTATTACGGATTATTCCTTAAAACCCTGGAACGCTCAGCCGTCCCGGCTGCACGGTCAGTTAACCGCGGATAGCTCGATCGCTGCGGCTCGCTGTTGTTTTTCTTTCCTCCGTGCCAAAAGAAGGAAGGAACTGAAAGGTTACTTGGCTCCGGCTGACACACAGCAGCATGCCGAGGGCTTTGGCTGCGTCCTCGTGTGGTCAGCTGCCAATGACTAAAGAGCTACATCACGCTGCTGGCTAAAAGCTACACTTCTGATTCTGTATACTTGTAACACACTGGAGGGGTCGGAGGGTTTGGAGATGCTGGTGCGTTTCCCTGCCTGGTTTTGATAAATCATGACAGTATCGTCGTGCAAACTGTGAGCGTGTCTGACTGCCGTCATGGCAGCTTCACGGTGGACGGCAGCCTGCTGAGGAACTGTTAGCTAAGCGGTATCACACATGCTTGAAGGATGTCAGACTGTGTTGTTTTTTTTTGTTACGAAGGCTGCCATGTTTTCTCCCGTCGCCTCGTCAGAGAGGGGAGCAGATGGTTTTGTGGCAGAAGCAGCGGGAGATCAGCAGGAGAAGATCTTACTGGACTGAGAGATTCTAAAAGAGAAAAGATGTATGAAGGCCGGAGCAGACGGTCTGTACTGTTTCTTATTTTCTGAACACCGTGTGCTGCCCAGGTCGTCCAGATCGAGCTGACATTTGGTTTAAAATTACATAACTGGGATGAATGACGCTCCGACCCAAGTAGGAACATGTTGAACACGAGGAGCGATGTTGATCCGTCTCACATACCACCCTTCTCTGCTCTCTAATCGTATCCTGACCATTAAACCGCCTTTCAGCTCCTCATTATTCAGCAAAGGTATCCGAGTTCGGCCCGTCGCAGAAAATCCAGACACAACATTCGGAGCGCCAGGATCTACACGCTCAGAACGTCGACGGTACGGCGGATGAGATTCCTGTCTGGTTAGAACGAGGTGGGGAATTTTGGACGGCTGATGGGGATTTTAATCTTTGATTGATGCTCCGTCTCATGTGAATTAAAAGTGGCAGAGACGAAGATATTGGACATAAAATCACTCACCACTGATCACCTGTTTGTTTCAAATGTTATTTTAAGGTTTTACTTCCAGACACGAGGTAAAATACCAGCAAGAATGTGCTTTTCTGTCCTAACTTTATATCACTTTTCAAGTTTTTTTCTTAGATTCCAACATTTCTAATCAGCACCAATTCACAACAGAAGCCATATAATGACACTTTTCTTAATTGAGCAGGTTTAGACAACCCTCCTTACTTAATTCATTTATGGAGACCCAACATTTCCCCCATCGGTGAGCACTGGCGAAAAAAAAACTGCCTTTAACAGGAAGAAACATCCAGCAGAACCGGACTGAATGGTGCACCGCCACCTGTCTCGACTGTTTGTGTATGAAAGCCTCTTCTTTTTTATTCTCCTTCTCTTTTTTAAATCATTAATGTCACGTAAAACACTTTAGATTTATCTGTAGCTGCAAATGAGGGAACAGGGGGAGTAAACAGGTTGAATACGCTTTTTCTCAGTTTACTTTCCATATGTTTCACGTTCAGGATCTAATTCGCTGTAACGTTGTACTTTTCTATCTATACTTTGGGGATGAGATGCAATAAAGAAGGAAACAGCCTCAAAATCCTACATTATTAAACACCAAAGTTTATAAGTAGTTCCACTCTTTTCTATATCACCCTGGGATGATGTGTAGTGAAATGGAAGCTGTTAATCATCATGCTTAAATAAATAAAGCTACATTTTAAGCTACCAAAACTAAAATGATTGATTGTTTACTGGTTGTATCTAATATTTCCTGAAGCGAATCCTTCGGAAAAGAAGTGAATTTGAGTCCGCTCACCTCCACGATGTCGTCATCAAACAGCAGCCAGAAGCCGTGGCTCTTGACGATGGTGATGTAGTGTCCGCGGTTGGGACCACTGCGGCGTGGAGACAGACGGGGGGGGGAGAACAAGAGGGAGACGTTATGAAAACAACACCTGAGAGGCATTACACGCACGGCTAATGGAGTCTGAACTCGGCTCTTATTTTTGAAGCGACGCCAGAGAAAAAAAAAAGCATGAAATAATTGTTCTGTAAACATCATTACTTCCAGTTAAATCCTTTTCATTCAGGGCAATTTTGAGTAAAGTGGACGTCTGAAAATGAAGCTTTTTGTGTCGACGTATCATGTTTATACACGTGAGAAAAGCTTCACCGGAAGATGACCTCATACTTCAAGACCATCCAGCGTACGTTCATCCATGAATCACCTGAACGCATCTAACATGATGTCGTGTTCTTCAGGAAACCTGTTCACCCTCTGCAATCATCTTTTCATCTTATACCTGTTCTTATTCTGTTTTTCTGATTTTTAATGTGAAGCTTTCGATGAGTTTCTTTCAGTACGTTCTTTATAAGCGATGAATAAATGATTTCAACACATTTTCTTCACTTGTTTGTCACCAAAATTCCTAAAAACTGCTCTCATTTTTTCACAAGTACTTCATCTTTTCAAGGACACACCCTCCCTTTCTCTTATTTTGTTGTACAAAACCAAAGTCATAGATTCCATCTGCTCATCTAATGTTGTAAATATTAAACTTCTGAGCTTGTATTTCTTCTCCAAAGCCACATCGTGCCTCTCTAATTCAAACTATATCTCTCTGTCGTTAAGCAACATCCATGTAATCTGTGCGCAGGTCAGAGATCAGCTCACATTAGCTTCTTTTCTGACCGGATGATTTCATAAATGCAGTCAAACACGACAAACAAAGCTAATGAGAGCTCTGAGAGAGACGTGCCTTGTTACCAGCACTCATCAGTCTCTCTAGTGCAGAAATACAGCAGGCTGATTATTATCCTGCACATTAAATCAGCCGGCAGAAATCTGACCTGTCGCCACTAGAAATTACACAATTACTGACATAATTTCATCCATTTTGCAATATTTAGAAATCACTCAGGTGTCTTTACTTGCAAACATAATGAGGTGAATCCTAAACGTCTCCCGCTCTGGAGAATAAAGCTCCTACCTTCCACAGTGTACAACGACAGCCACCAGGTCGTACATGCGGTCGGGGTTGGTGGCGTCCCCGGACGTGTTGAAGAGGCGGAGCTCCAGGGGGAAGACGACGCGATAGGACAGTTTGGTGTAGCGGTGCAGCTGGTCCATGTATTTAAAGCGCTTCAGGTGGAGGGCGAGGATCATCGGGAGCTTCTTCACCCTCATCCTGATGGAGACAGAGAGGAAGGTTTGAAGTGGAGATCTGAACCACTCGGCAACAAAGAAAAGGTCACCAGGAAGTAGATTCACACTCAGACAAAAAAGGCTAAAAGCTTTCCACGCCGACGGCGTTTCTGTTCCAGATCCCCGACCGGGGAACAAGAAGCGTGTTTCAGACCTCCTCCTTAATTTGGCCGAGCCTTTCGTGAACGCTCTCGCTGCATTCTGCTTAGTGTTAAAACGAGGTGCAGCCGCTGCCGACAGCCCATTTCAAGCTAATGGACGCTACTTAGTGCACTTAGGAAGCTGGAAAAAAAGAAACTGATGCACCCTGGGAGAAGATTTTTTTTGTTTTTTTCTGGTCGCGGTGTGAAAATTGAGCTGCATCACTTCACGTCTCGTCCAGCTGCTGTTACACTGACACGTATCTGCTGATAAAAGGCAACATCAACTCTAAATACTCACGAAGAACTCGTAACAGGAAGGACCTGCCTGGTTGCCATAGTAACGTCAGCTGTGGTTTTCAGGGTTTGCTGCCTCGCGGAACGAACTGCGACCAAATGTGACCGCCTAGACGAACTTCTCTGTGTTTCACATTCAGATGTGTGACTGCGGTTGTAACCACTCCTACCTACACAGCTGCAGAGATAACGGTGGTGAGTTTAGATGACGAGCTCCTCGCGGCAGAGAGACGCTATTCTCGTCTGACAGCGCGGTCACAGCGACGACCGGCTGCAGGCTTTTGAGCTCCTGCGTCGCTTTAAAGATTGTGATCTGCGTCTGAAACCTTCAGTCAAGTAAAAGTAAATAATGATGCCGTGAGCACATGAGTGTGCGGTTCTGTAAACGCTGAAGATATTCAGCTTTATCGTGACATCAAATGCAGAGAAGCAGAAACAATTAATTGTGTTGCTTTCCTCGAGCAACAAAAAAGACTCAAACAATTAACGCACCATCTACTATTAAGATAGTTACTGATTACATCCATTTCGCTTGACTTGTCAGTTAATTAAAAATCTGAATTAAACAAAGAAAGGGGAAGAAAGAAAGAAAGAAAGGAAGAGAGAAAGAAAGAAAGAAAGAAAGAAAGAAAGAAAGAACGGAATGAAGAAAGGAAGGAAGAAATAAAGGAGGAAAGAAAGACAAAAAGACAGAAAGAAAGAAAGGAAAACTCTTGTTCTTCATCTTCACAGCAGTTATAAACGGCACCCAGCTGATAATGATGATGATGATGATGATGATGTCACCCACCTCTTCTGGGCTTCCTGTTTGCTGCGACACTGCTCACAGTAGTATTTATATTCACTACATAACGTCTCTGTGTTGCTGAAGCCCCTGTTGAGAGAACACACACACACACACACACACACACACACAGATGATGTCATTCCATAACCAGAGGCATTACAGATGTTTCACGGCTGACTGACGGGAGCGCTGCGTCACCTGAGGCAGTGTGTGATGGAGGTGTTCTGCTCCACGTCCACCGACAGATCCAGGAAGTCCTCGTCTTTACTGCTCACCTGCAACCAAAGAAGAAGAAACTCGAGGTCGCTTATTCTTTCAAGTGTGAAGCAAACAAACAAACAAAAAACAACTTAAGTCCTTAAAAACTGCTCTCACAGCTTCACAGTTGAGGCAGCGCGTCTCGTTGGTCAGCGTTCCCTGGAAGATCTCGTGGACCCACGTCTGTTGTGTCTCCTTTCCCCCTTCGCCATCTCCTCCTCCTCCTCCTCCTCCTCCACCACCTCCACCTCCCTCACTTCCTGCACTTCCTCCACCTCCATTCTGCACCAGTTTGCCATTCTGCTGCCGCTCCTGGCTCTTCTCCTCCTGGAGCAGGTCGGCGATGGTGTTGAGGAGGTAGTTGAGGAACTCGTGGGCGTCCTGCTGCATGTAGTTGTCAAACAGCTCTGAAGGGCGGGACGGAGGTAGAAAGACAGAAATAGACGTAGAGAAGATGTAAATAAAGCCGCAACGAAACGGAGACGAGAGAACGGAACATAAACAACATCAGTGCGAGTCGGCGAGGAGAATAAAAACAGCCAATTAAGATCGCTGCTTCTTCTTCAGCTGCTTTCCGCCGCAGGATTTTTTTGGCCGACAATCTGCTTCCCTCAGCTGTGAGATTAACCTCTCAGCTGCGATAACCCTCCTCTGCCTCCTCTGCCTCCTTTTCTCTGCCTCCCTCCCTCATCGTTTAACTCATCTGTGCCACTCCACGCTGAAAGGAAGTCTTAAAAATAAAGAGCGATTCAGATTTTTACATTTCTAAACACCACGCCGGGGTCGGAATCGAAGACAGATACAGGAAGTGATGCGTTTGAGGAACAGCTGCACCCACCATTTTCTTTTCTCAGTCGCGAGATGAATTTCTTGGGAGGGATGACTCCGACTTTCTTCTTCTGCGTGGCGATGCTGTTGAACAGGTCGGCCAGACAGGTGAGGAGGGACTCCTTACGACGCGGCTGCACCTGGAAAACAAGAGGAGGACACTCAGCAACTTCCTCTGATGTACAGAGCTATAAACTCCAGGCTGAACTTTGACCTTTTATCTCTTCTATGGCAGCGGTACGACAAACATAATGAGATAAGATGACCTGTGTGTTTATATTACACTCATGAATCCAGGTGAAAGGTAACTGAAGAAGACAGCAGTTACAGAAAGTTTCGCCTGAAGTGCTTTTGTCCCTAAAGCAAAGACTTCCAGACTCTTGAAACCTCAATCATAACCTCTTAATTGTTCTCAGAATTCATTTACAGCCCAATAATCAATGTGTGGTGTCATTTTGTTTACTCGACCAGCTGTTTCTTTAAACTCGGAATATTTTGATCACGATTCTTTAAGCTTACAAACTGTTTGGTCGAGCTCTTGGACTCAGTTTTTGCTGAGTTTGACTTCTTTCTCGTCTTACTTTATAATCATGATTATAATTACAGACAGACGATGGAAGAAAGAAAGAAAGAAAGAAGGAAATGTATTGTAATCATGACAAATGCAGACAAATCTGGTTTCTTGACACGTCCTGACAAAGTTTCTATTCCTTTTTTAATTTGTTTTCACTTTTCACTAGCAGCAAACAGGACGCTTTTCAAACCCACATGTAGGGACAAGCAGTGGCACATTTTCTTCCTACAGGTTTCTTCTGTATCTTAATCATTTGCAACAGTCTGCTGCACACACAGCCAGCAGAAACTGGTAAAACTAGAGTTTATTTCAGCCCTGTGATTGTTTTTGTAGCTGTCGAATCTCTCGATCGTGGTGAGATCCGAGCTGCCAACGTAAACTAAACACACGATAACAGGTTGAACACTAGATTAACCGCCTTGTGTGCCCGACGTCACAGTGTGTCCAATTTGAGGAAAATCCCTCAGTGTGTTTTTAAAATATAACATCAAAACAACTTTAAATGCACAAAATATATAAATTCAAGCACTTTCAATGACCCCAAGGCCTTAAGCCCCGCCCCCTCAAACTCACAAACTTTCAAGGTATTTGAGGATACATGGGAACTTTCACTTCAGCCACTATTCTGACCTACAACCATGTTTTCTTTGGCTCTTCTTGAAAAAAAAAAAAACCTTATAGAAACACACAAAGCAGGCACCATTACAGCAACAACATCCCACAATGCATCACTCTCTTTATGTTACCGCTTCAATCAGCGATGCAGATACGAGGCCTCGCTCCGTTCAAACGGGAAACATCTGGCGAGCGCCTCGTCCTTGGATATAAACAAACACAAACGCGCCGTATGTTTCAAAGCGTCTCTCGTCACTCACCTTGTACGCCAACACCTTCTCCCTGAACGGCCGACAGAAGTACAGCGCCTGCAGCACCGAGTTACAGTAGCAGGTGTTCCCGAACTGGAAGAGGAGAAAAAACAAGAGATGAGAGACGAGGTGGACCGAGAGGAGAGGAGAGGAGAGGAGTGGAGAGGAGAGGAGTGGAGAGGAGAGGAGAGGTTTTGGTTTTAAAAGTCCCTTTATTGAACCACTTCAAGAGGCAAAAACAAATTCACTCTTTCACTTGCCTCAGGATGACAACATCAACATCAACATCAACAACAACAACAACAACAACGACAACAAACCAGCGACAGTTTCAGATGTGTATATTCAACTCCCCATCTTCCCCCACAGAGCACAACACCTCCTCAACAGCCCATATATTTTTGAACACCTGCAAAGTGCCCGTCATTTTGTAGTATGCATGTTCCACCCGCAGTCGGGCCTTCAACAGTCCTCTCAGAACCGACACTGGCTCCACACTGCCCACTGTCTGTACTTGATTTCTGCGGGTCAGCCAGATGGCCAACTTTGCAGAACCAGATATAAAGTTTAGCAGTGTATGGACATACTTTTTCTTTGCGCAATATTTTGGGCCAAAGATGAACAACTCAAAAGAAAAACACTCCCCAAAACCCAGAAACCAGGTTTTTAACAAATGAAACAACATGTCCAAGCGAGGACACTGAACAAACAGGTGTGCCAAAGTCTCAGCCTGTGAACAAAAAATGCACCCCCCCCCGAGCTCAGGATCAAGGTGCACTCTGTATCTGTTTGTAGCTATCGCCCCGTGCACAATCCTCCACTGGAGGTCTGCTGTCCGTTTTTCAACGGGCAGCTTGTACAGGGACCGCCAGCTGCCTTTCGGGGAAACATCTGGGCCAAAGAACTCAGTCCACCTCGACTCCTCCATCCCTGCCAGAGACTGCACATTAAGGGTCTTGACGCTTATATGGTAGAGCGCTTTTTTCCCGACAGCCTGGAACTTGTCCAGGTGAGGGGTTTCGAATGACAGCAGCTGACCCTCTCCCTCCTGCCATTCCCCCACCGCTGGGGTGATGAACAGAGAGGGGAAACTGTATTCGCTCTCTTCACTCCACTGCTCGCACAGCAAGCGATCTTCAGCAGTCTCTTTGAGATGTTGAGGCAGGGCAGCACAGACTTCCTCCACCACTTTTTTGATCAGCCTGATAGAGGTGATGTTGCTCTTGTTCCTCAGGTTGTCCAGAGATGTCGCCGTCATCTTCAACAATTGGCCGAGTTTGGTGCAGCCAGCTGCTCTCAGACTGGCTCGAAGGCTGGCAGACTGCAGAGTTCGGGTGTTGATTAAACTGTTGAAGAACAGAGGCTCCTCAAACAGCCACAGCCCTGGAGTCTCTGCAGTGTCGCGCTTGATCTTGAATATCTGCCAAGCCTGCAGAACCGAGGTGTAAAAAGGTGTTAATCCATTTAGATCCATGTTCTCAGGTTGTAGGAGGAACAGGTGTTTATCATACTCCAGCCGTCCGGCTCTTCTCAGCAGCCAGCGAGCTGTGTCGCACCAGCTTGGGGCACAGTCATAGAGAAGTTTTTGAGCCGTTCTCAGTCTGAAAGCCGCGATCTTGGATTGGATGCTGATCAGTCCCTGTCCTCCTTCAGCCACAGGTAGATAAAGGCCAGCTGCACGGATCCAGTGTTTTCCAGACCAAAAAAAGTACAGAATGGCTCTTTGAATGTCCTCTATCAGGCCTCTCGGTGGTGTCAGTGCTGTGAGTTTGTGCCAGAGGGTCGAGGCAACCAAGTTATTGGCAACCAGAACTCTTCCCCTATATGACA
>CAEMYA010000422.1:31021-41065 GCA_903131615.1 Diplodus sargus | reverse complement strand
GGTACGTCACCTGGTGCCTGTTGGAGCTCAGCTGGACCTTCAGGACCTTCTGGAGACGAGGACTTAGCATCTCCACTGTCAAGTTCCCGGTCCAGAGTCTCTGCAGGATTTCCAAAGACCTGGACCTGTAGTAGTCCTCAGATCTGGACCTAAAGTCAGTCCTCCTCCTCCAGTCCTTCTCTGAAGAGGCCAGTCGGCGGGTTTCAGTCCTGCTGATTCCAGACCGAGGCAGCCGGGAAGACCTGAGGTCCAGGAAGTGACAGAGCAGGGACAGGAAGAGGAGGAGCCAGGCCAGCAGGAGCCACTTCCTGTACGGCTTCATCCTGCGACAGAGGTCAGAGGTCAAACTTCATGCATTCTCACGCTGGTTGATGTGCAGAGTGTTACTCTGGTACCGACCGGACCGAACCAGGTGTTGACCCGGTGGAAGCAGGACTCTCTCTGTCACGACTGCTAAAAGCTCTGTGAAGTGTGATGAGAATCACAGTCAGCCAAATATAAGACTTTCAATGCTACCTGGAATTAAATACAAAAGTTAAATTGATCATCATTGATTATCTAGATCACCTAAAACAGTCCGGGTCGAATTCTCCCATTAAACACCTTTACTTTTCTTTTCAGCTTTAATATTATTATAGTAATATTAGACTTGTTTTTATTCTGGGGGACTCGAGACTAGAATTTAACTTATAATACTTGCTAAATATTTTACACACAAATCTTAATTCATATTCATGTTTCTTCACATTTCAAAACGAAAGTCCATCAGCGACAGAAGAATAAACTGCTAGCAGGCTTATAAAGTTACAGTTAAACTTAGCTGGACCTTCTTTATTTCTGTCTGTCTGTGTTGACATGAACCTTCTTCCTCCTCAGTTTCGGATCTTTGATCAACATTTCTGCTGTCGTCTATAATTAATATTATGATAATGTCGACAGCCGTGTCGACTGGATAAATATTCGTTCTCTGCGTTTGTTTCTTGTTTTTGTTCCACTGATTGCAACCTGTGACCGTCAGGTGAGACTGTGCTCGTCACCTCTCGCGATAGGCCACGCGATCCGTTCGCAAGGCTGCCATCGCGAGAGAGAGCTGACAAGGGCTGATTAATAATTTAATGTATAAAATGTTATAAAGCAAATTATTGTTAGAACAACAGGCACATGTTTGATACATGACTGAATATTAATTTATCATCAAAGTTATCCTTTGAAGTTATCCTCGCGATCACTCATTAAATATTATACACCTATTAATAAACATTTGATCTTACTCACCTACTGGAAATATTATATTTATTTAATAGTTAAAAAGTTGAATAATTTAAAATAAAAGACTCGATCATTCGACCAAACTTCATGTAAAATGTTACTGTTTTAAGGAAAGACATTGAGTCATGCTTGATTGACAGCTGCTTCCTGTTACCTGTCAGGTGAGGAGGAGGTCCTGCAGACACACTGCAGGCTGCAGGCTCGTTTCCGTCGGTGTCCCGCGGGATCAGTCTCCCAGAATCCTCTGCTGGACTGGTTTCACTGTGGATGTTGGGGGGCTACGAGTGTTCTGATTGGCAGCCTCGTCCCTTTCAGTGACACAACAGGCGGGCCTGTAACCATGACGACCACATTAATGCTGCGTTCAGGTCCGACGGTGAAAATGAGCGTCAGAGTGAGAGAGACGCTGCAGAGACAGAACATTCAGGCAGCGAGGGGTTAACTGGAGGTCTGGAGGTTGGACCTGATCCCAGGCGGACTCGTGGGAAACCAGACCCGGACCTGACTGGCATACATTAACTAGAGAGGGCTGACAAATGGTGGACCCGAGGAGACCCGGACCTGACCGGCATACATTAACCACAGAGGGAAACTAATTTAAGCCTCAGATCCTTTATGTTGTCACTTCCTGTTCCTGTTCACTTGAATCACGTCACGCTCAGGTGAGTTCAGCTCCAACAAACCTTCGTTGTCCAGGTGTGTCAGGTGGTTGTGAGCAGGAAGTTGTGGTCACAAACAGTCCGACTGAGATGTTGCATCACTTTATTGTCGTTCACACCCATCACACTGATAGATAACCCCTGATCATGTTGATACACTGATGTATTGATAACCCACATCCTAATCAATAGGACACAATTAAATACATTAAAGTTACTTACTCACCGTCACCATGGTGACACCGGTCAGATCACCGTCACCATGGTGACACCATCCATGGTGATCCAGGCCCGGTCCCGAACTCTCCTTACATTCAGAAACAGAAGTTTTATTGTGTCATCGATGTTTAAATGTGCGAGGAGCTGGTTGTCATGGAGACAAACTGACGCCTTTAAGGAGGAGCTGGTTGTCATGGAAACAGCCTCCTCATGTGTTCATTCACTGAGCGATGAGTCCTGACAGACATTTACAAGCTGGTGATTTTACATCCCGAGTGACTGAACCAGGTGAGTCTCCACCTGCTCTATATGTACATGAGCACAGAGGCCACGCCCCCCTCAGTGAGCAAGGTGGACCGGGCTGGATGCTGGTCTGTTCTGGTTCTGTCACACCTGAAGGATCTGATGCCTGTAAATGATTTAAACTGATCTACAGTTGACAGGAGGCAACATCCAGCCCACCACACCCCAGAACCAAAACAGACAGAACCCCAGAACCAAAACAGACAGAACCCCAGAACCAAAACAGACAGAACCCCAGAACAAAAACAGACAGAACCTCAGAACCAAAACAGACCATAGAACCAACACCAAACTTCAAAAATAACAACAAGCAAACAAAAACCAGCAAGACCAAAAATAAAGTTCAAAAATCAGCTGCTAGTCTGATCCAGACTGATCCGTTCTGGTCCAGTCTGGTCTGGTCCGGTCCGGTCCAGTCTCTCTGCTGTAGTGGAGTCTGTGAGGGCGGCGGCGCCCCCGTGTGTTGGAGGAGAGGTAGTGCCACAGTTCACACCAACGGAGCAGCTGACTGTCGGTGTGGAGTTTTTTTCAGACACCAGGAGGGCCCGGCGGGTGGAGTTTAACACATCAGGACTTTAAAGGTGGAGGCGGGTCAGATTTATTCAGTTCATTAAATCTTGAAGATTTAAATTCTGGTTATTTTGGCCCGTCGAGCACTTTGCCTGTCTGTAAAGAGTCTTTTCTTCTCAGTTAAGGACGATCGCTAAACTCCACCCGTCTGTCTTCACGGCACCGGATCACAGAGCTACATTCCACGTGTCCAAGACTGATTGATTGATTGATTGATTGATTGATTGAGTTTTTGATTTGTTTCCAGCTCAGTCAGCTCCACCCGTCTGGTGCTGCATGCAGAATAAAAACAAGCGCTGATTGTCTGTCCGTCCGTCGGGACCGCTGGACGCCGGTCCGTCCCAGGACGCAGCGTCACTGCTGGGCCAGCAGGGCGTTGCGGTTGGCCTTCATCTTGTCCAGACGTTTGGACAGGTGGCTGTTACTCGCCTCCAGCTCGTCGATCCGGTCCAGAGCCGAGCGGAGCTGTAGGACAAAAGAGGAAGAGGTCCGATCCTGTAACTGCTTCATTCTGTCGGTCAGACACAGATATAAAAACATAAAGTGAAACTCAAACCTCTCTCTGAAGTTTCCTCTTCTCCACTTTCAGCTCGTCTTCGATCTTCTCTGCGTTTTCTGCTGCCGACTTGTACCGAGTCACCTGACCTTCCAGTCGGATCACCTGAGGTAGAAACACAACAGCGGCGCAGCGTCAGAGAGCGTTTCTTCTTCATGAACGTGCTGTCGCTCTACTTCCTGTTTGCTCAACAGAGCGGCTGTTTGTGTTCGACCGTCTCATTTATTCTAACAGTGCTTTCTGACATTCACTGTTAAATTACAGCCGTGAGACTGACGAGGTGTCTTTACCTCCGCCGACCCTGAACTCTGCCAACATTCAGAATCCTTCATTGAAAATTTGACTCAGATTTTTAGAGTTTCATTATCAATTCAAATCAATTTTTATTCATATAGCCCAAAATCACAGTTTCATTAGGAAATAAAACCATCGTGGAACGTGGAAGAAAAAATGAAATCATGTTTCATCGATACATAAAGAACAAATCCGTCTCTGAATGAAGTTTGAAAGTACGACTTCCTGCGTGAAGCTGCTTTTACTGCTAACATCACTTCTTCCCACAGTTTGATGAGATATATAATATATATGCTGATGACATTGTTTTCTCCGTGAAGGTGAAGCAGTGACTCACATTCTGTTCCAGAGTGGTGACTTCCTGTTCAGACTTCACCAGTTTGAACTTCAGCTCGCTCATCTGTCTGTTGGCGTCTCCTGGAGACAATAAAACACATCGTGACACTGAAAATATGAAAGTTGTTTCCATATGACAGAAACATCTGTGTCATGAGGAACTTTACTGTTTACGTGTTGATTCCAAATTTCACATGAAGGAAAAAGACGACATGAGAAAAGTTTCAGAGATCAAGATGAGAAAAAGGAAAAGATGTGAGAGGAGATGAGGACAAAGTCAGGATGAAGATGAAGACGAGACAAACATGACATCAGGTGAAAACTAGAAGATGAAGGTGCAGAAAAGACAAAGAAAAGACGACAGCGAGGAAGAGGAAGCGCTGAAAAAGGAAGCAGAGATGAAAAAGAAGACAAAAAGACAAAGAGGATGACAAATTAAAGAAAAGACAGACGCAAAGACATAAAGACGACAACCAAACAGTCAAAGACAAAAAGGAGGAACAAACAAGATGAGGAGGAAGAGAGAGAACATAAATAAGGAGGATGAAGACGAGGCAGAACTCACTCTGCAGGTCCAGAAGATGAGAGTCCATCCCGTTCTCCAGCCCGCCCCCCTCTGGATTGTGGACTCCGTCTGTCCCGGTCTTCTGCCTCTGGTCCAGCTGAGACCTGAGCAGCCTCACCTGCTCACAAACGTTCATGTGACGGATTAAAGCTGAATCAGAGTTTCGTTCAGACGGCTGGTTTGAATCTGTTTGAGTCTGGACTCACCTGATCCTGTAAACTCTCTCTTTCCTCAAACAGCTTCTTCAGCCGCAGCTCTGAAACACAACGTTCAACATGATGATACACAATACGATATTCAATAATCACTTGGTCAGCAGGGCGTATCGATGAGGAACAGAAACACAGCAGCACAGTTTCATCTGACGACGAGCCGCTCGATCATCGTGATACCGATTAAACTTTACTGTGGACGTTTCTCTGCGTCTTCCCTCAACCATCTCCTAACCGCTCAGAGAGCTGCGACCATCCACTGATCTGCAGTCAACTAATTAATCAAGTCTTTTAATTATCCATCGATCAGTCTGACGTGAGTTTCTCTCCTCCGCTGTGACGGGAACTGAAGATCTGCAGGTTGTCGACAAAACACCAGCGACAGTTTTCAGCATTTTATATTAAAAAGAAGATTAGAAGCAACAAACAAACATCAAAACATTTTCTGATTTACACTTTTTTCCTCTAAATTCAACATTTTTTATTTGAATTTTTTTCCTGATGTTTTACAGCTGCACTAATCCTCTTCTGTACGAACAACTAACTGATCAATCAAGAGAGTAATCAACAGATTGATCAACAGACAATGAAAGAACTGGACCGATCAGAACATGTGATGACTGTCAGCGTGACGATCCGGCTGTTCTGAGTCTGGACGTGAAGTCAGAACCGAACCAGCGGGTCACATGTGGACTCACAGCTGGTTCCTTCACTGAACGGCTTTAACTGATTCGCTCCTCTTGTTGGTTCAAGTTTCTTACAACTAAAATTCTGACATGTTCAGTGCTGATCAGCTGTCCGTCCTCCATCAGGTGGAGCTGCCTGTGCGACCGGATCATTTGTTAGCGGCTAGTTCGCTACATTCTACCTGCTCTTCAAGGCTGGGTCTAATTTAAACATGAGAATATTAAAGTATGAAGAGCGGCAGTGATGCACTGATCAACACGACTGTGACGTGTTCATTCACTCAACAAACAGAAGTTCTGATGTGTCTCAGAATAAACAAGTGAACCACTGAAGCATCCGACTCCCTCTGAGCAGCAACACCACCTCCTCAGTCACTTACAGACTGTAACTGTACGATGCTGGACAGCTTCTCACTGTAAATTACACACAGAGTCAATATAAAAGATTTTATTGTTGAAATTTAAAACTCAACACTTGCCAAGTTTCTAATGTCTGTAAAGTTTGATTTCACTGAAGAACTTCTCAATGACTGGACACATGCTGACAGCGATAGGAAATAGAAACCACACGGGGAATGAATCAACATGGCTGCCAGGAGCAAACACACACATCATTCATATAAAATGATTTTATTTCCCGGCGCGGCTCAGACGTTTGTGTGTCAGACAGAAGACGTCGGCTCTTCTTCTGCAGGTTTGTTTAAAGACTTTATGTTTATAACATGATTATAAGAAACAGTTTCTGCTGATCTGACGTGAATCCATGTTCGTCCTGTTTGATCGTTCAACAGGAAGAAGACGTAAAACTTTAACTTCACCTTTACACACACAAGCTGTAAGTGTTGGTCCGGAGCTTCAGAGGTTCTGACAGGATAAGATAACGACTTCATTAACGTCACTGACGACGTCTCGTGGAATCATGAGATCTTGCAGTCAGAGTTGCGTCGGTCTTTCCTGCCGTCTGGACTGAATCCCGTCCGTCCTCTCTGGAGTTTGATGCCGCTCGCCACCGGGATGACTTTGACGTCTTCGACGACGACCTCCGCCGCAGGTCGGCCATGTTGTTGTGTTCCCTCCTCGTCCACCTCCTCACAGCTGTCCACGTCTTCAGCTGACGGCTCCTCCAGGTCCTCGCTCGTCCACCACGTGGACTTGTCGACAGCTCTCCCTCGCTGTAAGCTCAGCAGCACCAACTCTGGAACAGCCATCGCCTTGATTTCATCTGCTGTCATTTCTATGAGTCGTCTGATCTTTGAAAGTTGAGCTGCGTGAGAGTTGGTTGATACCGTTCGATGGATTTTCTGTTGCTCCTCAACATCTTCTTCAGCTGGAACAGTCCGTCTGTCCTCCTCTTCCTCCGGACTCCTCGAGTCCACCAAACCCTCCAAGTCACACTCACACTCAGAGAAGTAAGATTCAACCACGATGAAATCCTCAGAGCAGCCCGGCACCATCGGGTCACTTCGCCTTTCTTCTTTGATGGAATCGTCCCGAGAGGATTCGGTGACCTCCACCTGAAGGTCAGAAATACAAAACATGGAGTCTGAGGTACTTCCTGTTGCTCCCTGGTCCACGTTTGGATGATCTTGAACATCTACACAAACGTTTCCTGAGTTGGTGGAGAGGTGAGTTTGAGCCGGCGCCTCCTCCGCTTCTCTCCTCCCTGACACTGGACGGTCTCTGATGGCTGCAGGAGGTCCAGCAGGACCCAGTTCAACACGTTCTGGATCTTCTGATGTTCTGCTAGGACCGGTTGGTTCTTGGTTAGCTGCATCAGGCTGATCTGACACATTTTCTGTGATGATCTTCAGCTTCTCCTCCAACTCGGAAATCCACTGGCTGAGAGATTCTGGTACTGCTGGAAAAACTCTCAAGATTTCATCAGCAAAACGTTGATTTTCAACAAACCCTCTCAGAAGGCGTTGAATCGTCTGCTCCAAACCACTCCAGTCCTTCAGCACCGGGACAAGCGGGGACGGACTCGATGACACCGAGGTTTCTGTCTGGTCGTAACGTTCGACACGTTCAGAAGATTTGTCTTGAACCTGAACAGCTTCTCCAACTGGGTCAGCTTCATCGATCCTCCAGTTCTGAATCTGCTCAGGTGGACCCGACGTTCCTCCAGTAATTGTGTCACAAAGCTCTGATGGTTTCAGTTTGGGGTCAAAGCTCCGACCTTCAGATTCATCACGGCAACTTAAATCAACCTTGTGAGTCTGAGAGCTCTTCTCCATCATCACCGTCTCGCTTTCTACTAAATCTGTGAGGAAGTTTGTGTCTTCAAATCTTTGTCTGTCACTTGGTTCATCTTCCACTTCAGCCATCGTATCAACACGTTCATGTTCTCTCAGACGGTCCACAGACTCTGTGATGTCGGACGCTGCTTCTCTCTGCTGACAGCTCACACTGCTGGCTGAATCTCCATCCTGGCAGCAGCTCGCGGCAGCAGCCGTGAGACTCGACACCGCCGCCTTGTTGTCCAGGATCATGTCTTTCGCGGGTCGAGGTGGAACAAGTCTGGATCTGTAGACCTTTTCAGCAGAAGTTCTGCGAGCAGCTGAAACTGAACCTACAAACTGATTTTCAGTTGGATACAGCTGCGTTACAGATATGTGGCTGTCAGACGAGTCGTGAGTCAGGAGCTCGTCCTGGTTCGAGGCTTCAGGTTCTGTTCTGCCTTTAAAGTCCGGATCACCAGCAGCCGGTCGGGCGACGGCAGCTCTTCTCGCAGCTCCTGGCCGTTTTTTAACGGCGTCATTTCTAAATGAAGGATTTATTTCCTGTCTGATCTGAAAGTTCTTATTCGGCTCCTTTTCTCCTCCGTTGTTTCTTGGTAGTTTTTTTGCACTCTCGGTTCTGCCCGGACGGTTCCGGGTTCTGTCTCGTCTCTCTTCGACCCGATTCTCTGACCTCTTCACTGGTTTCAAAGTGTCAGGTTTGGTTTTGCTGCTGGAAGTTGTGTTTGGTGACCGGAGACGTTTATCAATCCAACAGCGGTCGCGCCTCATGTCGTCCGCTGGAGGTTTGCTGCCCTCTGCTGGCAGCTGCTCGCCAACTTTCCCTGAAAGATCGAAGCGCAGTCGACTCGTTAAAGACGTAAAAGAAGGTGTGAATGAACCCGAAGGGACCGGAGGAGAGAAGAATCAACACCCTGATCACAGGAAGGCCTCTTGTGTGAGTCTGCAGCAGGAGGACGTGCAGGTGTTAGACACTCGGCTGATCGGAGTTACTTATTGATTAGGAAGCATTAATAAAATTATTATTAATCAAGACTCAAACATTCAAACACACACAGCAACACACACACGTTTGTAAGTGTTTCTGAATTCAAAAGAAAAAATAGATTGTGATAGAAACGAGGGAAGGATTCAGCTCGTAAACTTACTTTACTGACCGACTTAACTTTTAATCCCAACTTAACGTTCCTTTAATACACAATTCACATATGAAAACTGATCATCTGGCTCATAATCCTGATTATCCAATAAACATTTATCCTCACGTTGATTTTAGATTTCAGGTTAGATGGATGTTTGATTACTTTGACTCAAATAAATCAATTAAACTCAATAACTTGACAAGAAATCACAATTTAAAGATTAAAAAGTCTTGTGTGAAGTTTTGTGTTCCTCTGCCGACAGTCGGCTTCCATCTGGTGTCACAGTTTTTATATGATGATACATTAATCAATGATTATTGATCATTCATTCAGTGATTCTAAAGGTGCTTTCATATGTTCTTACCCAGCATGCTCTCTCTGCCTCCATGAGTTGGCTCCTGAGCCAATCGGGCATCAGATTCTGTGCTGACATCATCCTCGCCCTGTCCAGTCTCCCCATTGGTTGAGACCTCAAGAGAGACTTCCACTCCATGTTTCTGTTTGAGAGAAAACCACGAAGCCTTCAGTGATCAATAAAGTCCGATCAGTGGGTTCTGACGTGTGGTGACATCACACAGGTGGAGGCAGCGACCTCGTTCGCCTCACTGAGTTCAAGTTAGTGAAAACTTTAGAAGACGGTTTATTATCAACTGCGGATCAGAACCAACGGATGATTCTAGTGATGTTTCTCTCCTGTGTTCATGAGCATTCAGGTGAGTGATGCTGATGATGTTTGTGACATCACACAGGTACAGGAAGTGACATCACACCTTCCTACTTTGAATACCTTCAGTAAATCTCTGAGTCGGACCACCTCGCCTCTGAGCCCGTCACGCTCGACCAGAACCATGTCGGAGATTTCTTTCTGTCTCTCTAACGCCTGAGAGGACCACGAGGAGGAGGAGGAGGAGGAGGAAGAAGAGGAGGAGAAGGAGGAGGAGGGGCAGGAGGAAGAAGAGGAGGAGGAGGAGGAGGAGGAGGAGGAGGAAGAAGAGG
>CAEMYA010000422.1:10035-21158 GCA_903131615.1 Diplodus sargus | reverse complement strand
CACACACACACACACACAGACGCTGGCCTGTTGCCAGCTCTCCCAGTAGGTCACCGCTCCCCGTCACTCACACCAGACTCCATTGAAAAATGTGATGATTTAAGCAACAACAACATTCCAGCAGTGTGTCCTGTGTGTCCTGCTGTCACTGCTGGACGGAGACAGTTTGTGATGAGACGAGTGTGTGTGTGTGTGTGTGTGTGTGTGTGTGTGTGTGTGTGTGTGTGTGTGCTCAGTGTTAAAGCCCATGTGAATGTGACTGAACCAGTCAGAGCTCTCAGTCGTTTACCTGCTCAGTCATGTGACCCAACAGGTTCTGACCCGACAGGTTCTGACCCGACGTGTGCAGCTCGTTTCACATCGTCGTCATAAAACCAATCGACTGTCAGAGACATGTAGAAAAACAATACTGAGACATCTGCAACCTGATCGGGGCTGCAGGCTGGTTAATGTGATGAACATGGTTATTGATGATTGATTATCTGAATCTAAAGAACTAAAGTTTTTACATGATGGAGCAGAAGAGTTCTGAAGTACCTCAAAGTTGAACTTCAGTGAGGTACTCTATAATAATTATATAAAAAATGATCAATATGGATCGGTCAACCTCCTACCAAGCACCCGGCCAATCAGAGGACACACACAGCTTAGTCAGATTACAGCCAGTTTGACTCTGCTGCTCAATCAGACAGCTGAAATGATCCGAGTATACATGCCGGTGAGAAAATTGGATTATTGGCCTGTCAGCATGTCAAAGCCGGTCCGATAGGTGGCGCTGTGCCCATTTCACCTGGTGGTAACAGAACCACCTCCGGCTGACCTCTTTACATCACCAGCAACAACAAACTGCCTCGGCATTCCAGAAAGACGGCGTACGAAGAGCGAGACGAAGCTCCATCTTTGTACATTTCCTACATGGTGTACATGATAATTACACAAACTAGATACATAGTGGCGCTCCCGCTTGCAGTGATTTCGGAGGAAAGACTCCCGAGCCTGCGCAGAACGCAGAATCCGATCCGATCTGATGAACGTATACATGCAGGAGTAATGCGACTATCAATCGAATAATCACGGTGTTTTAATCCGACTATGAGAAATCCGATCCGGTCCGATTTCAGTCAGACTGAGGTGTTTACATGCATCTTAAAGATCCGATCATAGTCGGACTAACACAGTAATTTGGTTTTCTTGAGTGTCATGTAAACGCACTGACTCTTGGAAGATCATGTGATGTGATCGAAAGCAGTTACTAAAGGGACGAATCGAATCAGTCCTTCATGTAGAGAACTGAATGATGAATACAACTAGAGAAGTAGAGCTGGAGAAGGTTGAACCTTCATTAAAACTTATTAATCTCACTGATTAGATAGTTTGATCAGCAGAACTCAATCAAAGCAACAATCAGAACAGAGCCTGAAACAATCGATCAGTCATCAAAGTGGTGAGCTGATCTGTGAAGGCGGAGCCACACCACACTGACATCATCCTGGAATCATCCTGGAGTGATCCTGGAATCATCCTGGAGTGATCCTGGAATCATCCTGGAATCATCCTGGAATCATCCGACAATATATTAATTATCTGATTAGTTTCTGTTGATTCATAGAATTAAGAAAACAAAAACTACACTCAACCAAAGTTAAAAATAATAAAAACAAATAAAATAAAATAATTTCTTATTTCATTTAAAAATTAAAAGTATTCAAAAAATAAAATAAGCAGGGCAAAATATAGATCTGATGATATAAGCAGAAATAATTAGTGCTGTGTGATTGATTGTTACCTGAGTGATTGATTGTTACCTGAGTGATTGATCATCTGACAGCTACATTATTTTAGTCTTACTTTTTATTGTCTTCCATATGTCATTTAGAACTTTGTTTATTTTTTATATTCACATTTAATTTCACTAGTTATTGATTGTTAATTGATTTGTGTATTTCATGTATTGATCTGCGGGTTTACCTGGCCCCCCTCCTCACAGGTGTTTCTGGTCCAGACTCCATTAACATTTCAGCTGATTTAGTGACCCAGTAAAACCCTGCAGCAGCCGAACTCTCCGCATTGTCTCACCGTCTGCTGCTGTCATTTCATCGCCTTCACATCAAACCAATAATCTGATCGATAACAGTATCGATGAGCAGCCTCACCTCCCGTGCGATCTGGTTGAGAGCATCGTCCTCGGCCGTCAGCTTCTCCCGGTTCGGGATCCTCTTCCTGCCCGGTCCCTGAGTGCCCATGCTGCAGGAGGTTTTCACCGGGAGCCGAAAGATCCACAAAGGTCTTCTGAAGTCCGGAACATTCAGACGCGGTCCTCAGAACCGAGAGAAACACTCAACTATCCCGCTTGAGTCTTAAAACTGCGGTTTTTCTAATGAGGTTCGAGATCCCTACGTCTCCGTGGTTCTGGAGGTTATTAGCGGGGGGGCGAACAGTCCAGAGAGGCTTCCTGTGGTCCGGAACATCCGAACTCCGAATGTCCACGAGCGAAAACAGACAAAATAAAACCGTCCGAGATAAAACGTGATGTTCTGACGCTACTCTGCGGCCGGACCGGGTCCAGAGCGGCTGCGGGCCGAGCTGCCGTTCATCCCGTCAGCTAGCTAACATTAGCCGGCCGCCGACCGACACGACGGAGGAAGGACGGGGACGATCAGTCACCGCGGGGTGCGGGGGGTGCGGTGGATGCGGGGGGTGCGGTGGATGCTGGTTGCCTCCGGTGACATCACGGTGAGAACAACCCGTCACCGCAGCGTCGGTAACGCGGCCGGTGAGCTCGTTAATCCTCCGGGTTCCGTTTCCTCCGGGACCCTGAAGTATACACAGGTGACGCTGTCAGGTGAGCCGCAGGTGGGCTGGAACCGGACCGTGAACGCAACCTGACGACACGGTCCGCAGTGTGACAGCGGAGGGAGGACACTTTTATTGTGGTGGGGCGGATGTTCCCTCCGTCAAGTTACACACACACACACACACACACACACACACACACACACACACACACACACACACACACACACACACACAGGAACTGCCCTTTAAAATTAGAAACACACATTAATTAATTTCATTAAAAAATAAAAATAACACATAAATTAAATAAATGAATAACAGAATAGAATTGCTTTAATGATCCCAGACTGGAGAATTATTTTGTCACAGCAGCAGTGGGTCTGCAAAAAATACATAAAGTGCAAATAAACAATAAACAATAATAATATATACAACAAAACAGTAGAGAGATCAGAGTTCTCTCTGTCAGAAAATAAATAATATAAATTAATATGAATTAAATGATATAAATTCACTTCCAGAATATATTAAATTCATAAAAGAACAAAAAGAATGCAAACAATGACAGGTCATCAGAAATGCTTTTATTCTGACAGTTTCTACAGGAAGAGGATTCTCTACAGGTTGTCTTTTATTTTATTTTTAACTCGCAGAGCTGAATACTGTTTCCGATTAGCCCTTTCAAAATAAAAATGAAAGCATCCAAGTTGGTCCTTTTATTTTGGCAGAATCAATAACTCGTCATCTCAAAGTTCATCCTGTCCTTTATTGATCAGAGACACAGTATTTCACCAATAATCAATAAATCAATCTGAAGATTTAAATCCCATTAACATGAAATATTATCAATACTGATCAATAACATCCAGTTTAAAAGCAGCAGTCCATCAATCAATACATTCATACAGACAACATGAGGACACTTTGTGTTTCTACTGAATATTAATCAGATGTGATCAGAAGTGATCAAAAATGCTGCAAACATGAAACAGATCAAACTTTTTTCTAACAGCTGATTATTTATGGTACGGAAGCTCAACAGGGCCAAAAAGGTTTAAACATTTATAGTGAATATGTGTTTGTTTTCATCATGAAATGTTTATAGATTTTATTCATTAAAACAAACGATCTTTAACTCAGTATAGATTTCATTCATCATCACACTGTTTATTTATTTCATCAAAACATTAATTTACCTTTATGTTATTTTAACTTTATGTTATTTTAACTTCATGTTATTTTATGTTTATGTTATTTCTGTTGGAAATCTTCTCAGTGACTCTTTGTAACTGAAATGTAACTGTAATCCTGCAAATATTTTGCACTTTCCGACATTCTGCCAACAATAACTTCTGTTTGTTTGTGTACGATTGTTTACGTACCAACAAATCTTTAATCCTTAAATAATTAGATTAACATTTTTATATTCTTCAGATTTTATTTGGATTTCATGATTCAGGTTCATCGACAGGAACTAAATCCACAGCAGCTTTCTCTTTCATTTCTTTTGACTGAAATCTTTAATGTTCATCAATAATAATAATAATGAAGTAGTTTATCTTATTTTTTACAGTGTGCTGCTGTGTTTCCTCATATCTTCTACAGTGTGCTGCTGTGTTTCCTCATATCTTTTACAGTGTGCTGCTGTGTTTCCTCATATCTTCTACAGTGTGCTGCTGTGGTTCCTCATATCTTCTACAGTGTGCTGCTGTGGTTCCACTGGTTCTCTGGAGAACAGCAGAGTTTAGTTGAATGTGAAGATTGAAACTGGAGGAGAAGAAAGAAGACGACGTCTCGTCAGCTACATGTTGTTTGACTTCCACTGAGCGCCGTTGGTGTTTCCTGTTGACACAAATAATGACAACCATAACATCATCAACAACAACAACAACAACCATAATAACAACAACACAAATTACTGCTCAACACCTGAAAACATGTTTGTGTTACTATAAATATATGTATATATATATATATATATATATATATATATATATATATATATATATATATATTATTATTATTATTATTATTATTATTATTATTATTTGTATCATCAGAGAGAATAAATGTGTAAATATTCATCACATATATTTGGTGTGTGTGACATTAAAGGTTTCTTACTGGAGAAGTCTTGTGTTGGTTTTTTCCTCTGATGAGATCCAGAAACCTGTTTTCATCCAAACAGAAGCACAGGAAGTGAAACGATCAGAGACTGATGAGACAAACGTGTCTTCGTTAACATCGATAACGATTGATTGATTCTGAGAAAACTGTTTGTGATTGTTCAGTTAAAGGTCGGCAGAGTTCACTAATAATATTCTGATTATTTCTTTGGTTCTGTTCCAGGAAACTTCCACGTTGTTTCTGTCACTAAACTTTCCTGAAACATATCAAAGAATTAAAGATATTTATGAGACAATAGCAGAATGTTATTGATCCGCGTCTTACAGAAAGTTCTGAGGTAATTTAAAATGAATGTAAAATGTGTAACATCTGCAGACGTGTGGAATGAACAGCGACCTCGTTAAAATGTTCTAACAAAGGGTTTTAACACTAATAATTCATCTTGTGATTCTGACCTTCTTCTTCGAGCCGACAGCGTTCAGAGCAGCGATCTTACTCTCGATATCAGAAACCTGCAAAGACAAAACAGCTTGGGTCTTATAATGACAAATAAACTAATAATAATCATAAGATTATATGAGTTATAATCATTTTATCATGCAGATTTCATTGATTTGTCTTTTTTCCTGAGACGACAGAGAGACAAGTCTTCTCTTCTAGTCCAACAGAAAGTGTCCTCGTTGTCTCATGATGATAGAACAGTTATCATCACCCAGCGTGTCATCACTGAAGAACCAATCATCACCCAGCGTGTCATCACTGAAGAACCAATCATCACTCAGCATGTCATCACTGAAGAACCAATCATCACTCAGCGTGTCATCAGGTGGTACAGGTGTGTCAGGACCCACCTCGCTCTCGGCGCTCTGGACTCTGGCCGCGGTCAGCGCCACCACGTCCTCCAGCTCCGACAGCTCCGAGTCTGTCGTCCCCCCAAAACGATTCTTGGCGTTCTGCTCGAGGCGCTGCAGCTTGGACTCCAGCTCGTACGACTGCCCGGCAGCTATGTACACCTGGACAGGTGACAGGACAAACACACCTGAGTGACCCGGGCGGCGCCGACACGCCACTGACAGTCAACGAGAACAGGGCTGCGTACCAAACACAAACTGGTTCAACCATCAGCTGATCACACAGCAACCGTTATTTGTTTCTCTGGATATAATAATCTCATAATTCTCTGAGCGATGACGCCATCTTATATCAAGACTGTGAGAACAGAAGTGTTGATGGCCCGAGTCACAGAGATTGGACCTGTTGTATGACGAGGTTCAGCTCATAATCAATAAACGGTAATCAGATTGTTTCTCATCATTAAAGTTTCAGAGAAGAAGATCTCAGTTCTGTCAGTTGGTTCTGTAATCACTGAGCCGGACATTAAACTGGGTCTGTACCTCTGAACCTTTTAACCTTGGTGTCTGGTTCTGCTGGACCCAGCTGGAGCCACACTGACCAGTTTGTTGACCTGATACTCAGCCCTGTTGGAGGCAGCAGCCGGTCCAGACTGGTGTCATGCTTCAGACGAGGCGGGAGGGTTCAGATTAGTTGGACCTTCACACAGAGGGAGGTTAGAGGGAGACGAGGCGTGCAGTTCATGTTTGAAGCTTACATTTTCCTCAAGTTCCCTGAAAGCATCATCTGCTTGCTTAACGTCAGTCCCTACTAAGTGGGATCTGCCGACCGGCTCACAGAGGCCGTACTCGACCATTGCGTTTTCTGTGGCATTAATGGTTCTCAGGACCTCAGTGGTGAGGTCACAGAGGGCGGCGGCGGTGGATCTCTGAAAGCCATGTAGAGGGACAGATGTTAGCAGCTGGAAAACGACATCTGATGGTGCAGCAGCCACCTGCCTGGACTCAGAAACACCAGCCGGTCTGCAGGTCCGGGTCTCACCACATCCAGTTCAGTTCACCTGAACCGGTTTATCTGTGTGTCAGTCTGACATGTTTGTTTTTTATGTCTGTTCACTGTCAGCGATGAGAGGAACTGACAACATGAGCTTAATGTCAGAGATCGTCTGTAAATACGTCAGCCTGGAAATCTACAAATGGATCCCCATCAACAAGATGGCTTCAGATGTCGAGTCCATCTCACCAGAACACGATCATCCCGCTCAGTGTTAGCACGGTAACACTTCTGCAAACCACAGGTCACACCTGCTAACACCTGTTCACACCTGCTAACTTCTGCTCACACATGTTCACACCTGCTAACTTCTGCTCACACATGTTCACACCTGCTAACTCCTGCTCACACATGTTCACACCTGTTCACACCTGTTCACACCTGTTCACACCTGCTAACACCTGCTAACACCTGTTCACACCTGCTCACACCTGTTCACACCTGTTCACACCTGTTCACACCTGCTAACTTCTGCTCACACATGTTCACACCTGCTAACTCCTGCTTACACATGTTCACACCTGTTCACACCTGTTCACACCTGCTAACACCTGTTCACACCTGCTCACACATGTTCACACCTGCTCACACATGTTCACACCTGCTCACACATGTTCACACCTGTTCACACCTGCTCACACCTGCTCACACCTGTTCACACCTGTTCACACCTGTTCACAAATGTTCACACCTGCTCACACCTGCTTACACATGTTGACACCTGCTCACACATATTCACACCTGCTTGCACATGTTCACCCCTACATTTGTCACAAGAAAAGAAACCTCAACATCACCCTGATAAAGTAAAAAGATACTAGGAAGAATTTACAAATGTTTTAATCTCAACTTCTTGTCCAACATCTCACGTTACAATCTACAGAAAATTATAATATTGGAAACATTGAGGCTAATTACACCAGGAAACTCCTGAGAGGACTCAAACTATCTGGATTATAACTTTAATATCTTTGTTTTAAACATCAAGATCACAATAAAAAACACAAATATACCAGAGCACACACAGTAACTACATGAGGTTGTTTGGGGCCTCTGGTGGCTGCAGGGGCCAACGCACCAATAAACAGGCCTGATGTTCAGATCGTATACGAGCTGCTGAGGTGAAGGACGCCAAGCCAGAGATCACTGTTCACACCTGCTCACATCTGTTCACATCTGTTCACTTCTGTTCACACCTGCTCACACATGTTCACATCTGTTCACACCTGTTCACACCTGTGTCTCAACATCTGTCTGAGTGAAACCACTGGATGTTTGTAACAAGACGTCGGGACGTTTTCCAGCTGTTGTTGAGACGGATCCAGATGTTTTAAGACAAACACGAACACTAACGAACCTTAATGTGAACATGAGCTCAGAGGTGTGACTCCATTAAACTGAACATGAAGACAAGATGAAACATATCTGTGGTTTGCAGAAACGTACAGAGGAAATATTGACTTGACTTCATGAACTGAGCTGGATGAAGAGTTCAGATCCATCTGGTTCCTGCTAGTTACAGATATTAGACACCAGACAAAAATCCAACAAAAGTAACTGATGACCAGGACTTTCTGTTGGGTCAGGGTTCTAACATTGTGTGGATAAATATATGTTTGATGAAGACTTGTGGCTGATCTGGATCCAGGCGGGTCGCTGCGGACGTCACATTTACACAACCGGCTGTACGAGCAGCAAACACCTGTGAAGGTTGTTAACTGAGACAGGAGGCAGCTGGTCGGTCTGTTAGTGAGCAGGACGTCATGCAGTCGCTTTCTTTCCATCACAAGCACTCCAGACTAGAGTTCTTCTTGAAAACATCTTCAGAACACCTTCAAGCTTCACTTGAGATCTTCATTATACTGACGTTAAACATCGTTACGTGTTTTAAATGTTCAGAGAGTAGAAGTCACAATGACATCATCACTGATTTTGTTGGGTATTCTTGGGGACAAAAAACATTATTATTAAATGATATATTTATTTTGGCTGTTAACAAACAATGAGATGTTTTATAAACATTGGTTAAGATGTTGTTTCTTGTACAGATAAAACTGATGTTAATAAAACTCCTGAGAAATGTCTGTAAAATGTTTGTAGAGTGAAGCTGTTGAACCACGTCAGGTCAGACTAAAGGCTTTGGGCTCTTCTGGAAGAATTTAAACTGAATGTTTTAATGTTAAAATAATCCTGCAGATGAGTTTGAACTGAACCTGTTGGCTGGAGACACAGCAGGTCCACATCATGTGGTCCGGTTAGAAACAATGTGAAGTCCTGAGCTCAGAGTTGCTGCCTGAGAGCAGCAGCACCATTAAACTCATTCTCGTTCTTTGTTTCCTTCTTCACACTGACTGTGTGCAGATAAAACATCAGAAACAAGCTGAGCTGGAAAAACAGACGATTCAAAGAGCAGAACACAGAAAACTACGTCAAGTTTAGGCTTTAAACACTGAGAGGAACTGGATATGGATCTGAACTCTCATTGGTTACATGATGCACCAATCACCCGGAGGCTGGCGTGTGATTGGCTCACTGCTCTACACCAGCACTCATTGGCTGTTGCAGGCTGTAGGCCTGGTGTAGAGTCATTCCTCCAGATACAAGAATTAAACGTCGTCCAGTTTGTCTCCGTTTGGACTAAACGTGAGACTGAAATGGATCCAGAGGACGTTTAGGAACAAGAGACAGTTTCTGTTGGAGTTTGGTGCTCAGCTCGAACACACAGATGCTTCATACGTGAGCTGGAGAAAGTTTGAAGACTGATTTGTTTGTTTGTTTGTTTGATTGTTTGTTTGTTTGTTTGTTTACATGAACAGAATCAGAAGAATCCAAACGTCTATGGATAAATGCATCATCACCAGGACGTGATCGTCCGTCTCCAGCCTTCATGATTTATTAACCTTAAGATTAATAAATGGTTCATAAAACATTTCATTGTTTGTTTATTATGAATGTGCCGTTTAATAACATTGATCATTATTATAAAGTGTTGCTGAATCTGAATCTGGAGTTGAACATCGTCTCTAACACTTCCACCACTACAACATCCTACAAACCAAACAAACCGTCCGACTGATTATGAGATATTAAAATATTAGATTGATCTTCTGCCAAAGAAATATTAAAGTCCATAACGTCTGAACGCTATGATGTCATGTGAACCAGACGTCGGTCCCTCTTGTGTCTCTGAGGTGAGAAGCCCTGACGGTGTTTCAGAAACCTGTCATGTGCCGTCACTCCACTCTGAATTTAAACCCACGAACGAGTCGGTTCAGATTACCATCCAGACCTCCGTCCTACCTTCTGAGCCTCGGTGCGCATCTCGTCGCTGGATGAGCTCAGTTCCTTGTCCTTCAGAGAGTCCAGATTGAGGGCCGGGCCGCTCCTGATGCCGGCCGGACGTTTACCCACAGAGAACTTCTTCCCAGCTTCATCGTCCGACGATGGACCCTTATCACTCAGGTTCCCCGCCAGCTCGCTCAGCTTCCTCCTCAGCTTCTCCTCCTCGTTCTGACCCGACGGAGTCAACGTCTGCAGGAAGACAAGAAATATATCGATGGATGACATCACGGCGGCTTTTCACCTCTATAACACCAAAAACCAGCTCAGCTGCAGGAAATACGAACTTCTGACTTTGTTTAAAAGAAGACCAGATCAAATCAGCCGGCTCGTCTCGTCTCACCTCGTCAGCAGGCGTCATCTTCTCCTCCAGGCGGCTCAGAAGATTCTCGATGGCAAACATCCGCTTGTTCAGCTCGTTCATCTGCAGAGAGAAGGTCAATGTGTGTGATCAGAGGATGATCAATGTGTGTGATCAGAGGATGATCAATGTGTGTGATCAGAGGATGATCAATGTGTGTGATCAGAGGATATCAGGGCGAATTATGATGAAGTTCCAGTTTTGTTATTGATGAGAACAGATGATTGGAAGTCAAACAGGAAACTAGTATCAGAGCACAAAGCGCTCAGTGATTGGCTGATTGGTCTTACGGGCGGGGCTTGTCCCAGGTTCTCCTGGGAGGACGCCTTGCTGTTGCGGCGGCGGTGCGGCGGCTGCTGGTACACGGGGGCGTATCTGGGGTAGTCGTCCTCGTCAGACGTGTCGACGTACTGCTGACGAGCCACCGAGGAGCTGATCTTAGACAGAGAGCGAGTCCGAACCATCCGGCTCTCTCCATAGTCCTCTGACAACACACAGGTGAGCCAGTACAGGTGAATGTACACAGGTGTGTACTGTGTGTGTGTGTGTGTGTGTGTGTGTGTTTGTGTGTGTGTGTGTGTGTGTGTGTGTGTGT
>CAEMYA010000421.1:182840-251415 GCA_903131615.1 Diplodus sargus | reverse complement strand
CAGGAGGCACGGCATCAGCTTTCATAGTTATGCTGATGATACGCAACTGTACATCGCCGTGTCTCCTGATGACACAGGGCCTATTGATGTCCTTTTAAACTGTATTTTAGATATAAAGTCATGGATTGCAGCAAATTTCCTACAGCTCAACCAGGACAAAGCAGAGGTTTTACTCATCTGTCCTGAAGGCCAGAAAGAGAAACTTTTGCCAAAGTTAAAGGATTTTAAACCATCACAATCTGTAAAAAATCTGGCTGTGATTTTTGACTCTGAGCTCAGTTTTATTCCACACATCAAAAATATAACAAAGATAGGTTTTTACCATCTTAAGAATATAGCCAGAGTCCGCCCATTTCTCTCTCAGGCCAGCACGGAGGTGCTGATGCATGCTTTTATCTCTTGTCGCTTAGACTATTGTAATGCCCTGCTCTCTGGCCTTCCCAAAAAGAGCATCTCAAATTTACAATTATTACAAAACTCAGCCGCACGAGTGCTGACAAGGACCAGAGGGCGGGACCACATTACACCGGTTTTAAAGTCACTGCATTGGCTCTCCGTGCGTTTCAGGATTGATTTTAAGGTTCTTTTACTAGTTTTTAAGGGTCTTAACGGTCTTGGGCCTTCTTACCTGTCTGACCTGTTTTTACTCTATCAGCCCCCGCGGACCCTGAGGTCCTCCGGCACCGGCCTTTTGACCATACCGCAGGTTAGTTCAAAAGAACACGGGGAGACGGCTTTCAGTTTTTATGTGCCCCGACTGTGGAACAGCCTGCCGGAGAGCCTCAGGGTCGCGGAGACTGTTGAGGTTTTTAAAAAGAGGCTCAAGACCCACCTTTTTAACCAGGCTTTTACTTAATTTTTGATTTTTTCTTTTTAAATTCTTTTAAATTCCTTTTTACTGTTTTAATCTCTCATGTTTTTAGCCTGTTTTATGTTTTAGTCTCTTGTGTTTTTAGCTGCTATGCTTTTATGTTTTAGTCTCTTGTGTTTTTAGCCGCTATGTTTTTAGGTTTTTAGTCCTCAGTGTTTGGAGCCTTTATGCTTCTTGCTTTTTTAAATGTTTTTAGACTGTCAGTTTTTAATCTCCTGTGTTTCCTCACGGGGGCCTGCCAGACTGGGAGTTGTCTCTGGTCTGGCCGTTGGGGGTGCTGTCTCTTGGGCCGTTTGGACCCGGGGGGCTAGAGGGCTCCGCACCGTGGTGTGGGGCCTCCTGTCCGCCTGGGTTGGGATGGTCCCTGTGGCGGCGCTCCCTGCGGCCTTGAACCAGGATCGCTCTCAGTGTGGTTGGCACCCCCCCAAAGGTAGCTTCCTCCACGCCTCAGGTCTCACTGCCCAGCCATGTCTCTCCAGTGACAGCCAGTGTATGTGTGAGTGTGAGTGTGAGTGTGCGTGTCTGTGTGTCTGTGTGTCTGCGTGCGTATGTGTGAGTGTGTGTTTGTGTGTGTATGTATTTGTGTATCTCTCTGTACATGTCTGTGGGGGTGGGAGGGTTGGGTTCTTTTAATTTTCTTCTCTTGATTTTATTTGCTGGTTCTCTTTCTCTGTTGTTTTTAATTTCTGTAAGGCACTTTGAGTTACTCCACTGTATGAAAAGCGCCATACAAATAAAGATTGATTTGATTTGATTTGATTTGATTGACAGGCAACGACGGTCGGTGTACAGACAGCAAGTTTTGAGAGTTGAGAGATTTGTGACATTGAGTGTGTTTGGAGTGTATAGTTAGTGCGTTATGTAGTGTTTGGTGTAGTGTGTTTAGTGTGTAGTGGAGTCGTTTTTTTGGTTTAATGAGTCAAAACAATGAGTAGACTGCTGAATGTGGAGCAAGCAGTGCAGCTCTCCATTCAGCTGGAAGGAGCTCAGGCAGACCTGAGCATTGCCTGCATTTAAATGTAAATAGTTACATATAACTTTGTAAATGTTTTAAATCTATGCACATATTTAGCAAACAACAATTTATATTTGCATTATAGGCAATAAAAATGGTTTGTTAAACATATTTGTGGTTTTCACAGTAAAAAAATCTCACTTTTTCTACTTGGATTTTATGTTTTTTTTTTGTGATTTTAGGGTCCATTGTGTTAATACAGTAGATCACAATGAAAAAATAACTGTACAGTCACACGTGAGGTTGTGCTGAAAAAAATGACACAGAGTTAATAGTTTTTAAGGTGAAACATAATGGCAAAATCAAAAAATAGCGAAAAATGGCCAATTATACCCTGCAATATCGGATTTCACAACAAAACTAAATATCCCTGACGTTCCACCTTCAAACACAGCCTCATTTGGCCATCAATGAAAAAGCTTCTTAACCTCCACTTTTCTATAGGAACAGATATTTTCTTACGGGCACTGCACTAGTATTTATTAACAAATAAATATTTTTCAACAGCAAATGCCAAGAAATTCAAGAATTCAAGAAATTCAACTTCCTAGTCATAAACTTTCCAAAGCCATCTTAAAATGCAGAGAAATTGTGCAGAAACTTGCGATTCAACTATCTTACATCCACTTCAAGCAGCTAATTCTCCTACGGCTCTTTGAAGTGCAACATTAGGAGCAGCTGGATGCAGGCAGCCTTGTCAGAGTCGGGATTATAGCAGGCCAGAACATCACGGATCTTGGGGTTGTCCAGTGTTGCACAGTAATCCAGGATGGTCTGTCCTCGTCGACTAATTGCCTCCTGTAGTTTTTGAAGGACATCGACATCCATCAGGAGGCCAAAATGTGAGAATAGGCTTTTCTGAGAGAAGAGAAACGGCCACTCCAGTTTGATCTCGGACATCACTGCGGCAGGCACTTCGTTAAGGTATTTCCGCAGGATGATGTATGTCTGTTTCATCATTGGTTCTGCTCTCTCTGCCCATTCCTTCCTCTTTGTGTACAGACATACAAATGTATTGTTAGTACCCAAGTAACAATTTGGTCTAGTAGCCGCCCCACACACACAGTGTTCAGATCTTGACCAATTACCAAAGTCAACCAAATTTGCATTAAACAAAATTACCCAAAAAGACAGTAGATTGCATACCTGAGTAGATGTTCAGCAGATCCCTCTTCATATTCTCCAACGATGCCTCCGTCTCCCCCGCCGGCAAATCTGCTGGGCCCCACCTCACACACCTAGGAGTGGGCATCACAGGGTAACAATACTATTGGGGGTGGTTATAGCTCAGAAGTTGGAGCAGGTCGTCTCATGACTGAAGGGTCAGCAGTTTGATTCCCTGTTGTGACTGTTTAAATAGACCCATCCCACAGAAGTCATGTTGCAGCGTCTTAGTGTTGTAAGCACAGGTGTATTTTATCAAATACATTAAGGTCAAGGTATTTAATGTGTCACAGCCATACCAGAGAGCCACTATGCACAATATCAGCACCCTGGCTCAGCTAAATCCTAGATGGAACAAGGCCATAATCATAGTTAATTACACCTGTGTTTACTACACTATTGACACCGCAACATGCTTGCTGTGAAAAGGGTCCATGTCAAAGTGTCAGTAAAGTAGTCAAGAGAAAAGTATGTTTTGTCCTGTTTCAGGGTTATTCATGGTCATATACAATGCTTTCGATCAAATGTTGACAGATTTTACATGTATATTGCCACATACCCGTATTGGTCAACAGGACCTCTTGCCAGTCTGGCCTCTCCTGCCATTCCTGTGCGCGGTCTTCCTTCTCTGCAGCGTCGAGCAAGAGTATTATTCCTATTTTTGTACTCCACTCTCGTTTTTACTTGTTGCAGAAGAGAGTGACATCCGTCTCCAGCAGTATCACCATGCTTGCCAATGTCGCCAAATGTTTTTGGATGGCTCCTGAAAATGTGTACGGGACAATTAGGAAATAAACGCTTACCACATAAGCGTACAGCTAATGTAAGGATTACTTAAAGGAAAAAAAACACGCTTAAAAAAAACATCAGGCTGAACAAGACCTTCATAAAAACATTGAATAAGTCTGGTTTTCTTGACTATATTAGCTCTGTTTAAACAAACCATGTTTACAAAGTCTTCACTGCTGCACCCTTGTGACATCATAGAGGTGCAGGAAATGAATCAATGAAAGCAACAAACAGCTGAAGGGGGTGGGGCTGGGGATTAACTGACAGCTTGCACCACGTTAATTGTGCTTTTTTTAATCACAATTAACGATAATACTGATAATAGTCCCATCCCTACCTGACAATATTTCTCACAAAACTGTGGCAAATGGCTCTAGATGGGTTGCGGTCGTGCTGCATCATTTGGTCCACGAGCACAACCACGAAGGCCTTTCTCTCGTCTGGCAATGATCTTTCTTCTTTTTCCACTCTAAGTCGAATGGCTGGTGACACCTGGTCCCGGTTGAGACGAAAGTCGACATGCCATGGTACGCCAGGCTGTGAAGTGCTTGACGTGCTTGGGGAACTTGGAGCACTTGGATCGTGAGCAGAGACCAGCTCCATATTAAGAGTAACAAGTCCTAGAAGCCCCAAAAAACAATTTACCCAATTACACTGCTAATAAAAAGAAACCCTGCTGCAAATAAAAGAAACGCTGCATATAAAAAGAAACGCCGCTGCAAATAAAAAAACGCAACGAACGATGCATATAAAAAAGCCACAACGGAAGTGAATTACTGGGGACAATTTTTGCCGATTCACCAGGGTTTTTTATGTGAGAGAAGAAGAAGAAGAGGGAGAAATAAGAAGAAAAACGAACGGGAAAGTAAGTGAAAAGGTTAGTGTTTAATTTCGCTACGTGTACTTTTCAATGTTTTATGGTTAGGCCATGTAGCCCCAGGTTTGATATGAAGCTTAACTGGAGGATGCTTGTGTATTGTTAGCTTCGGCTGACATGGGGAAACCCAGTGTCTAAGTGCAGAAAGACCACTCATGAGAGGAGAATCGAGTTCGGCAACTTTACTCTAATGTGCAGCAAAACACTTACATGTACCACCGCACGCTCTCACCCCAGAGCAAACATGACAACAACAGGTACTGACAGTCCGGAATGAAAACACATCCGAGTGGAAACAACTGACGGCTACTGACCAGCATCCTCCAGTTCAGTTTCAAATCAAACCTGGGACTACATAGCCTAACCATATACACATTGAAAAGTACACGTAGCGACATTAAACACTAACTTTTTCACTAACTTTCCCGTTCATTTTCCTTCTTATTCCTCTCTCTTCTTATTCTTCTTCTCTCACATAGCAAATAGTTGCTAATGGTACTAGCAGCCTTTTGCTAGCTATTATTATTACTACTACTATTAGCAAATGCTGTGAGAGAATGTTCAACAATTTCGGGCACTTGCTAGCAAAATATGAACTGTGTCATGCAATAAACGTTCATTTGAAAGTAAATATTATTATCATATTAAAATAACATGGGTCTAAGTGCTGCAAACAGAGTTATGCATGCTGCTCACCTTCTCCATTCAGCCCGGAAGAGAAAAGGGAAACGGCGCCTTCAGTTCAAAACAGTGCCAAGTTCGGTTATGTCATGTGACTTCCCCCATTTCAATACAATATTTCACTGTAATAATACTGTTGAATGCTGTGAAATCCTTACATTTTTTTACTGTGTTGCTGTGATATTACAGACCTTTTTGTGATAAAACGGACTTTTTGATTGCAAGGATACTGTAGTTTTTACAGGTATTCATTGGGATATTACAGGGGGAACTTAATTACAACAAGTTACTGTAAATAATACTGTTAATTATTGTGAAATGCTGGTAATTTAACTAACAGTGTACACTACTAAATAATAAAGGTAATTAATCACTAGTGATTAATAATACACTCGTAAATGGGGCACCACCTCCGTTTTTTTAATTTTACTTGACTAATCTGGAGGAAATTAATCAAATCCGACTGGACAAGTTTAGCTTTGAACAGTTCTAATCAATTTCAAATTGATTATTTAATTTCATAGTCTATATTCAATCTCATATTCTGAATTCAATATTTCTTTACAAAGTTCCATCGGTTCTCCTCATTAAAATTAAATTCCACAGACAACAACAGACGGTTATATATGTTTATCAACTAAATAATTCAGAGTAAATAAATGAAATGGTAATTTAGGTGAACAAGAACAGATAACAGAAAATGTATAGATTGTAATGAGTAAAGTAATAAGGTTATGTGATCATGGGCAGATGGTGAAATTACGGGTCGGCTTTTTAGCTTTCAAATATTATGGGGGTAATTTTTAATACTAACGAGACCTTAATCTCAATTTCTCTTAAACTCAAAATATGGAAATCATAACTTAAGACACCCACTCGTTCTGTGCGCAGGGACGTGCACATGATTATACAGGGCCAGGGGCTCAAACTCAGAAAAGGGTAGTACGTGCGCGCTCCAATTTTTGTTTTCACACCTTCATAACACATTGTGTTGATTAATTTAAAATTAATAAACAAAGTACCTATAGAAAGATAACTATTTAGCTGTGTATCCTGTGTAGCTGTGAAAGATATGCAATTGACATTTCTGTTGTGTGAACTAATTATTGTCAACATGAGTTTATTCACATTATCATAATACTGAGGTTTGGAAGACATGCAATTCAGCTGGAGTTCTTAAAAGCAATAAAACATTGGTTTATTATTAGGCTGTTTATTGGAGGGCAAGTGCAAACTAGAAATACAGGCTACACATCTAACAATGTGACAACAGGAATTGATAAATTCATTAAAAAAACACACAAAAAGGGCACTTTTTAATACAAAGCAAAAAGGGCAGGGGCTCAAGCACCCCTTGGGCCTTATGTGTGCACGCGTCTGCGTGTGTGGATCCAGTTGTATGGAGACATTCAGCCTACTTTGTCTGGGATACAGGAAGTCTTGAAGTTTTGGTTTCCTCAGTTGTTCTTGGTTCTACTGCGGGCTTGCCATGTCGGTCCAATAGCCAGAGGGAAGTCCGATACTCTGTGGATGAAACTCTTGCTTCATGGCTCAGTGTGAAATAGGTTTTTGAGAGCGCTGGGGGCAGAGCCAGTCTCGGCCTCTGAGCACACGAAGCCTCTGTATCATTGAAAACCACTTGTATGGCTTCTGAAGCAGCCAATTACTGCAACGTCTTCATCACTGATGACGGTCTTTCTTCTTTGTTGCTTTGAGTGGTGGTTCTTAACCTCTGACTTGTAAACTAATTTAACTTCTTGACTAAAACAACTGGAGGATGAGACGCTGGCCTGGCAGATCTTGTCACTTAATACAAAGTGAATTAACTTCGATTCACTTCCTCTGAATCAGGCTGTGATACTTTAACGATAAATTAAAAACAAAAATCAAAAAGGAAAGAACTGATTAAAATCACTTATCATTCAAAAAGAGGTAAAACGTCACAGATGAAACACTCTTGAATATACAGTAGAACTGAGGACTTATTCATATTCCGTCTAGTCATAAGCCGTATTTAGAAAACGCCTCGGTTTTAGAAAGACAGGCCGGCACATTGCCGCCTTTACCTTGGAGCAAATGTGCCGCCTTTTCTATCTAAAAAGGGCTATAGCTTGATACTGGTTAACAAAACATGTCAGAGACATTTTACTACTTCATAACAAAGCTTTTAAGCAAAAAGATCTTCTAAAAGTCTGTTCCAATCACCAGGGCTCACCAAAAGGGAGGGGCTGGGGTTTTACCCCAAACCAAACTCATTAAGCAATAAAACTTTATCTTGGCTTAACAATAACATAGAGAAACGTGGAAAACATCAGTTTTATGAATATCTCCTACTGTTCCTTAATATATAAAAATTAAGAAGATGAGATTCTAGTCTATTGGTTATTTTCAAACTTGTCTGAACTCTGGATGAGTACAGAGACCGCTGTTCGATTGGAATGTCACAGACACAGAACAACACTGTCGTAAATCCTTGGGAGACAGGAGGATTAGATAAACAAGGAGGAGGCCCAGAGTACTTTTACTCTTAGAGGGTGTATCTGTTGACTCGATCAAAAGGAAAGAGACATAGAACATCAGCCGTCATTACCTAATTTACAATTGCAAGACAACATTCAATCATAACGATCTTTGTCACAAACAGTAATTTGTTCCTTGCGATGTGTAGAGAGTAGATTCCATCGTGCAAGACATAAGTGTTACAAGTGTTATGATTCTAATTCATTTTCTGTCAAGAACTGATTTTGTGTCAACCCTTGGGTAGTTTAGTATAAAACAAAACCATTTTTTTTAAGTTCTTGAAGTGGATACAAAATGTTTTATTTGATATTAAGGCTTTCAGATATATGTAGTAATGTATAAACAACAATGTTTCCCCATGACATGAAGTGGATTAAAAAGAGAAAATGGAATGAACAGTGTAGCTGTCGCAGAAAATGTGCTCTCAACAGATCTAAATGTCTTTATTGCCTTTGTTTTGTTTCCCTTTATATATTGTAGAAATGGTATTTTGAAAATGTATATTGGTTCCTTTGTATGTGGTGACACCTACTGGCCAAGCCAGTGAAAAGGACTGAGTGGGCAGCATGTTGTGTTCACATGCTCGATTACCAATTAGAGCGAAAGAGTGTGTGTTCAGTTGGAGGCTACATGCAGTAAAGACTTCTTACTGAAGAGTAGCAGTGCAACATTAAAAAAGATGGTAACCACTTCCAAGTTTTTTGGACAGAAGGCGCACACGGTATGTGGTTGTATTTTATTTAACATTAATTAGGGCCTGAGCAGGTCACAGACCTGTGAGGTCCCTATTGTAACTGAAAGAATTCTTGGTTATTAGGGCCCGAGCAGTTCATTGACCTGTGAGGTCCCTATTGGAAAAAATTATTCTTCTTATTATTATTAGGGCCCAAGCAGGCCATCGACCTGTGAGGTCCCTATTGTAGTTGAAAAAATTATTCCTCTGCGACATTGACTGCAGTTTTGGAAGCCTGAACATACATAGCATTGTCACTGGGTGTGGTCGTGACCTGCGGGCTCTGTAACGCCCCCTAATGTTCAGCCCCGCCTCCCACAAGTTCATAGAAGAACGAAATTCGGTACGCTGATTACTCATGACCAGACGCACAAAAACCCTCTTGGACCGATAACATCACTCCAACAGGAAGTCAGCCATTTTGATGTGTGGCGGTATTTTTCCCCAATTCATGCCCACTTTGAAAACTATCTTGTCCTAGAGCTTAAACACCACAGTTTTCACATTAACTCAGTTATCATCTTTATGCCTTGAAGAACAAAAGTTATTAAAATCTTTCAGCTACGTCATACTTTAGTGGGCGGGACGGTGGAAACCATTTTTTTCCCTCGCCGTCAAGCATCAAGGCTTTATAACTTCAACATACAATTTCCTATCTACACCAAACTGCTCATAAATGTAGAGGCTGTCACCCTGAATACATCTCCGCATTAATATTTAGTCGGCCATTTTGATTTTGGCCGCCATTTTGAAATATTGCCTTGAAAATGAAAAGTTATTGAAATCTTTATCCTACGTCATACCTGCTGGCCGCGGTGGAGCGGTCAATTCAAATCCTTCGCCGTAAAGCATCATGTCCTCATAACTTCTTCATACAATTTCCTATCTCGGCCAAATCTCTCAGGAATGCAGAGGGAGTTGCCCTGAAAAGATCTGTGTTGTCATGGGGCGTGGTTGTGACCTGCAGGCTCTGTAGCGCCCCGTATTGTGATGCCCCGCCTCCCACATGCACATAGAAGGACGAAATTTAGTACGCACATTCATCATGAGCAGACGCACAAAAAACCCTTTTGGACCGATATCGCCACTCGAACAGGAAGTCAGCTATTTTGATGTGTGGCGCCATTTTTGTCCAATTCAAGCCTACTTTAAAATCTATCTTGTCCTAGAGCTTAAACGCCACAGTCTTCACATTCACTGAGCATCATCTTCATGAAAATGTAAATGTAAATGTACTTTATTTATACAGTCCTTTACAAAAATCTTTTCGGTGTACCAAAGTACTTTACAGCAGGTGATAAGTAAAAAGAATAAATAAAAACAATTAAAACAATAAAAACAGTGAAAGCAATAAAATACAGCAAAATCAAATAAGATAAAATAAGATAAAAAATGTCATCACGCTACTGGATATTAAAAGCCATCCTAAATAAATAGGTTTTTAGCCTAGATTTGAAGAGGCCCAGGTCAGAAATAACACGCATCTCGGCGGGGAGCTTATTCCAGAGCCTGGGAGCAGCAACAGAAAATGCTTGGTCACCCCAGTGTTTATATTTTGACCTGGGCACTTCTAGCAATGGTTGGTTTAATTGACCTCAGAGCTCTACCAGGATTACAGACAGTTAAAAGCTCAGATAAATACGATGGGGCAAGGCCGTTAAGAGCTTTAACAACAAACATTAAAAGTTTTAAATCAATTCTATAAAGGACAGGAAGCCAATGAAGGGAGTTAAGAACAGGAGTGATGTGCACACGTCTGTTAGTGTTGGTTAAAAGATGGGCAGCAGCGTTTTGCACAAGTTGAAGGCAATTAAGAGAAGACTGGGAGACGCCAACATTAAGTGCATTGCAATAGTCGAGCCTTGAACTTATTAGAGCATGGATGGCTTTCTCGAGGTCGTGACGGCTTAAAAACATTTTGACTTTGGCCAGAAGACGTAACTGGAAAAAACTAATCCTTTTGTCGATTTGTTTGTCAAACCTCAGATGACTGTCAAAGGTCACTCCCAGATTTCTGATGGTTGAACTGAGCTTTGAAGACAAGGTGCCAAAGCCAGCCAGTATCCCCAAACACAATACATTCAGTTTCATCATCATTTAAATGAAGAACTTTTTGGGCCAACCACTGCTTAACATCAGAAATACAATCAAACAAAGAACATTGTGCACTGTTACTATTTGGCTTTACTGGCAGATAGATTTGTAAGTCATCTGCATAACAATAAAAAGAGAGGTTGTGCCTGGCTTTAATTGACCCAAGTGGTAACATGTACAATGAAAAGAGGATAGGGCCAAGAATAGATCCTTGTGGGACTCCACAGGAGAGAGGAGCACTGGACGAAGATAGGTCACCAACCATGACGGAGAAGATTCTACTGGACAAGTAAGATGTAAACCACTTCAATGCAGTGCTGTGGATGCCCACATAATTACTTAGACGTGACAGGAGGACTGGATGGTCCACCGTGTCAAAGACAGCTGTGAGATCAAGCAGCATGCCTTGAAGAACAAAAGTTATTACAGTCTTTCAGCTGTGTCATACCTGGTGGGCGTGGTGGTGGCAACCATCTTTTTCCTTCGCCGTGAGGCATCAAGGCTTCATAACTTCAACATACAATTTCCCAATCTACACCAAAATGCACATACATGTAGACGGTGTTGCCCAGAATACGTCTCTTCATCAATACTAAGTCGGCCATTTTGATTGTGGCTGCCATTTTGAAATATTTCCAATCCTCGCGCTGTAATGACATCCTCCTACAGATTTAACACAACAGACTTCACAGTCACTCAGTATCATCCACAGACCTTAAAGATGAAAACCTGTTCAAAGCTTTCGCCTACGTTATACCTTCTGGCCATGGTGGGGTGGTCAATTTAAATCCTTTGCCATAAAGCATCAAGTCCTCGTAACTTCAACATACAATCCCCATTCTACACCAAATCTCTAAGGAATGTAGAGGGAGTCGCCCTGAATATATCTGTGCATCAAAACTGTTTCATAATCATAGCGCCACCCACTGGACACAGGAAGTCAGACAAACATCATTCAATTGACATGACGTTTACTGCTTGTTTTCTCCCCAGCATGACAAGCAAGTAACAGGTGAGCGCACAATCCGACGGCGTTGCCGCCTGACACACCTGCTGGCCGCGGTGGTGCCGTCCATTTAAATCCTTCGCCATGAAGCATCAAGTCCTCGTAACTTCACCATACAATGACCAATCTGCGCCAAATCTCTCAGGAATGTAGAGGGAGTCGCCCTGAATATATCTGTGCATCAAAACTGTGTCATATCCATAGCGCCACCCACTGGACACAGGAAGTCAGACAAACGTCATCCCATTGACATGACGTTTACTGCCTGTTTTCTGCCCAGCATCACATGAAAGTAACAACTGAGCGCGCAATCCGACAGCGCCCCAGCCTGACGTAACTGCTGGCCGCGGTGGTGCAGTCCATTTAAATCCTTCGCCATGAAGCATCAAGTCCTTTTAACTTCACCATACAATGTCATATCTGCGCCAAATATCTATGGAATGTAGAGGGAATCGCCATGCATATATCTGTGCATCAAAACTGTGTCATATCCATAGTGCCACCCACTGGACACAGGAAGTCAGACAAAAATCGTCCCAATGATATGACGTGTACTGCTTGATTTCTCCCAGTCGTGACATGCAAGTACCAGGTGAGTGCGCAGTCCGACGGCGCCGACGCGCGCAGACTGCGAGGGCCCGTTCATCACTGCTTGCAGTTATAATTCATTATTATACTTCTCCGACCTCGCTCAAACTACCGCTACTGCAGGGGGAAGGGAAACACACAGACAGACACAGGTAACACAGACAACCCTGGGCCGTCACCCCCCCATCAAAACAGGTTCCGACCAGGAACCCAGTAGATCAAACAGTCACAATAAGTTACCAACAATTACCATATTTACACGTTTCATTTCCCAATACCAGTATTTAACAAATGTAAGGAAAACACACCCTTTAGGCTACTAATAACTACTAAGAGCACACATGTGAAGAAAAAAAAATCAAACAGTAGCACGAGACAAGGCATCAGCCACCAAGTTGTCCTTCCCTTTAATATGCCTTATATCCAAAGTATAACCCTGGAGAGACAATGACCAACGGATAAGCCTCTGATTCGTACCCCACAATGAGTTCAAAAATGTGAGAGGGTTATGATCTGTATAGATCACCTCTGGACCTGATCCCACATACACTTCAAACTGTTGTAATGCCCATTTGATAGCCAAGGTCTCTTTTTCCACCACAGAATAGTTCAGTTGATGTCTGTTTAACTTCCTGGAAAAGAAACACACAGGTCTGTCAACAGCAACATCATCTTGTAATAATACTGCCCCAGCACCGACAAAACTGGCATCAACCTGCAACTTAAACAGTTTATCCAACCGAGGTGCAGCCAGAACAGGAGAGTTGCACAAAATCGCTTTAACATTCTCAAATGCCTGCTGACACAAAGGAGACCAAATAAACTTTGCTTTCGCCTTCAGCAGGTCAGTCTATGGCGCAACAACAGTAGAAAAAATTGCGACAAAAACACCTGTAACAACCAACCAAACCCAAAAATCTCCTTTTTTGTCAGCGGTGGAGGATATTCAGAGACAGCCTGGACCTTTGCCCGCAGAGGGCGCACCTGGCCCTTCCCAACCTGTTTACCAAGGTAAGTTACTGTGGCCTGAGCAAACTCACACTTTGCCAGGTTCACAGTAAGCTGCGCCTCAGCCAAGCGGACAAAAAGAGCCTTGATGCGGTCGATGTGGGCAGACCATGAATCCGAATAAACAACAACGTCATCCAGATACACCGCACAACCTTCAAGATCACCAACTACTTTATTCATCAAACGCTGGAAGGTTGCAGGCGCGTTTCTCAAACCAAACGGCATGACTCTATAGGAATACAACCCAGCCGGAGTGACAGAAGCAGAGATCTCCCTCGCTCTTTGGGACAATGGGACCTGCCAGTACCCTTTTAGGAGATCGAACTTACTGATAAACCTGGCAGATCTCACTTGATCCACACAATCGTCCATACGGAGCAATGGATAGGAATCTGGTTTGGTAACGCTGTTAACTTTCCTATAATCTGTGCAAAATCATTGCGTTTTATCTGGCTTTGGGACAAGCACGCACGGTGACGCCCAAGCGGAGGATGACGGTTCCGCAATGCCATTTGACAACATGTAACCAATCTCAGCATCCAACAATACACACTTCTCAGCACTCAACCGATAAAAGTGTTGTTTTATTGGCCTGGCTTCACCCACCTCAATGTCATGTTCCAACACATGTGTGCAGGACGGAGTGTCCTCAAACAGACTGGGAAATTTATGAATGAGGTCGACCAACTCTGTGCGCTGCGCGTCAGACAGATGCCCCACAACGAGATCTAAGTTCTCCAGCATCTGGGAATTTTTCAGCCGACCAGTCAACACAGCCAAGTCAAGCTGAGGTAAACCATCCTCACAAAATCTGTCACCAGAAACCTTCAGTGTGTTGCCAACACAAACAGGGTGCGCACCAACAGTTGGCGCAACATCAGCTGACTCACCATGCGTCTGACTCTACCGAGCATGGTACTGTTTCAACAAGTTTACGTGACAAAGTTGAGTCTTCTTTCGTCGATCAGGTGTGGAAATCAAATAGTTCTGTTCTGACAACTGCTTGATCACCGTATACAGACCCATGAACTTTGCCTGAAATGGTGACTTCACAAAATCAAAAATGATTTCAAATCAGGATTTAACAGAACGGACGATGGAACGTCCCCACTCTGTTTCCCAGCACCAGAAACTGGCGCAGCCATGGCAGCTGGCTTCACAAATCCGCCACCATGATCATCATCATACTCACGGCCCCAAACCTCTCTCTGAACTCCAGGCCCGTCTCAGGAGGACATGCCCCCCACCGGACCATCAGCACAGGCAGGGAAATCCCCTCTGCCTCTCTTGTGGGTCAACAAGTAATCATCAGCAAGAGCGGCCGCCTCCGCTGCCGTACTTGCTTTCTTTTCACTAATGTACATTGCCAATTTTTCAGGGACCGAATTTTTAAACTGCTCAGGCACGATCAGGTCACATAACCCACCAAAGGTTGTTACACTCGCAGCTGCACACCAGCGGTGAAAATGCGTCCCCAACTCACGGGCAAACTCCAAATGAGATTTATCCCCTTTCCTCCAGCTCCGAAACCGCTGTCTATACGCCTCGGGAACGAGCTCATAACTTTTCAAAACCGCAGCTTTAACCTTTGAGTAGTCACCACTGTCAGCCGCAGGCAGTGAGGAAAATGCTTCCTGTGCGAGCCCTGTCAGCACACACTGTAACAACACGACCTGTCCGCGACACTCCACGCTCTTGCGTCGGCTACACGCTCAAACAGGGTAAAAAACGTGTCCACATCTCTTTCATTAAACTTCGGGACTAACCGTAGACTACTCAAAATCTCACCGGAGTCACCACCCCGACCACCAGGCAATCTGCCCTCTTCGATGAGAGTCATCCTCTGAGTCTCCAAGTCCAATCTTGTCAACTCAGTGTGCTGTCTTAATTTTTCCAGTGCCACAGTCTTCTCCAAATCAGCTTTTTGTCTCACCTGCTCCAATTCCAGTTCCCTTTGTTTCTCTAACTGAAGTCTTAACGTCAGCAACTCCTTTTGTTGTCCACCGTTAAATTTGAGCCTGCATCCTGCGCATCAACACTCACCGCAGCCGTTCTCTCATCAAGTGGCACAGTCTTAGACTTTAACACCCCCTGATCATACAAATTTGCCATCACAATTGCTTTCACATTTTCTTTCAACCTTTCATCCGAGACATACACGTTATAATGTTCTGCCACTTTCAACAACTGTTCCTTTGTGCACTGTTCCACAAACTCCGCTGAGGGAGCCCTCACAAAATCTTCTACTCCTGCCATGATAATAGACACGCATAAAACAGAATCACCAAGGAAAAGAGACGATTATGACCTCAAACCATACCAGACAGTACAGTCACAAAAATCTCAGCAGATGGACACCCCGCTAACTGCCTATCCATTTCTAACTAAACTCAAACCTAGTCTTCAGGGGATATTGATGGCGGGTACTTACGCACTCTCTACCACTAGTGTGACCAAGTGACCAGCAAGCTGGCAACCCGTCAGCACTATGGCCCTGCTCCCCGAGACAACCGCTCCAACCACTTTCACCCCACACTACAGTAACACCGCGAATCCCAAAGGGGAAGCATGCTTAACCTGCCGGGGAGTCATCACACTGATTACAAAAAAAGAGGTCAACACGCAACTTCTCCTGTCCCCTTCCACAACAAACACACTGTCCCCAGAATGACAATGTCAGACAAACATCATCCCACTGACACGACGTTTACTGCTTGTTTTCTCCCCATCATGACCAAAAGCTTAGAGAGCAATCTGACAGCGCCGCAGCCCGACACGCGCGGCCTGCAAGGGCCCGTTCATCACTGCTCGCAGCTTTAATGATATTTGTGTTTGTAATACTCATTCTAGTACTAATAATAGCTTGTGTTTGTGATATTCATTTTATTTCAGTTTTTAACGGTGTTTGCCAAGTAAAGGCAGAAAATAAAACTTGGTCAAACACCAGTCAGAGTGTGGCTTATCTGTACCAAAAGGAAGAACTTTGGGAGCAGTTATAAACGGAAAATAGACTGCTTAAGCAAAGTACCTCTAATTTGTGGGGTACTTAAGCACAAAAGGGTAAATTAAGGGTATTTGTGAGGAAAAAAAGTAGGACATTATGAATTTATTGTGTAACATGTGTGTTAACTTTGACTGCTCCTGAGAGTATCTGAGTATGTATTGTTGTGATTATAATTCTTATATTATATGCTGCTATAACTAAACAATGTATTATTTTTTGAAAGCACAAATATAAATTCAAGAGATATCAGGTGATTATATTCAGTTCCAGATGATTGCTTTATTGCTCGAGACTTGCTGGAGTAAAACATATCTAATATCAGTAAAAACCTTTTTAAAAACAGCACATTCCAACTAATGTTCCCCCTTATTTTTCATGTGTCTGAGCAAAAACACAAACTCCCTGAGAATTCCTTGGACTACTGTGAGCAACATCAGATGTGCCCACTTACAATGAAAAAGACAAACATCTTGTTTTTCATGAGCTGTGTAGTATGTACATCAGAAAAAAAACAGAAGTGACCAGTTGTACAGTTAAAGATCCACGTCAAAAATTCCGCAATAAAGTAGGTCCACTTTAGATGCTGTTTTGTTATGATTCATTAAACTAAAGCCTCTTTCACAATCTGCACTGGATGCTTAAAATGTAGCACAAATATCCACAAGCTGTGAGATCTCTTTTAGCTCCTCACATTTAACTGCTGCAGCCATCATATCTGAGAATGTGCTGATTGACCCCATGTTTAAGTTTTTTTTCTTCACTATGTACCTGAATTCTGCATATCCACTGTTAATGGCCTCCATAGAATGTTGGTGGTGGAGAATGGCCTCATACTTCTTTGCCAGTGTAGCAATGTCTGTTGATCCATATTCAAAACTGATGTCTGAGCTCAATGCTTCAATGTCAAATGCAGACCACTCCTTTAATTCATCCTCTGGAAAATGAACATCCAAGTGATCACAGAGTTTACGAATAAAAAGAGTAATCTCACCAGTATTTCTTGCATCAGCTGATGAGGTCCTCATCACCTCTTTGACACGAACACTCGTCTGAACATCCTTTTCTCATCCTTCAAGCATTGGGAGTGAAACTTCTCAATCTTTGCTCTTGTAAAGCAGTGTCCTTCCATCACAGTCAGGTTGCGTCTGAAAAGAAAAGCAGAGTTGTGCCAGCTTGCCCAAATCATCTCCCAGAGCAGTGAGAGTAACCTTGAACTTTTTGTCTCTCAGCTGTTTGTAGCAGTAATCACTGGATCCTCTCTTGTAGTATTCTTCCAGCACAGCGTAGTTCCTCAGAACAGCATTCACAGCTTGGTACCGCAACAGCCATCGCACTTCTCTCAGAGGCCTGAATGACACTGTATCCTCGTCGAGAATCTTTGCTAGGTGCTCCATTTTGCCCCTCTTCACAGTGGACTGAGAGAAAGTGGAATATACAGTTCTAAGAAGAGTTTCCACATCTTGCATCAAAGGCACATCTTTCCAGGCATGCCCAAGTCCTCTCTATGGGCCACGCAATGTTGTTCTGTTAGGTGTGGTATTTGCCGCTTTAATAAAGCTGCAACTCCGTTGTGCTTTCCTAGCATTACAGGGGGGCCATCGGAGGTCAGCATCACCATTATCTGCAAGTCCAGTTCATGCTTGGAGTAAAACTGAATGATTGCCTGCACAATATTGTGAGCAGTGCATGCTGCCGCCGTACACAGTTTTATAGCGGATGCCATTTTTCTCCCTGTATTTAATATATAGGACTAGCACTTTGTGCACTGTTATGTCTGTGCTCTCATCTACTATCAGGGTATGCCAAGGTGCATTTTTAACATTGCACATCGTCTCATCATCTCATTGATTGAGGTCACAAATTAAAAGGCATAATTTTTGCCCCGCCATCCTTCTGGTATACTCACATACTTTGCCATGTGATCGTGGATTGGTTGAACCGACATCATCGATGCATTTATTTTGATGGCAAGTAAAATATAATCGATGAGAACTTTAACTTGCTCGGGGTCGGATTTCTTTTTGTGTGACAGCTCGTTCCTCTTCTCTCCATCTTTTGCACTCTCCTGCAATAATGTACCGATACCCCTTCCCATCTTGCGTCTTCGTACAATTCCAACAGCCGCCCCATACGCTAACCTGCAAAACAGCGGCACGTACGCATGAAGCGCTGTTAATGACACTGATTGGCTAGGTATGTAAATGTGTGTGAACCTCATCATATCATTAGCTGGACATTGTTAGTCATTGTTTCACTCACTGAGTTGCGCTAAAAATGGTAAAGAATAAACTCTTATGTGTTTATTTTATTTACAGTTCAGGTTGGATTTTATTTTATGCTGCATAGATTTGCTGTGCGTGGAGAACGCGGGAGCAGTGTGCTATTGCACAAGTGCACAGTTTAGAGGGAACATTGATTCCAACATTTAGGCCTTGATGGATTGTTGGAAATCACTTTGTGAACATTTTTGTACTGTATCAAACAACAAACTACTTAATTGATGTTTGCTAACATCCATGTTGCCTCACCTGAATGTGTACCATAACCATCCATTGTCTGTAACCGCTTTATCCCTTTTATGGGGTTGCGGGGGGTTTTGCTGGAGCCAATCCCAGCTGTCTCTGGGCAAGCTGTCTGTGGACAAGTTGCCAGCTCATCGCATTGCCCTCACTGATGGCAGAGGCCGCAATGCAAGGTGCCAATCGCACATCAGGAGCAATTTGGGGTTCAGTATCTCTCAGTATGCTCTGCAACTTGCTCAAGGACACTTCGACATGCAGCTCAGCATATATGTATATATACACACATACTGTATATCCAAAAATGTTTCCTGTTCTGAACCTAGTAATGCGCCTTTTTCTGGCTGGAATATGTTGATGTAATTAAGAACCCTATCCAGCCCTTTTCACTTCTTGCTTTACCATAAAAGGCTGATATCTGCGGACCATAGAGACCCACTATATTTTTTTTATGCCAAAGGAAACATAGCACCTTTTCTGTTGGAGGCTGTGTTCAATGTTCTGTATTATAGTTCTGTGAGTTTTCTCATTCCGTTTGACTCTGGTTTATCTTTTGAGGTCTTGGATGTCACAAGTGGAACTCTTCCAAATCAAACCAAGTCCAGTATCAACATTATAACATACTGTCATTGACTGTAAATTGACTAAAATGGGCTAAAAAGTATACAAAAAGCATTTGGGAAATACTGCAAGTCTTAATATTCTCAGTCAGACCAGGTCAATAGACACACAATTACTGACTTTTTGAATATCCTAAACCTCCTGACACTTGGTAAAGAAATTAATGATAAACTTGTCTCACCAATAACTAAGGAGGAAATAGACAAAGCGATTTGAAGCCTGAACTCTAATAATTCACCTGGTATCAAGGGTTTACCCCCGCAATGGTACAAATCCATAAGAGAACATCCGCTCCCTTTACTTGAGACCTGCTTTAATTATATTCTAAAAGAAGGTAGCTCTATCATCCTCAGCTTAGATGAGGAAAAAGCTTTTGATTTGGTTGGGTGTTAAATTCTCTATCAAGTAATGAACAGATTTGGCTTCAGTGAAAATTGTATATGTTGTATTCAGGCACTTTACTCCTCTCCCACCGCAAGAATAAAGGTTAATAGCAGCCTCTCCAACTCCATAACTCTGCAACGTGGTTGTAGGCAGAGCTGCCCCCCTAGCCCCAATCTTTTTAACCTCTCCGCACCCACCTATTTTCGGTAATTTTCGCCTATTTAGCATACCCATACCCACAACCTAAATGACATCAGTTCAAACATGGCTCTAAAATTTTTTTTTTGTCTTTCGAAAATAATAGGTCATATTTGAATAACAATAACTATAATGTGCTTTATGTAAGGCATATGCCAATATACCACATACCTTCTATATCTTGTCAACTACACCTGGATGAAATTTTAGACTTCTAGGCCTAACCTTATGGGAGTTATGGAGTTTTTAGTCAGCGGTGCCACTGGCGGCCACAAACCTCTCAAAAACCTCTCCAAATGGCCAAATTGTGCCAAATGCTTTTACTCACTTTTGTGACACTGGAAACATTACTGAAGCATTTTGGTGACTATAAAACCTTTCTCCATGACTCAAAACATAATTTTTTCACACATTCATTTGATGGGTGGTTGGAGGGGTTTCCACACGCTTCTCGGTGGCCATATTGAGATATTATCATGTGACAAGACACTACAGAATAGTAACCATTATACAAAAATGACAGACTATACTGAACTGAATTTCAAACAAGGATTTTATTATCTTTCAATATACTATTACTGTATGTACAACTGTGCCAATATCAACAAAATATGAACAATGAATGAATTATATACAAAACAAAATAGAATGTATAGAATCAAAATAAGGGCCTGACAAAACTCTTTCTGCGTCACTGACCCCCTCTGACACTGCTGGTACAGGTACTGGTGGATGCAGAAGAGGATCGTTGGCGCTTCTGACGACCGCCTTCAGCAGGAGAGGGGGCTGGATGTCTGACTGTCTCACTTTGAGGCTCCCAATCCAGTCACTGTCTTCAGACTGTGACCTACAAAACACAATGCAAAGCACAAACGTTACCAAATATAATGAAAAAAATATATAAAAGCAATTCAACGGGGTGTTATTTACATAGGGAACAAATAAACACATATTTCTGATATTACATGTTACACAAAAACATCAGGAAAATAACTGTCCATAAACAGAATAATTGAATTGGGGAAATATTCCCAGTGTCTGCTCAGTGAAGATCTAGTTCAATTTGCTTACAAGCTTGATAAAAGAATCTAAATAAAAGGGAATTAGAGGCTCAAAATGAATTACAAGGATTACATAACTTTAGTTGAGTAGCTAGCAAGCTAGCTAGCTAGCTAGCAAGCTAGGCTTAGCTAGGCTAATTAGGCCTTGGGGGCGCTAACCATTTAGCATCATTTATGAAATTCTAATGTATACTGTACTGTTCACTGTAAGCATAAACCCCCCTACCCACTAGCTTTCAATCAAATTTCACTCATGGCTAAATAAATAAATCAAACATCATCAAAGATAACGTTACTCACCGATCTAAGATGGAGTCCAGGCCCTGAGCAAACATCTCCTCTCTCTGAGTCGTACACACTGTCTTCCCTGTCATCAGATGATGCCATGATCAATTCCAGGGCTTCTTCCAGGACGTTATTTAGCTTTCTATGTGGCTTTCGCCATTGTAAACTGTGAAAATAGCCGTAGAATATAATAAGTTTAAATGTCCGCTGTTTAAATGCCCCTTGACCGTGCGCCCTGTGCGTAATGTCAGCTCTTTCACTCGGAGGCGCAGCGATATATCTCGGCTCATATGTAACTGACCTGGGCATGCCTACCCTCGTTGGAAAGGTAAAATCATTGGCTAGAAGCCTGAATGATTGACATGTCCATAGCCAATACGCTGTCCCTATACTAAGGCAGCGAAAAACAGTAAACAAAGCCTATTGGTCCTTCAAACAGGGAGCGCTCGATCTATTTCACGGGCTGTGCTGGGGTGAAAACTGAACAGAAAAAGATGGGGACAGTTTTATTCTGTAGCCAGCAAAGTGATGAAAACAAGCATACCCAACAACACCATACAGGAACTGGAGTAATTCCGATTCCGGCCGGGAAAGTATGGATTTTATTTGACGAACGAAGTTGGTAGACGGTAAACAAATGGACTTTACAGGACGACATTCACAAGCTGGAGTAATTTTATGAAAAACCATTTTGATGCTTTTGATCAGTGGATTCTTACAGACAACTGGAATATAAATAATTGAGGAATGGACACATATTACGGCTGTAGGGCTGCGACAAAGGTAGGGAGACGTGTGTTTATTGCATCTCACGTTTACCATGCTGGTAAATATCAATGATTTATGGTTTGGTGCTCATGATTTTTGCAAAATCAACTGGATGAATGAATTGCGGAGATTCTACCCTTTCTAAGGACGTATAGTATGTCCGTATTGATGAAAGCTGAAGCGGGATACGTCACTGCGTAGTGGAGACATACAGTCACTTTTCTGCAATCGCCCGCCAGCGGGCGGGTGGGTGCGGAGAGGTTAACTTATTAATAAGGGCTGTCAAAGTTAATTAATGCAACGTCCTCTTAACGGCGTTAATTTTTTAAACGCGCGAGTAACGCTCAGTATTAAAAAAATCAAATAAAATAAATAAATAAAAAACGCGTGCATTGTATGATTTACGGCCGTCGGTGGCACCTGTAGTCTTGATACAGAGGGTGGCAGAACAATAAGAAAGGGAATCAGAAGAAGAAGCAGGGTTGGCATTCGGGAAAAACACGGTGGACTGAAAAGCAGCACTCGCTGCAAACTCCTCATCTCTGCTGTCACTCACGGTGGCGGACATTTGTTCCAGCATTGCCCTGATCATTTTGTGGGACACTCTCTCGTGGCGTGCCCGTTTGCTGATAACTCATCCCCGCATGTTTATCTTAGGCTCCTCGCTAGCCTTCTTCCTCCCTCCAGCAGGCAGCCTGGCCCTGCTGCTGTCCTCCTCGGACAGACACTGAAGCTCAGTTTCTCTCATTCTCTTGGGGTCGACAGAGAAACGTCTAGCAGCTGCTTCTCCCGAGTTTTCCTCTGAATATATCACGACAGAAAGTTTGAATTTCAAGTCATACTTTTTACTGTTTTGCTGCACCGAAGCCATGGCGATCATCAGTGTGATATTGACTGACAGAAAGCAGCACACTGCGTGAAAATCGCCAATGCAGGATTTATTTTCCTGCATGATTTGAAGTGTTGAATAAACATTTTCATAATGCAAGCATATTTGCCCTTTTATGTTGTTAAAAGCATTAAGAACATGAAAAAATACATTAAGGTACATTTAGAACAGAAAAAAATGTGCCAAAAAATTGCGATTAATTTTCGATTAATCGTGAGTTAACTATGGACAAAATGCGATTAATCACGATTAAAAAAATGAATCGTTTGACAGCCTTATTATTAATCGAACCTCTAGCCCAAGTGATACAACAGGAGTCAGAATTAAAGGGTATATCTGTAGGAAGGAGAGGAGTACAAAGTGAGCTTATATACAGATGACGGGTAAAATTTAGGCTTGCCTCAGCTAATGAAAATGCTGGAGACATGTGAGGTATACTCAGGGTATGTACTTAATATACCTAAGACTTAAGTAATCACATTCAATAACATTCCCACACAAGAATTAATTGCAAAGTATAACTTCAACTGACACTCATCCCACACCAAGTATTTGGGAGTGATTCTAGCCAAAAATCTGTCACAGTTAGACTAGGAAGGAAGACTATGGAGGTATCTTTAACAGATACACCAATACAGTCATTACTTGGTTGCGTTGGCAAGCTGGAGGAAACAGCTTTGTGATCATTATAATAAAAAAGGTAAAAGATTCTAATTCAGCAGAGCTACAAACTGCTATCCACACATTTACTGAGGTTTTTAACTCAGGGAGCAATAAAGGTCTTTTAAGCAAGTTGTACCCCACCATCGCATCACTCAAAAAGGACAATACGGACTACATGAAACAGCGATGGGCAAAAGAGCTGGACGTTGAAATAACGGAAGACATCTGACTCAAAGCCTAGGAAATACAGTCGCCCTCCATCAATTCCTGGACCTGGAGAGACTTCTGTCGGAAAAACTTGATTAGATTTTTTATTACTACCAAACAGAAGTCAAATTGGCGCTAAGCTTTGCTGCTGGAGGGAACGTGAAGAAACTATGGCTGATCATGCCTATGTCTTCTGGACTTGTCCCCACAAGATTCATTTCAAAAACTTTGGATTTCACTGTCAGCATAAGGTTTGCATTCCTGAACCTTTGACACATCCCCGTTGGACTGGACAAAGATGATGCCTACCTCCTCAAGATCTTGCTGCCAGCAAGCAAAAAGGCCATTACAAGACACTGGCTTCAGAAAAACTGGCCCACTTCCAGTGTCTTTGTCAGCATGTTAAACATTTCCATCTTTTAGAACAGATGACCTACTCCTTATGTCTCCAAAAAAAGCTAGAAAGAAAAACGATGGGAAAAATTGTGTGTTTTTTATAGAGACACTCTATTGTAATTAATGTAGGTTGATATGTGTGATATCTGTTTTTGCTACTGACTCCCCTATGACCTCGCACCTGTTTGTTTTGTTTTGTCATGTTTTTAAAAAAAACAAAACAACAAAACTCATATTATGAGTGCAATATCTGATAATATATATTGCATTCTAGAAGAGAGCCAAAGTTTGACAAATATTTCAACCCAGAAAATACATCTTTACTCAGTCTCCTAATAGTTGCTATATAGGATACGTTTTGAAAATAAGATTCAATCGCTCTCCACACCAATACACATACACACACAAACACACAAATTGATTTTAAAAAATGTGCTTCTTTGTCCAAAACTAAGCTAATGGCCTAAAAATGGTTACTATACGTGCTAGTACCACTAGCTAACACAAAGTTGTCTCCTTCATTCCTCATTTTACTGAATCAAAGCCTCAAACTGTACCATACTGAGGTTGTCTTTAGTTCAGGTGTTGGCTAACAACACCAAATACACTGACAAAACACAATAATTTGGACTGAGACCTCTGTCTGCTGTACTTATGTCACTAACATGCTAATTGCAATTAATGTGCAGTAGCATATGCTGACACACTAATCGAACCTAGCGCCCTAGCTTGCTAATTATAAACTGCATTGAAATGGTACATTATTTATAGCCTTGGCGTCATTCTGGACAGCACCCTCTCATTTGCACCCCACATTCAAAACATCACCCGGACTGCCTTCTTCCACCTCCGAAACATTTCCAGACTCCGCCCATCACTTTCCCAATCCAGCACCGAAACCCTGGTTCACTCATTTGTCACTTCCCGCATCGACTACTGCAATGCCCTCCTCACCAGACTCTCCGCCAATATCATCAACAGACTGCAAATTATTCAGAACTCGGCCGATCATCACCCGCACCAAATCGTCTGACCATATCACTCCTATTCTCATCCAACTTCACTGGCTCCCAGTACAATACTGTATCCACTACAAAAACCTCACCCTCACATACAAAGCTCTCCACCATCTAGCCCCCACCTACCTCTGCGACCTCCTCCACGAATACAGCCCCTCCCACACCCTCCGCTCCACTTCTGCTGGACTACTCACCATCCCTACACCACGCCTTAGTGCTATGGGTGCCCGAGCCTTCAGCTTCTCGGCAACCAGACTATCGAACTCCATCCCCCCACATAAGACAGTCAGACTCCATCACAACATTCAAATCCAATTTATTTGTTTCAATCACTTAACAGACAAGGCGGCAATTTGAGACAGGCGTTTAATTCCTTCCTCTCAAAAATCTGAGATGAAAATTCCACAAAATTTGCCAGCTTCTCTGTGAATTCTCTGGCATCCTTCTGGGCAATAGTTGTCTTCTGCAAGTGAAGTTGTTGCAGCGGAGGAAAAGATTTATCCAACCAGCATTCGTGGCAAACTCCTCATCTCTGCTGTCACTCATGGAGGCATACATTTGTTTTGCCATCGCCCTGATCATTTTGCGGGACACTCTCTCGCGGCATGCCTGTTTGCTGATAACTCATCCCAGCATATTTATCTCAAGCTCCTCGCCAGCCTTCTTCCTACCTCCACCAGGTAGCCTAGTTGCTCAGTTTTATTTTTTCGCCAGTCTCTCGCTCTCTTGGGGTCGACAGAGAAACATCTCTCCTGAGATTTCCTGCATATTTTAAGACAGAAGTCGTACTTTTTTAAAAATATTTTTTTAGGCATAGACACCTTTATTTAGACAGTGGATAGATTCGTGAAATGGGAGAGAGAGGGGTGTGACATGCAACAAAGGTCCGCTGGCCGGGATTTGAACCAGGATCCATTGGTTTGTTGCATGCGCACTAACCACTCAACGATCTGCGCGCCCCAAGTCCTACTTTTTATGTTTTTGCTGCACTGGAGCCATGGCGATCATCAATGTGATACTGACTGACAGAAAGCAGCACAATACATGAAAAAGGCGAAGAAGAAAAATGTGCAGTGTCAGCGGTCACATCTTCTTCCTTGATTTAAAAAATAAAAAATAAAAATAAAATTATACCCGGCATTTATTTGGAACAGCGATTATTTACCAAAATATACACCTGCACCCGGCGTTTAAAGGGGACCCTGCAGTTAATTGAAAGCCGGCTATTATTTGGTAATTTACAGTAGTTGCCATGGATGTGAACATTCAGTGCTGACTGAACTGTGTCCAGCCAATATAGCCTACAGGAGCTTTGTAAGCTGGTGCTGGGGCTTTCTGGGGCGGAGAGTGAGAGTTGTGCTGCGTGCGTGGTGCTGAGGATTCGTGCAGGGTTCCCTGATGCAGAAGGACAGTATGTTGTGTTTAGACCTGTCTTTGTTGAACCTTGACACATTACTGGCTATAACGTCCAGCTTGTTGGGTCTATCATACTGAGCCGAGAGGTCTTCAGGGATTATGAGTTTCAGCACCTCGTTCACATCTGGGGCAGGGTCCTGGAAAACCTTCTTGAAGATCAGGTCCAACAGTGCATCAACGCAGTCTACAGTGCAATAAACAAAAATGTATGTTTATAGGAAAAATGCACTACAACCAAAAAGCCGAAAAAAAGCCTTGTACAAAGTGTAAAGTTTCTCTTATTTCTCCTACTTCCTTCTTATTTATACATTCTCTTTATTTATTATTTATTTTGAAAACCATCTTAAAAGAAAGTAGGATTTTATTTGTTGTGTTTATTTCCAACCTTTTGTGTTATGCCTGTGTGTCCATTTTTATTTTAATTTATGGGGTTTAAGTTAAAGATTGTAAAACTTATGGCATGTTGGCTCTGTGTTCTCTGGTTTGACTCTGCACTCTCCCTTCCTGGACTTTGGAAAGCTCAGTTTGAAAAGGGGATTCCCTGATGATGTGGTAGCTTGTCCTCTTTCAGCATTCTCATTGTAATGCAGTGCAGCCAGGTAGAGTCTTGAACAGTAAAAAGACAATAAAACATGAAAACAATTGCAAGAAATGGGCCAATGTTCTCAAGTATATGAATTTACCTGCACAGCATACCCAGATATGGATAGGAGTAAAACATGACAGCACTGTTACACTATAAGTTCAAGCACTAAAGGCTGCAACAGCTCATTGTTACACTTGATCAAAAGCAATTTGCAATCTAGAACACTACAACCCTTCACTTCTGTAATGTGAATGAAGAGTCCTAGAAGAGAGTTGTGTGACAACACTGCGTCTTTGAGGTGGCTCAGTCTGGCAGCCAATATCTCTTGTAGTGCTAGCAGGTAACTGTAATGATGTACTGGCCTGTATAAAAAAGAGAAGTGACATCAACTTTATCTTACATGTATAGCCATGCCAACAGCTACACAAAGTATATAAAAGGATCACTCATAAATAAGCTCCAGGAGAAGAAACTCATTACACAGAATGGTTGGCTTGGAGTGTAAATTGTGCTGTGATGTAGCAGTCAACCCATACACCGGTTTTGCCCTGGGCTATGCTAACATATTCCAGCTTAGAAAACATTTCCAAATGCATTATTTCATAAAATCCTAAAAAGTTAGAACTGGCGGAGGGTGTGTGTTTGTACTGCTTGACCGACCGGGTCTCTGGGTTTGCATAGGAGACCATGCTGGTTGCTAAGTAGAAGCTAGCAGTTAGTGTTAGCTTGGAAGCTAGCAGTTAGCGGTAATTTGTACTCTGTGACACTGCTTGGTTAGCTTGTGTAAAATTGCAAAATAAACACAGCTAAATATTTTGACATTCTGCCATTTCCCTAGGACATGCATTACATAATTTGCAATATCAGAAACGTACTAAACAGAATGATTCTACTGTAGCACTAACTTGTGGTGTGGTCAGAGAAGCTAGCGGTTAGCTGCTAGCCTTACCTCGTTCTCAATAGCTAAACACACACTACACAATGTTCACCCTAATACACAAAAGAAACACATACAGCTAATTATATTGTATACTTAGATGTCCCTCGTCTGCAGGTATTCCTCGCTGTTGTAAAGCCTATACATTTTTAGGGGAGCTCTTACATGGAGCTATGTAGTTTCTGCACTTCCTCCACCTAAGGTGTGTACAAGTCAGCATTCCCCTGTTTGAAGAACATGTTGTTCTCGAGCTCTGTATGTTGCTATATTTTTCTGAGCATATCATATATAAAAGCTACCACTCGGACATCATCCTGTGATGACCTGATCTTTATACAAGTTACCACATATTTTTGGCGACGAGGTGAACCTCCATTGTGTTTTTGTTTTTAGCATTAGCAAAGACACAGTGTGCTGGCTAGCCAACAATAGGCGGCTATTCTTCATGAGTGGAATCAGTGAAGTGGAGAGCATTGCAGAGCGCCAGTGGCTGAACAGGAGCGGCAAGGACGAGGAGGAGAGCCTCGCACTCAAATGGCTACGTTTGGGACTATTGGTGAATTCGTGGAAGGGGACGAGAACTGGACAGAGTATGAGGAAAGGTTGGGACACTTTTTCGCTCCTAACAGAATAGCAGAGGAGGCTAAAAAGGGCTCTATTCTCCTGAGTGTGTGTGGAGCAAAGACTTATAAGCTAATAAGGAACTTAGCCACACTGAAGAGACCGGGAGAAACTTAATATACTGAACTGGTCAAGCTCGTCAGGAATCACCACAATCCAAAGCCGTCAGTAATAGTCCAACGTTTCGAATTTCAAAACCATTTTAGGAAGTCAGGTCAGTCTGTAGCTAATTTTGTTGCAGAATTGCGACAACTGCCTGAGCATTGTGATTTTAAGGAGGTCCTAGCCGACATGCTCTGTGACAGATTAGTATACAGCATTAATAATGACGCCATACAGTGCCGCTTACTAGGGGAAACTCCACCACTGACTTTCAAGAAAGCTCTAGAAATTCCGTTCGACATGGAGATGGCGGCAAATAATGCCAAAGACATTCAGAAGAGTCAGGCAGGATCGCAGTCAGGGACTGTGCACCACGTGAACAGAGAGGCTACAAAACCATCAAAGAAAGTGGAATGCTTTAGGTGTGGAGGAGCACACTATGCAAGTGTATGCAAATTTAAAGAAACTGTCTGTCATGCCTGCAATAAAAAAGGTCACTTGGCAAAAAAATGCAGGAATGCTAAAAATAAGGCTAAAAATGACAAATGGAAAGCCCCACAGGCTCAAGCGCCCACACATCACGTCAAGGGAGACAAAGGTGAAGCAGCGTGTGGACACAGATGAGAGATCGCCTATGCCCTACTATGCAACAGTGACTGTTAAAGGAAAGGACATTCAGTTTGAGGTTGATTCGGGGCATCAGACAGCATCAGTCATCAGTGAGGAGACTTACAGGAGGACATGGGAACACCACCTCCTGCTATATCTCATTTAGGGGTGTTACATGTGAACATTGCAGCAGGGAGTCAGAGGGCTGATGGCAGACTTGTAATAGCCAAAGGTAGTGGGCCTAGTCTTTTGGGCCGTGACTGGCTTAGAAAAATTAAGCTAAATTGGTTCAAGTTAAATCAAGTACACACACAACAGAGGATATTCTGCACCAATACAGTGATGTGTTCAGAGAGGAGCTGGGCACATTTAAGGAGTGACTGTGAAGCTACATGTCGATCCTGATACAGCACCACGTTTCTTCAAGACCAGAGTGGTACCCTATGTGTGGAAGAGCTATAAGTGGAGGAAGAGATTGAACGCTTACAGGCGCTGGGCATCATTAAGCCTGTCCAGTTCTCAAGGTAGGCAGCTCCCATTGTTCCTGTTTTGAAGCCCGATGGAACCGCAAGGATATGTGGTGAATATAAACTTACTGTGAATCAGGTCTCAAAGCTGGAGGAGTACCCCTTGCCATGGGTGGATGACCTGTTCGCAATGCTGGCTGGAGGTAAGCTGTTAACGAAGCTTGACATGAGCCACGCTTACCAGCAGCTTCCTCTAGAGGAGGAATCTAAAGACTTTGTCACGAATACAATCGCCTTGTGTTTGGAGTGGCATCCAGTCCCGCCATTTTCCAGAGGACAATGGACACTTTATTACAAGGGATTCCACAGGTAGCCGTGTATTTAGATTACATTTTAATTACAGGGGCTACTGAAGCTTGACACATTGAAAACTTAGAGCAGGTGCTTAAAAGACTCTCAGGTGCAGGGCTGCGGCTGAAACGTCAAAAGTGTGTGTTCATGGCACCAGGTGTGACCTATCTGGGTCATAAAATCATGGCCAAGGGTCTCTGCCCAGTGGAGGACAAAGTGGGGGCTATCAAGGAAGCCCCAAGCCCTAAGAACATCACTGAACTTCGCTCATTTCTGGGCATGGTGAATTACTATGGAAAGTTCCTGCAGGATCTCTCAAAGGTGTTAGGACTATTGTACAAGCTGCTGCACAATGACACAAAGTGGCAGTGGGGTACATAGCAGGAGAAAGCGTTTCAGGATGTTAAAGAGCTCCTTCATTCAGCAAAGCTGCTAGTTCACTGTGGCCCAGATAAAGAGATCGTTCTATCATGTGACGCTTCGCCCTATGGTGTGGGGCAGTCCTCTCACATGTTATGGAAGACGGTTCAGAGAAACCTATTGGATTTGCCTCGCGGGTGCTGACAGCTGCGAAGAAAGGTTACTCACTGTTAGACAAGGAAGGTCTAGCCATTGTTTTTGCAGTAAAGTGTTTTCATCAGTACTTATATGGCCGTGTTTTCAAAATCCACACCGACCATAAACCACTGATGAGTCTGTTCAGTGAAAAACGTTGCATTCCACTGCGAGCGTCAGCCAGACTCCAATGTTGGGCACTCATCTTGTTAGCCTACCAGTACACGATAGAGTACAGAGCTGGAAAAGACAACGCAAACGCAGATGCATTGAGTCGCCTGCCATTGCCGGAGACACCTGTCTCAACATATGTGCCTCCAGAGTCTTTTCCTTAGAAAAATTATCAGAAAAGCCTGTAAAGGCAGCCCAGGTCAAGCAGTGGACAGAGAGAGACCCAGTACTGTCCAAAGTAAAGACTTTCCTGCTACAGGTTTGGCCCAGTGTTGTTATCAGTGAAGAACTGAAACCATATGTGAAACGCAAGACAGAACTCAGCCTGCAGGATGGCTGCATTTTCGGGGGTTCAAGGGTAGTTGTGCCTCCCCCAGTTTGCTCACAGATAGTGGAAGAACCACATGAGACTCATCCAGGAGTGTCACGAATGAAGAGCCTGGCAAGATCATATGTCTGGTGGCCAAGAATGGATCTAGACCTGGAGAACAGGGTAAAGGCATGCACACAATGTCAGTCACATCAACACACATCGTCACCAGCTCCTTTGCATCCATGGGAGGTGCCAGCCCACCCCTGGTCAAGGTTACATCCGGATTTTGCCGGCCTATTCATGGGGCAGATGTTTCTTATAATGGTAGATGCGCAATCCAAGTGGGTAGACGCTCACATCATCAGACCCTCAACCATAGACAAGCTCAGACAAGTGTTTGCAGTCCACAGATTGCCAGATACAGTGGTCACGGATAATGGTCCGACATTCACCAGCAAGCTATTTGGTGAGTTCATGGAACAGAATGGCATCCGTCACATTCGTTCAGCCTCTTTCCACCGAGCCTCAAATGGATTAGCAGAGAGAGCTGTCCAGACGGTGAAGGAGGGTCTGAAGCGGATGAAAGGTGACTCCATTAGTACTAGACTTTCACGTTTCCTGTTTAAATATCGCCTTACCCCACAGACCACTACAGCATGTACTCCAGCAGAGATGTTGATGGGTCATAGGCCTAAGTCAAATTTGGACCTTCTGCATCCAGACACTAAGGCCACTGTGCTGAGGAAGCAGGAAAAGCAGAAGGAGGGTCACAATCAACATGCACGAGGGAGACAGCTGAAACCAGTTCACAATGCCTATGTGAAAAATTTCAGCAATGGCTACCTGGGGTTATCCTGACAGAGAAGTTGTTGTTAAACTGACTGATGAACGAGTGTTCCGAAGACATCAGGACCATGTACGCCTGCGTCATGATACAGGCCCAGAGATCATCAACACCTCAGACTTTCCCCTGGTGAGCCAGACTACTGTGGGAGTATCACCAAACGAAGAGTCACTTGAAAAAGAGTCTGTGCCCCCTGGAGGGGATGGACAATTGAGCACGAAAACACCGACCCTACTGGTGGCTCCTGTATTAGAACCACCCAAAACTCCTACACCAGCTGTGCCAGCTACAGCCCTGGAGATGGGCAGGTCACAGCATGCTCGGAAGCCTCCCGACAGACTGAATGTTTAATTAAGCAGTTATGTGTTACAAGGAATGTGCATATATGCCCATATAGATAAGATTGAAAGTGTGTATGCCCAAAGAGTAATGCTTTGTTTTTGAAGTTCAGTGAGTTAAGTTGTATGGAGGAAATGACACCACCTGAGTTAAAATTTTCTAGTTTATTTGCATTAAGAGAATTTGGGAATTTAGTGGAGGAGGAGTGTTGTAAAGCCTATACATTTTTATACCACTAGGGGAGCTCTTACACGGAGCTGTGTAGTTTCTGCACTTCCTCCACCCAAGGTGTGTACAAGTCAGCATTCCTGTTAGAAGAACGTGTTGTTCTCGAGCTCTGTATGTTGCTATATTTTTCTGAGCCTATCATATATAAAAGCTACCACTCGGTACATCATCCTGTGTTGACCTGATCTTTATACAAGTTACCACACTAGCAAAGTTGGAAATGCCCCACCGTTTAGAAAAAGTCTCCCGACTAATCCTGCCTTGTACTGACCGAGGTTGGATGAACAGTCAGTCTGGAAGTGGTTAGCACACACAAACAGCTTTTGCTAACTGTAGCTGGGACGTTCAAAAACGTTAAAAAATGAATTAAATCCATGCCGCACTTCTGTCCTCTGCGGCTGGGACATGATGGAGTGTTTTGCGCTCGTCTTTACAGCCAACAACAAAACACTTCGCTCGGACCACACCTTCAACAAGATGCGTTTAAACGATTTATTATGAAAGAAAAGAAAAGAAAACGTTGAAGATATTGGTTCTTCGAGTTCTTCGAGTGCGTTGTGGGTAAGCTCTGTAGAGAATCCGCCGCCGCACACCGGGCAGCGACGGACCCCCTCACGATCCTATGAAGGAGAGGAAAGAAAAGAAGAAACAGGGAGAGAGAAATGGGGTGGGGGGAGGGACACAGAATACGAGAGCGAAGACGAGGAGAGGGTCAGGTGGTTATTTATAGGAATGTCGGAAGTTGGCGCTGTTGAGGTGTGTTCCTACTCCTGAAACTTCGCCAGATAAGCTTCAATTCACTAGCAAGGACCACACCTTCAACAAGATCATTTAAACAATTTATTATGAAAGAAAAGAAAAGAAAAGAAAAGAAAACGTTGAAGATCTTCGTTCTTCGAGTTCTTCGAGTGCGTTGTGGGGAAGCTCTGTAGAGAAACCGCCGCCGTACCCGGGCAGCGACGGACCTCCAAAAACCTCCAATCACTTGAGATGAGAAAAGCGAGACGAGTCAGAAATGCCCGCATGGCGGCTTGAGTCGACATTAATGGTTGAGGTGGTGAATTTGATGCATCTGGGGAAAGCAAAAACTAAGTAAGAACATGGCTTCAAGGGTTCGGGCAACTTGAGGAGTGCCGTACCCGGAACGAATGGTGTGGAGGCAGATTAACAGCAAATTGGCAGTAAGAGGAAGACGGCGAGGGATTTTAGCTGGCTCTTGAAGTAGTAGTAGTAGCAGTCCTTTAAAAAGGGAAGTTAACAAACTGCCCGTTATTGGCTTGGAAAAGAAGCTGATACTGCTAAGGTAAGCTTGATGGTGTGTGTTTTAATTGCCATGATGGAATGGGCGAAAGTAATTAAAGAAGTCGAGGTGATGGGATCGAACGACGGAAAGGTTATGTTGTAGGTCGTGAAAGTAATGGAAGCTTTTCCAAGCTGTCCAGTAGGAAGAGAGGGTTGAAGGTGGTAGGCTCTTGATGATGGAGCTCTGTGAGTCTACTATCAGAGGTATTAGCGCAGGATTTACGAGTTGAATGTCAACGTCCAACCGGCGTTGGGAAGGTAACTGCGTGAGGTGCCAAGCTTCTGAACTTCCGGCATTCATTTGCGAGCTCCGGGGGCCATTCTGGTGCAAACCATCTTCCATTGTAGAAACCCCAAAACCGGCAGAAGGAGCAGCATCGATGTATAGATGGAAGTCGTGCGGGTGAGTCGGTTGGTCGTCTTAAAGAACATGATTCCGTTCCAATTGGTGAGAAGGTTGAGTCATGGACGGATTTCGGCACAGCTCGAGCTATCCAGGGAGATGGAGGTCAAGAGTGATGGGACGGAAGAGGCGATGGATAGTGGTGAGAGATAAAGGCGCGCCCTTGGGGGATGATGGGTAAGGCGAAGTTGAGGTGGCACAGAAGGGACAGAAGTTGACGTCTGGTTCGGCACGGGCACAGAGGAAGTTAGAGATCAGAAGGCTGATTCGGTTGAGCTTTCCCACTGGGAATGAGGCCTGGAACTTGTTTGCGTCAAGAGTGATTCCGAGAAACTCGAGGGATGTTGAGGGGCCCTCTGTTTTCCGATGCAACGAAGGGACCCCGAGGTCGGAGAAGAAATTGGTAATGTCTGTTTTTTAGAGCCACAACCTTTTCCCGGCGAGTTTGATAAGGGCGATGGCAAGTCCTCACTCGGGATCAAGCTATTGATGCTGGGGATGATACTGCCGTGAGGTGCTGAAAGATCGATGATGATGCGCTTCTTTCCGGAGTATTTCCTGGTTGCGATACCGTGGGGGCTGATGCGGAATTTAGGAAATGAAGGATGGGCGAACGGTCCGATCATGAAACCTTCCTTAACTTCCTTAGCGAGCGGGCAGACAGCTGACTCCTGCTCGGTTATGGCCGACCGAAGATTTTTGATTTGGAAAGAGATGGATGATTGTGTGGAAAGTCCAGGGTGAAAACCTTCTTCAAGTCCTTTACGAGAAACTAGCTTCAGTGAGGTAGGTTGTGCTGGCATGCGGGGCGAGCGTGGCCCCCGCCGCAGAGGGAGTAAACGTGGAGGAAGCGGCACTGGGACATGGTGCATCCGGTACTGTTGAAGTTGCAAATCGAACAACCTCCTTGGTGCATGACGGGCCTGCTTTTATCTACGCCGTTGGTTACAGGAAAGATAACAGAAGGGGCAGATGACACCTGTTTTGGAGGTATAGGTGCTGGTGGAACTGCCTACGACAGGCGAGAGAAGGCTGAAGCTCTCATTCAGTTTTGGTGCAGCTCAGTGTGGGTAGCCGTGGATAAAGTGAAATTAGTAGTTGCCTGCTGAGGGGGAAGAAGGGGTGCTGGCATCCTGGTGCCAACGTCCCAAGCCGATATGAGCTGGTACTGATGGAGCTGAGAGAGGGAAGATCCCTGCATCCCGGCGTAGGGTGCTGGCAACCCGGTGCCAGGTGGCCCGGTTGAAGCCAGCTGCTATGGTTGCTGAAAATAGGCGGCAGAGGGCGCTGGCATCCTGGTGCCGGGAGCCCTGGTTGAAGCAAGCTGCTATGGTTGCTGGAAATAGGCAGCACAGGGCACTGGCATCCCGGTGCCAGATGCCCTGGTGCCAGGAACCCCGGTTGAAGTGAGCTGCTGTGATTGCTGGAAACAGGCAGCAGAGGGCACTGGCACTGGCATCTCGGTGCAACATCATTGTCAGAAGTTTGTGGCAGGTGATTTTGTCAAAGAGAGCGTGTGTGTCCAAATCAGTTGCAGATTTCCCAGATTAGCCTGTCACAGAACACGGTCACCTGCCGCGTTGAAGATGGCTGAAGATGTTCGCCAGATAGCCCAAAGAGCAGGTCAGTTTTCTGCCTTCTCCAGCTGACAGATCTGAATCAGCACAGTTGCTGGTGTTTTTACAAGGTGTCTATGAGGACTTTGAAGTGTGCCAAGAACTAGCGGGCCTTGAAACACTGAAGTGGACAAAAAAAAGGTGTTGCTATTTTTATGGCAGTGCAGCAAGTTATGGACAACAACGGTTTGAAGTGGGATCACAACTGATGGAGCCCCAGGCATGGTCGGTAAGAGAGCAGGCCTCACTGCACTTGTGTCAGACAAAGTCCGTGAGTTTGGTGGTTCGATTATAAAATACCATTGTATTTTGCATCAGGAGCAATTGCGCGCTAAACACATCGGCCTGAAGAACGTGATGCAAGATGTCACTGGCATTGTCAATAATATTCGCTCAAAGGCGCTCTCACCCCGTCAGTTCAAAGCTTTTGTTGATGAGATGGATGCCCAATATGGTAATGTATTGTACCACCAGGAGGTGAGATGGCTGGGCTGTGGGAAAGTTTTACAACGTTTCTTTGAGCTGTGTGAGGAAATCAGGGTGTTTTAAGCCACACAGAAGAACGGCATCCAAATGCCCTTAGACAATCACTGGCTTGCAGACCTGGCTTTTCTTGTGGACATCACAGAGCTGCTGAATATCCTCATCCTATCTTCAGCTTCAAGGGACAGAAAGATAATCACTCAGCTGTATGACCATGTCAGAGCCTTCAAGCAAAAGCTGCAGTTGCTTAGCAGACACCTCTCAACAGGTGAGATCTAACTTATATATCTATATATAATGGTTATCTATATATAATGGTTATATAATGGTCTATATATACATGGTTGCTATGGCCCCGTACAAGGTGGCAGCCTGTAACAGCTGCTCCCGTGGGTTTTCAGGTTTTTTCAAGTTTTTTCGTAGTTTTTGTTGTATTCTCTGTTCTGATTCTCGCTGAACTTTGGCAGCTCTTCTCCGGAGACTGAGAGAGGACGAACACCTTTCTTTTTTCTTCTTTTTTGGACTTTTGTGGCACTTTTTTGTGATGTTTTTGCCAGCCCTAGCAACAGAGAGTCAGGAGCGCATCATTGAGCGCATTGTTTACACACGCGACCAGCTGATTGCGCTGTGTGAACCTGCACTGCTACCTGGAGCAGGACCTGAGGTCCTGAAGGAGCTGCGGAGGAGACGCCGTGGCTGCAGAGCCGGAGTGAAGTGGAGGGGGAAGAAGAGGAGACACAGACCGGCTGTACCGGCGATCGTCATGGGAAACGTGAGGTCTCTGGGGAACAAGACGGACGAGCTCGCCGCGCTGATGAAGTCTCAGAGGGAATATCGTGAGTGCAGTGTGTTGTGTTTCACAGAGACATGGCTTCACTCAAACATCCTGCACCACAGCGTGGCGATTCCCGGCTTCAGCACTGTTCGGACGGACAGGGATGTGATAAGCAGCAGAAAGAAGAAAGGAGGAGGGATTGCACTGTATGTGAGTGAGTATTGGTGTAATCCCGGACATGTTCACGTGAAGGAACGTCTCTGTACCCTGGACATTGAACTGTTGACTGTGGGGATGAGGCCTTATTATTTGCCCCGTGAATTCACGTCCGCCGTCATTATCGGTGTGTACGTTCCTCCTTCAGCTGATGCAGCGCTGGCCTGTGACGTCATCCACTCTGCTGTTGCCCAGATACAGACGCAGCATCCTAACGCATTTATTGTCATCATTGGGGATTTTAATCATGTCTCACAAGAGGGCGTTCAGGTCTGGAGACAGGGAAGAACTGAGAAAAGTGCAGCATGAACTCAGGGATATGCTGAGGGCCTGTAAAGACGCCTACAGGAGGAAGCTGGAGGCCAAACTTCAGCAGAACAATGTGAGGGATGTGTGGACTGGTATGAAGCAGATCACTGGGTGTAAGGTGAGCGGCAGACAGTCATCGGGCAGCCTGGAGAGGGCAAACGAGCTGAACAGATTCTTCAATAGGTTCAGCTCACAGCCTTCTGTCGTCTCCCTGACACCTCCGGACCCCCACACACCCTCACTGCCCAAAATGCTTCCTCCCCTCCCCCCTCACTCCCCTGCTGTGAGCTCTCCTGTGCAACACCTCTCCTCCTCCTCCACCTCTTCCTCCTCCACCTCCTCCTCCTCTACCTCCTCCTCCTCCACCTTCACCTCCTCCTCCACCTCCTCGTCCTCCACTGAAGACACCGGCAGCCTCCCCGCATGACTGTGACTGCAGGCTAGGTTAGGAGACAGCTGGAGAGACTCCACCAGCAGAAGGCTGCAGGCCCTGACGGTATCAGCCCCAGGATCCTGAAGACATGTGCCAGCCAGCTGTCTCCTGTCCTACAACACCTCTACAACCTGAGCCTTGGTCAGGAGAGAATACCGGTGCTTTGGAAGACTTCCTGCCTGGTTCCTGTTCCAAAGAAGTCAACACCATCAGACCTCAATGACTATCGACCAGTGGCCCTCACATCTTACGTCATGAAGGTGCTGGAGAGACTGGTTTTGGCCAACCTGAGGCCGCAGGTGAGAGCCCTGCTAGACCCTCTGCAATTTGCTTACCAGCCGCACTTGGGAGTTGATGACGCTGTCATCTACCTGCTGCAACGAGCCCATTTGCACCTGGATGGTGGCGGAGGCACTGTGAGAATCACATTTTTTGATTTCTCCAGTGCTTTTAACACCATTCAGCCACTGCTACTGGGGGAGAAGCTGCAGGTGATGGGTGTAGACGACACAATGATCTCCTGGATTACTGACTACCTGAGAGGCAGGCCACAGTTTGTCCGTATGGGCAGTGTTCTTTCTGATGCGGTGGTTAGTGATACAGGAGCTCCACAGGGGACTGTACTGTCTCCTTTCCTGTTCACCTTATACACCACTGACTTTCAGTGTCACCTGCAAAAGTTTTCTGATGACTCGGCTGTTGTTGGGTGTATAAGTGAGGAACAGGAGGAGGAGTACAGGGCACTGGTAGACAACTTTGTGGAGTGGACTGGACAGAATCACCTGCGGCTGAACATCAGCAAGACCAGAGAGATAGTGATAGATTTCAGGAAGAAGAGGAAGACGGCTTTCCAACCTCTGTGCATTCTGGGAAGGGATGTGGAGGCGGTGGAGTATTATAAATACCTTGGTGTTACCATCAACCACAGACTGGACTGGAGATCTAACACTGACGCTGTGTACAAGAAGGGGATGAGCAGACTTTACTTCCTGAGGAAGCTGAGATCCTTCAACGTGTGCAGCAAGATGTTGGAGATCTTTTATCAGTCTGTGGTGGCCAGTGTACTTTTCTTTGCTGTGGTTTGTTGGGGAAGCAGCATCGGAGCCAGCGACACCAACAGACTCAACAAACTGATCAGGAAGGCTGGCTCTGTGATTGGCTGCAAACAGGACACTCTGGAGGCTGTGGTGGAGAGGAGGACACTGAAAAAACTGTTATCCATCATGGATAATCCTCTCCACCCTCTCCAACTCACACTGGTCAGACAGCGGAGCACCTTCTCCGGAAGGCTGCTTCAGCTTCGCTGTTGTAGCAACAGATACAGGAAATCTTTCCTGCCACAAGCCATCACTTTATACAATAACTCTCTCACCTCTGCCTGACAGAGAACTCTGGTCTCTCTACTGTTTTGTTGTATATATTATTATTGTTTATTGTTTATCGCACACTGTGCACTGTATATATACACTATGTATATATTGGATTCTATTTATGCTATGTACAAAGTGTTTTATTTGCGGACCCACTACTGCTGTAACAAAATAATTTCCCAGTCTGGGATCATTAAAGTAATTCTATCTATCTATCTATCTATCTATCTATCTATCTATCTATAATTTATTGAACACAAAACAATGTATTAGGCTTGTTATTGATCACAACCATGTTATTATATTTGTGTGATGCATGCATGTTTCGGTGGAAAATAGATTTTAAATCTAGGCATTAAATCCAATAACATGGCAGTATTTGTTTTTCATAATGCAGCCATGAACAAAAAAAAAGTTGTATTTTCTCATTTGATTGATGTGTGGTATTACATTGCTTTGCTCCTTTTGTCTTTGTGTCTGTACATTCAGGAAATTTGGCACATTTTCCCAGCCTTAGAGAAGTTGGGTTGATGGAGGAGGACACACCAACATACCTCGACATTCTCAGCAATTTTGTGGTGGAGTTTGACCATTGCTTTGAAGATTTTTGTGGAAATACAACTGCATTTGAGCTGTTCTGCGCAACCCTTTTCTGTAAATGTGGATGCAGTCAGTGAGGAGCTTCAAATGGAACTTTTGGAACTTCAGTCTGATTCCAACCTCCATAGCATGTTCAGAGAGCTTCCTTACAGTACTTTTACAGATGTGTTCCTGCACACAGATATGGCAAGATCCGCAAACATGCACAGGTGATGTTATCCCTCTTTGGTAGTACCTATGTCTGTCAGCAGGCTTTCAGCCTGATGAATCTTAATCTGTCCAAACTGAGAAATGCTTTATCTGCCTCTCACCTACATGACATTTTCACTTTGTCAGTTGGTCAGCTGGAGCCTGATATTGAGAGACAGGTTTCAAGTCTCCAATGTGTCACCTTGGAGTATGTTCTGCTCTGTATAATTAATGTTTCAATCTTTTGTTATCTTTTGCATTTTACATTTTTACCTAACAATTTCTTTTACTATGAAATTTGACAAAACATATTACAGCAGTAGCATACAGAGCTGAATTCAACTCTAGACAGTACATACAGATTACGTGTGTGTCTGCACGTGTCCATATTAGTCCGTCATGAGTGAACAACAGTCTCATCTTATAGCCTCATCTTATAGTAAGTGCTGTGCACTGATTTTGAAATGCTTGCTTATTGCACTGAATGTCTTTAAGCAAGTACAGTACACTGACTTCTACAAACTTTCTTAAGCTGTTGTCCAATTCTACTACTATTCCTGATTTAAAAGTGATTGTTCAAACCAGTGACGAATGTATTTTGGTCCCTTGGGGGCATGTTTTGTCCCATGTTACTTTGCCTATTGCACTAAATGTCTTTAAGTAAGTACAGTACACTGATTTCTTCTGATTTCTTCTTTGTTGTGTTAGTCAGTTGCCCCTTGGGTCCTCCAGGAAATATATTCTGCCTAAGCTTTACAGAACAACTGTAAAGTTTGTCATGCCTTTTGTTTTCTCAAAATGTAAAAAAGTGACCTTTCCCTGAATGTCAAAGGTACCCAACCCTAACAACCACTGGTCTTCGGCAGCACATGCATTGTAAACACCGGAGGTGATGTGTATTACATAAATTTCTTGGCTTGAACAGAAGAAGAATTTGCTTGTCAAACAGCTAAAGAGTACTAGAAAAGTTTAATACAAACTGTAAAGGTGTCTCACAGTGAATCATAAACACTGACGAGAGAGAGAAGACAAGAAAGACAGGCACAGGAGTCATTAAAAGGGAGTGCATTTGCGTGATTTGCACCATCATTGTGTCAGAAAATGTGTTGTAATTTCTGTTTAAATTGCCAAACTAAACCACTGGCTGCAGACATCCAGTGTTCTCGAGCCTTTACATTGTTGAGCATGTATTGTTTGTTGCTCTTAAACCCATCAGTGTGTGGGATTATCTTAGAGATGCTTGTTTTGATGAAAACCTGACATATGGCTAAGACATCTCTTAGTCTGTGTGTTCCTCTGCCACAACAACTCGGGCCAAATTAGGTAGAATTAGGACCTGCTCTACGAGGTAATTATAAGTAATGAGGATGGGAAAATGGATGTGACTCAAAATGATTTGCTTCTTCTAGAAAGCATATGTCCTTGTGCTTTCTTACAGTGTCTCGTCTCTGTGGTAAAAGGTGCAGTTTAGCCTCTAAGTGCACGAGGAAAAATAAGTACAACGTGTCAGGCTGCTGTTTATTTACCAAACCTATCTTTTCCTCCAATTTCCCTTTTAACAGATGCAGAGACTGTCCTCTAAATCTGCCTATCAGGAATTTAAAGAAATTGTGGTTATGAGACCTTAAAACAATCAGGTGTCCTTACAAGCCATATTTTGAACTTTCAGTATGTTTGCAAAAGAGGAGAGGCTTTGTAGTCTACACTGTACATGGATGTGCCCACATATATAATAGTATAATGGTGAAATGCAATACAATTTGGTAAAGTAGTCAGTTGTATGCATTTAATTTTCTCTACTGAGTCTGATTTAGTGTTAGTTGCACTTCTTTTATCAAACAGGAACAATCCTTATCTACCACATTGGACATGTATAATGAATCACATGTACTTTCATTCATTATGCAGCTGTAAATGTCAAAAAATAGACAGAGATTTTTCAATACAAAAAATGTTTGACATCAAAGCACTTGAGTCTCATCCTCAATGTAGACAAAGGCAGAGAATCCGCAAATTAGTACAAGTTTGTATTCCATAATTGTTGACATTATTCATTTAAATGAAATTTTGAACCAGCGGATTTAATCAAAATTAGTTTGTACAGCGGGTGGCTGTACCTGACCAATTATGGTAAGTTTTATGTTGTCTGTTTTGCAATAGATAAAAATATTAACAACTAGAACTGCAAGCAGTTATAAACGGGGGCCAAGCCCCCCGCGCGACTAGGACCCTGCGCACCACAGAAGTTGGCCCAAAGGATGACAGGCTCGGGGTAAAAGTGAGGACACAGGCCAACGTCTGAGCCGTGGTATTCGCTGTAATGGGAAGTGCACTGGAAGTGCAAAAGGCTGAATGTGTGCCAATTTGGATTTGTTGTAATAAGCCATGCCCACATTGACCAGTCATGACCACCTTCAAGATATGGCCTCAGGATTGGCCCTACATCATACGACCAAATTAAAAATCGGTGTAGCTGTTCAAAAGATATAAACATCCAATATTTTTAGCACCCCCGAGAGGACAAAATCATCCCTTCCCAGTCTCATGGCAACCAAGGATCTCAAATTTGATGTTAATAGCATTCAGTTTGACCAAGATATCAAACAGTTTACATTTTTATAGCCAGCTACAGAAATGTGTTTGTTAATAATTTGTGCATTTTTTGACCGCTCAAAATTCTTTTGATAACTTTAGATCAGGTACAGCTGAAGAGTGTATGTGCCAAGTTTCACGCAAATGGGACAAAATCCCAAGGAGGAGTTCGAAAAAGTAGGTTTTCCAGTTTTTGCGATTTTGCGACAATAGGGACCTCACAGGTCGATGACCTGCTCAGGCCCTAATGGTAATAATAAGAAGAATAATTTTTCCAATTACAATAGGGATCTCACAGGTCGATGACCTGCTCGGGCCCTAATAATAATAAGAAAAATCATTTTTCCAATTACAATAGGGACCTCACAGGTCGATGACCCGCTTGGGCCCTAATAATTTTTCCAATTACAATAGGGACCTCACAGGTCGATGACCTGCTCGGGCCCTAATTAAAGCTGCAAGCAGCGATGAACGGGCCCTCACAGTCCACGTGTGTCGGGGCATGCTGCTGTCAATGCATGCTGCTGCTGGGCTTGTCAACGCAACACCTTCTGTTGAGGATGTTTTTCCTATGATTTGATGGGCTGCTCCTCCTGCCGGTATTAAACAATGTATGCTGAAATCAGAAGAACTTCCTGCAATCTACATAAAGCACAAATAATGAGAGGAGTACAGTGTTTGACCCTATAGACTGCTAAATAGCATGATAGCTTTATATACTGACTGTTAACCACAGCAAATAATTCGACCTTTAACTCTAATAAGCGTGGTCACAATCACACCAAATAGACTAAGTTGCAAAATTAGCATTACAAACGAAATATTCATCATCAAGTCCTCACAATCCAAATGTAGCTGCAGTGCAAGCAAAGTGCAGCTAACTACTACTGAGACACAGGCTACTGAGCTCACTCAAACTCACACAACATATTTTCATGTAAAATAACACAAACTGCAATAGTGATCAAATTATCCATAACTACAAGCAGAAACCACTTACATTTACTCAAGAACGCACACATCATTAGGGAAACACACAGAAAGTCTATGCAGCTTCACAGGGTCTGCTCACTGACTAGTCTGCTGCATTTTAGTGTGACTGAGCATGTCCTGACTTGTTCACTGCTAGTTGTCTTTGCACCAGTAGAGGGTGCTGTTGCACCTTTACCTGTAGAGCGTTCTTATAGTTTCTGTGGCTGCACATATGCTGGAGCAGTAGCAGAAGTAAAGTAGAAAATGTCCCCATAAGAATGAATGGGAAAACGCCTCCCAAACTCCTGCCATTTTTGGAAAGAAATGTAATGGTTATCGCCCCTTGAAAACCTCAGTAACCTATTAAAGCTGCTTGCACTACTTATAGGCAAGATGTACTAAGCGCTCATGTTGGGTCCACCATCACACCAGCATCAATATGGCAGCAAGCAGAAGCAAGTGTAAACGATGACACATTGTTTCAAATGTAAATATATGTCACTGATTATAATGAAATATCTATTATGAAATATCCAATCGTTAGCTTGCAATGTTGCAGGCTTGTCAATCACTGCAGCATTCGAGCCAGTGATTAATATGGAGCATGAAGCCATAATTAGTGGTTTTAAATGCCTTTACTGGCTCCTAAAGCACATAATTACCCACCAATTAACTTTTAACTCTGATTTAATGAAAGGCAGTATGAAACCACTCTAAACCCGACTCCGTCATGAATCTGAGGTCACTGGTGGACACAGGTTTTAGTTGGGACACATGAAAGGTGGGGTGGACCGGCAGGGACGCAGGCAACTTTAGGCGGACAGCGGCAGGGTTGATTATCTTTTCCACCTCGAAAGGGCCGACAAAACGTGGGGCCAGTTTGTGGGACTCCGCCTGTAGAGGAAGATCACGAGAGGAAAGCCAAACCTTTTGTTCGGGTTGGTAGAGAGGGGCGGGGACGCGGTGAGATCCGCAAGTCGCTGGCTCGGCCGAGTAGAGCGCGTAATCGCCTCCCGGGCCATCCTCCAAACCTCCTTGAGCTTGGATGGAGGGCTAGCTGTGACGCAGTGGAGAGCAGTCTCTAAATCCTGGTTTGCTCTCTCGGTCTGTCCATTGGACTGCGGATGGTATCCGGACGTCAAGCTGCACGTAGTGTCAAAAGCCTTGCAATAGGCCCGCCAGACCTGGGATGTAAACTGTGGGCCCCGATCGGAGACAATGTCAGTGGGGAGCCCATGCAGCCTGAAAACGTGGAGAGCTAAGAGGTCGGCTGTTTCAGTAGCGGACGGGAGCTTGGTTAGTGGAATGTAGTGAACCATTCTCGAAAAACGGTCCACGATCGTGAGGATGGTCGTGTGGCCGTGAGAGGATGGGAGCCCGGTGACAAAATCCACTGCAATGTGAGGGGTCGAGAGAGGGTGTGTCGCAGGAGAAGAGACGAGATAGAGCGTCTGGCTTCCCGTTCTTGGACCTGGGGCGAAACGAGAGAGTGTAGTTGAAGCGGCTCAAAAAAGGGGACCAGCGAGCCTGGCGCGAGTTCAGTCTCCGTGCCGAGCGTAGGCATTCAAGGTTTTTGTGGTCCGTCCAGATGAGAAATGGTTCCCGGATGCCCTCTAACCAGTGCCGCCACTCTTGTAAGGCTAATACCACCGCTAGCAGCTCTCGATTACCTACGTTGCAGTTTCGTCAGCAGAAGTGAGCTGCCGAGAGAAGTAAGCGCAGGGATGCAGTTTGTGAGAGGCATCGCTGCGCTGAGAGAGGACTGCCCCCACACCGACGTCGGAGGCGTCCACCTCCACCATGAACTGGCGAGCCGAGTCAGGGTGTAGTAGAACGGGAGCATGTGTGAAGAGCCACTTGAGTCTCCGGAAGGCTGCCTCCGCAGCGGGAGGCCACAGGAAAGGTGTGCAGGGGGAAGTGAGTTGAGTGAGGGGGGGGCGGCAACACGGCTGAAATCTCCGGTAAAAGTTGGCGAATCCCAGGAAACGTTGCAGCTTCCTACGGGTGGTCGGTGTGGGCCACTCCTCCACCACCCGGATCTTGGCTGGGTCTGGCTGAAGCTGCCCCTGAGCGATGACAAAACCCAGAAAACTGATTTTAGGAACATGAAATTCACATTTTTCGGGTTTGACGTATAACTTGTTATTAAGCAGCCTACTCAGTACCAGCCTCACATGCTCTATGTGCCTTTCCAGCGTCTCAGAAAAAATGAGGATGTCGTCTAAATAGATGAATACAAAATGATTGAGCATGTCTCTCAGAATGTCATTTACCAATGCCTGGAAAACGGCGGGAGCGTTAGAAAGTCCGAAAGGCATTACCAGGTATTCAAAATGACCCAGGGGAGTGTTAAACGCCGTCTTCCACTCATCTCCCTCCTTAATGCGAACTAGGTGATAAGCATTGCGCAGGTCGAGCTTGGAGAAGACGCGGGCGTGGCACAGTGGCTCAAAGGAGGGGTCGATCAATGGAAGTGGGTATTTATTCTTTATAGTGATCTCATTCAAACCTCTGTAATCAATGCAGGGTCTCAGTGTGCCGTCTTTCTTTCCCACAAAGAAAAATCCTGCCCCGAGGGGTGACGAGGAGGAGCGAATGAGACCCGAGGCCTTGGAGCTGTTAATATACTCCTCCATCGCCTCCCTCTCGGGGCGCAACAAATTATAGAGACGGCTGGAAGGAAGAGGGGCGCTGGGAAGGAGGTCGATCCCGCAGTCGTAAGGGCGGTGAGGGGGTAGTGAAAGAGCTCTCTCCTTACAAAAAACAGGAGCCAAATCGTGTTAGACTTGGGGCACCGAGGATAAGTCGGGAGGTGGGGGAGAGGCCGGGATCACTCTCCTATCAGATGAGACAGCGGCAAAGAAACAGTGGGTGTGGCAGAAGGGGCTCCAGCTGGAAATTGTAGCTGCGATCCAATCAATGTGGGGATTGTGGAGTCGCAGCCAGGGGAGCCCCAGCACTACAGGTGAACAGGGAGAGGGTAAGAGGAAGAGCTGAATTATCTCCCGATGATTACCGGAGATAACGAGGGTGATAGGAAGCATGCAGTGAGTGATTTCGGCCAACCTTCGTCTGTCCAAGGCGTTCACTGTCCTGGGCCGATGGAGAGCTTCCACAGGGATAAGGGCTTGTTCAACCAGGGAGGAGTCAATAAAATTGTCATCGGCGCCGGAGTCCACGAACACCTGGACGGGTAGGGTAACCTGAGGCCACTGAAGAGAGGCTGGGGCAGGAGGATGTGCGGCTCACCAAAGTGCCCTCCTTCAGTGGCGAGCCGGGCCTTTTGGCAGAGCCAGGCACAGGGCGAGGAAGTGTCCGGGCTGGCCGCAGTAGATGCACAACTGCAGCTCCCTTCAGCGTTGTCGTTCCTCAGGTGTTAAGCGGGACCTCCCCAGCTGCATTGGCTGGGGACCAAGGGGGGACGTGAGGCGCTTGGGGGGGGCGGCGAGAGATGTGGGGACTGGCTGGGGGAGGAGCTTGCTGGCCTGCTGCTGAGGGAACTTCTCTCTCTCTGTCTCTCTCTCAAACGATTGTCCGGGCGAATAGCCAGTGAAATGAGCAGCTCCAAGGAGGCTGGCTCCTCCCGGGCCGCTAACTTGTCCTTCAAATTATCAGATAACCCCCGTCTGAAGAGGCTTACGAGCGCAGGGTCGTTCCAGCCCGTCTCTGCTGCTAGAATGCGGAACTCAATAGAATAATCTGCAGCTGACTGGGATCCCTGTCTCAAGGTGAGGATCCTGCTAGCTGCCACTGAGCCCTGCACCGGGTGGTCAAAAACCTTCTTCATCTCTGCTACGAAGGAGGCGTGCGAGTTTAGGACACTAGACTTCCCCTCCTATAACGCGGTGGCCCACTGAGCTGCTCTTCCTCTTAAGAGGTTCATAGTATAAGCAATACGGGACTTATCAGAAGCATAACTAAGGGGCTGCAAATCAAAAACGTGGGAACACTTAAGTAAAAAAGCGACTGGAGAGCCTCCATGATCTGCTGAAGCAGCTCCCCACGATGGCTCCTTGAGCGCTTAAAGCCTGGGCGACGGAAGCTGGATCCGCTGGGTCCATTCTGTGGCCAGATGATTCTGTTGCACTAGGTGTAACAAGAGGGACCCAAAAACGGACACAACGCAGAGATGGAAGTTGACTTTTTGTTAAGCACGGGTAGAGTCACTTGTGGACGAGGTCGGAGCTGGAGAGGGTTGGCCCCGAGCCTCCAAGGTGGAGCGTGGAGGTGCGGGGGCGCACAGGGGCAGAGGTGTGCGGCGCGGCGCCCGGCCGCGTGGGGAAGTGCAGGGCAGGTGGCGGGCTGTGGAAGCCGGGGAGGCGCGGAGGCGCACGCCGGCGATTGGAGAGTGCAGGGCAGGTGGCGGGCTGTGGATCCCGGGGAGGTGAGGCGCGGAGGTGCACGCCGGCGCTTGGAGGGTGCAGGGCAGGTGGGAGGCTGCAGAGGTGTCAGCGAGCAGGTCGGGGCGCAGGAGTTTGAAAGTTCTCTGAGAAGACAGGGAGACGGCGTAAAGATAAACTCTAGGAGCTTGTACACAGAGGTTGAGTAGTCTAAGCATTCGCTGAGGACTGAGCCATGTACCGTAAGAGGTAATGTAATCATCTGGCAGCAGGACGCATGGTGATTCAGGTCTTAAAAGGCTGCGCTGATTGTCAGCCTGCAACAGGTGTGCAGGTGAGCTCCGTCCTGCAGCCATAACTCCGCCCAGCCTGCCGGAGCACCTCTGTGAGAGAAACAAAAAAAGCACAAACATAAAACACCGACACTGCCGCCCGTGATCGTGACAGATGTACTTAAATGAATTAATAATTAAACATTTAAATACAGTTATAGACTGGAGATTCTTTTAAATTAGATTAGATTTTTATAATAGCAAGCTCCCTTTGATGATTTTTTAGTCTCATTTCCAGGTCGAAAAAATACTGATGCTATGGGTTTCCCCAACTTATCCTATAATCATAACGCATCAGTATTTGATGAGTTGGGAAACCCAAAGTGTCAGAGTAACTACCTTACCACAGGAGCTTTGAATGTTATTTCAGCAAAGTTGCCACAAAGGGTGGCTTTTATGGTACAAGAGATAGTGAGTTCATATGTGCAGAAGTGTTGTTGAGACAGAATTTCCAAACTTGAACATATCTCACACAGGTGTAGGTGTTAACTCCCTAATGAGTCCTAATCAATGCAATTTCAGTATAAGTCCTGGAATAAATGTGCATGTTGTATGATTTTAGATCTCCAGTTTATCTCTGTTCAGGAGCTCCCTAAACCTACAAGGTGTTTAATCAGGATTTAACTAGGGGCGGCTTAAACTGGAGACTCACCTAGCTTCTCACTGCCTATGTCCGAGCCTTTACCCTGCGCTCTCTGGTGTAGCACCAAACGTTGAATAGCCCCTGAGTCATATACAGTCACCAGCCATATCCATTAATGGCAGCTCTACTCATAATGATCTGGCACTTGGTGTGATGCTAGGATAGGTTTTAGGGACTAGGAATAAACCCAGGGGGTCTGTTAATTTAGTCGTCTACAGTAACCTTTAACAACTGTTAAGCTATTTGCGCATCGCTGCAATGAAGCACGCGAAGAGCAACACATTGGGGCCCTAAGCAGAATTTTATTTTGTACTTCTATATTCCTACACTGCTGCTTGCATATGTATGTGTATATATATGTATAAATATATATATACACACACACAGTATATATATATATACACACACACAGTATATATATATATATATATATATATATATATATACACACACACACAGTATATGTATATGTATATATATACACATATGCAAGCAGCAGTGTAGGAATATAGAAGTACAAAATAAAATTCTGCTTAGGGCCCCAATTTGGCCAGGGGTGGCCCTAGTACCAACGGTGCTCAAGAGGCTGCTAACCTGGCACACACCGATGCAGGACGACAAGGCTACCATCGCAGTCTACTTCTGGGACTTAAACACTGCCCGGCGCTGTTACCAATGGAGGTAATGAATGGACTTCAGGCTCTTGGCTTGCTTTGCGAAGAGAGACAAGCAGCGAGAGAGACAAACAGCGAGAGCATGCCTACTTGCAAGGGCCGGGTGAGGAGATGCCGAAAGCGGTGCGAGAGAAGACTGAAGAGGGGCTCTCCTAAACTGGACTACATCGGGCTCCAATGGACCACTCAACGGGACACCAGGGACTGCTGTGTATATGTTTTTACAGAAACATGGCTCAATGACCAAGTCCCAGACGAGGCCACTCAGCTGGATGGACTAGCTTTGCATCGAGCTGACAGAGACCCAACACTGTGCAGCAAAGCCTGAGGTGGAGGACTGTGTGTTTACATCAACACGGACTGGTGCAATAACTCTGTTCTTGTCTCCAAGTCCTGTTCATCACTGGTGAAATACACAGTTGTGAGATGTCGACCTTTTTATTTACCGAGAGAGGTCTCCTCCCTGCACATTGTAGCTGTTTACATTCCTCCCAGTGCTAATGCTAAGGAAGCGCGAGCCGCACTGTACGGGGCCATCAGTGATCTTGAAAACAAACACCCAGAAGGACTGATTATTGTTGCCATTCGACAATGCAAATCTCAAAGCTGTGCTTCCAAAATTCCATCAACATGTAGATTTTGGGGCAAGCATGCTGGACCTTGTTTATACCACCATACCCGATGCATACTGGGCTGAGCCCCGCCCCCACCTTGGATTCTCAAACCACATCTCCGTTAAGCTGATCCCAGCATACAGACCCCTCGTCAGACGCTCAAGACCAGCTAACAGACAGGTGAAGACCTGGCCGGAAGGAGCCATCTCTGCCCTCCAGGACTGTTTTGAGTGCACTGGCTGGCAAATGTTTAGGGACGCAGCGACTACCAACGGCTCCACTGACCTGGAGGAATACACGGCATCAGTTGCTGGCTTCATCAGCAAGTGCATTAATGATGTCACTGTCATGACTGCAGAAGTACGTGCACTGCTGAGAGCCAGAGACATAGCCTTCAGAGCAGGAGATAAGGAGGCTCTGAGCACAGCGAAGGCAGCACTGGCCCGGGCTATCAGGGATGCTAAACGAGCGCATGCCCAGAAAATCCAGGGCCATTTCAGAGACAGCAGAGACGCAAGGCAGCTGTGGCAGTGGTCCCCAACCACCGGGCCGTGGACCTGTACCGGTCCGTGGGTTGTTTGGTACCAGAGAAAGAATATATACGTAATTTTATTTCCGTTTTATTGATGATCATACTCGGAAAGTTGTTTTATTTTGAAAAACGGATTCTCTTTTAACAACATCCGTCTGTTCCTCTTGGCGGGCTTGACACGTGCTTGTTGCGGTCACGGACCGGTATACCAAAAGATGTGACGGAAGAAGAGGGAGATGGATAACTGTATTGAAGTTGGCTGTTAAAGTGGCTGAACTGCAGCTGCGGGGATGGTGAGTGGACAACTGCTGTAATTTTCTTACCGCGGAATCACACACGCCCCCCCCCCCCAGTCCGTCAAAAATATGCTGTACATGAAACCGGTATGTAGTGCAAAAAAGGTTGGGGACCACTGAACTACAGGACAACAACACTGGCCTGTGACAGTGATGCCTCCCTGCCTGATGCGCTGAATGTGTTCAACACCCGGTTTGAAGCAGAAACGATGAGGTGGCAAGGAACAACACCCCCCCCTCCCGGCGTACAAGTGCTACGTCTGACCACGGCTGAGGTGAGAAAGACTCTGCGCAGAGTTGACCCGCATAAGGCTGCTGGCCCAGACAACATTCCAGGGAGTGTGCTCAAAGGATGTGCAGACCAACTGGCAGATGTTCTCACAGTCCTTTAACATCTCCCTGAGCAGTGCCACTGTCATCATCAGTGCCATCATGCTTTAAAACCACCACCATTATCCCTGTGCCCAAAAAGTCACCTGTGTCCTGCCTCAACAACCACCGCCCCATCGCACTTACCCCTACCATCGTGAAGTGCTTGGAGAGACTGATCATGAGGCATATAAAGAACCTCCTGCCTCCCACCCTAGACCCCCTGCAGTTCGCGTATCGAACCAACCGCTCCACCGATGACACCATCACCACTACCCTCCACCTAGCACTCACCAATCTGGATAAAAAGGACACTTACGTCAGACTGCTGTTCGTAGACTTCAGTTCAGCATTCAACACAATCATCCCAATGCACCTGACTAGGAAGCTGAGCTTGCTTGGCCTGAACACATCCCTCTGCAACTGGATCCTTGACTTTCTGATGGGGAGACCTCAGACAGTCCGGATCGGAAATAACACCTCCAGCACCACCACACTGAGCACAGGGGCACCTCAAGGCTGTGTGCTCAGTCCACTGCTGTTCACACTCCTGACCCATGACTGCACAGCACTACACGACTCAAACCATATCATCAAGTTCGCCGACGATACGACTGTGGTGGGTCTCATTGACAAGAATGATGAGTCATCATACAGAGAGGAGGTGGTACAACTGATAGCCTGGTGCAAAGTCAACAACCTATCCCTAAATATAGACAAAACCAAACAGAAGGTTGTTGACTTCCGGAGAGCACAGAGGGACAACGAGCCACTGAACATCCTTGTCTCCCCAGTAGAGATCGTCAAGAACACAAAATTCCTCGGTGTCCACCTGGCGGAGAACTTAACCTGGTCCCTAAACATCGGCTCCACTGTGAAGAAAGCCCAGCAGCTTCTCTACTTCCTGAGAAGGCTGAGGAAAGCCCACCTCCCACCCCCCATTCTCATCACTTTCTACAGAGGGACTATTGAGAGGCTCCTGGGTAGCTGCATCACTGCCTGGTTTGGAAACTGCACCAGACTGGACCATAAGAACCTGCAGCGAGTGGTGAAGATGGCTGAAAAGATCATCGGAGTCACTCTCCCCTCCATCTCAGACATTTACACCACACGCTGTATCCGTAAAGCAACCAGCATTGTGAAAGACCTCACCCATTCCTCACATAGACTGTACTCCCCCTTTCCTTCTGGCAGAAGGTACTGTAGCATACAGTCTGTCACTACCAGACTACAAAACAGCTTCTTCCACCAGGCCATACGACTCCTCAACGCTCAGAGACTGAACTGATCACCTCTGTTGCCCTTCTGTATGCTGTCGTACGTCGCTGTTTTTGAATTTGTCTGATGCACTATTGCACCTCATTGAAATAATAATAATAATAATAATAATAATAATAATAATAATAATAACTACAACTGCAAGCAGTTATGAACGGGGGCCAAGCCCCCCCTCACGACACAGACCCCACAGAAGTTGGCCCCAAAGGATGACGGGCTTGGGGCAAAAGTGAGGACACAGGCCAACGTCTGAGCCATGGTATTCGCTGTAATGGGAAGTGCAGTGGAAGTGCAAAAGGCTGAATGTGTGGATTTGTTGTACTAAGCCATGCCCACATTGACCAGTAATGACCACCTTCAAGATGTGGCCTCAGGATTGGCCCAACATCATACCGACCAAATTTCGTAAAAATTGGTGCAGCCGTTCAGGAGATATAAACTTCCGATATTTTTAGCGCCCCCTAGTGGCCAAACTTCGCCAAATTTGGTTCATCCCTTTCCAGTTTCACGCAGATCTGACAAAATCCAAAGGAGGAGTTTGAAAAAGTAGGTTTTGCATATGTGGCGCTTTAGCAAACGTAATGTGCAGCAGAAGTGGGCATGTCCTATGTCAGAAAACCCAGTTCTATTCAGGGAACATATGGATATAAGGTTTGCGAATGTGTTATCTAAAATGTGGAAGTTACAGGCAAAAACGCCATTGCATCCATTACAGCGCCACCTAGTGGAGTACATCTGCAATTTTTGTTTTTGAAAAACTGTGTCCTATTCTTTATGTACCATATACATTTCAAAGTTCTCAGCATAATAGTTTAGCTGAAATTAATGTTTGTTTTTTATCTTGTAATAAGCCACGCCCACATTGACCAGTCATGACCACCTTCTGGATATGGCCTCAGGATTGGCCCTACATCATACTGACCAAATTTCGTAAAAAATCGGTGCAGCCGTTCAAGAGATATAAACTTATCATATTTTTAGCGCCCCCTACTGGTCAAAGGTCAAATTCGGCTAATCCCTTCCCAGTGTCATGGTAACCAAGGATCTGAAATTTGGTGTTAATAGCATTTAGTTTGACCGAGATATCAAACAGTTCACATTTTTATAGCTAGCTACAGAAATTTGTTTGTTAATAATTTGCACATTTTTTGACCGAGCAAAATTCTTTTGACAACTTTAGATCAGGTACAGCTGAAGAGTGTACATGCCAAGTTTCACGCAGATCGGACAAAATCCCAAGGAGGAGTTCGAAAAAGTAGGTTTTCCAGTTTTTGTGATTTTGCGAAAAAACTTTTGAACCGGAAATGGGCGTGGCCAATCGCAGAGTGATTCAGCTCCATTCAGGGAATCTGGGGATACAAGGTTTTTGAATGTACGACATATGGTGTGGGAGTTATAGGCAAAAACGTATTTTCCTCTGTTATAGCGCCCCCTGCAGGCAGATATATGTAGTTTTTTGTGCAGGAGTCTGGACCAACCCTCCAAATTGCAAAGCCCTCCCTTGCACGGTTTAGGCTGCAGCACCACTTTTAGCCGGAGAAAAATAAAAATAAAAATCTTTACAATTAGAATAGGGTTCCTAGCACCGCTGGTCCTAGGAAACGCGTATGCTTTCCTCGTCCCCTCGGGCTTGGCCCCCTGATAATAATAATAACAACAACATTAATAATCACATATCACTTTATAAAGTATTTTTGCACTTGAGAGCAGCTAAATGTATTTTTTTTTTTTAAAAAGAAGCATTTGTTGTTCTATGTTGTAGTTTGTTTGCACTGTTGTTTCTTGGGAAACATTTCATTGCACCATGTACTGTGTATATGGGTGGAATGACAATAAACCCCTCTTGAATCTTGGATCTTGAATCTTGAATGAGATGGATAGGCTCTCTGGCTAGTATGCCTTTCCCTTCCTGCTGAAAGTCCAAGTCTATTTCTATTTGACTCACTGCCCTACCCAAGGTCCTCAAGTTCCCTCAAAATCCCAACTCCATGCCAGCAGAGCCAGCAAAAGAGTCTCTAAAAGATCTCTAAAATCCAAATTCTAATCCTCAGTAGGTTGTAAACTGGCTAATTCTCAATGTGCTCTGTTCCTCTTGGAGCCAACTGTGTTATACTCTCTTGACTGGCCACCTACTGGTTCAGAGGGTGACTTTTCTTAATTCCTCATAAGGCCATGCAGCCTCTTGTTGTAGCACAATGACTTAATGGTCAACTGTTGTACCTGATTTTTTTGCATACTCATTGTGACATCTCAACTTTTGCAACACCCAGCTTCTACATGACTTTTATCTGATTCATTTCTTGATTTGATTTTTTAACTGTTTCTCATTTTATAACTTCCTTTAAACGAATCAGTACACATCTGATAATTAATACAATACACTAATAGCAGAGCTCTCTTAATTCTTAATCACTGTTAGGAAAAGGTATAATGTCCTTTCTACTTGCTGATGTATGTGTGGTATCTGTGTAGGGATCTCTTTTAGTCCGGTGGCAGAGTGAAAATACCGTTAACTAGGTGATAAAAGCACCAAATTTTGCATGGTGTTTCCTTAGGGTCTATAATGTAATTTTGACCTAGGAGCCCTCAGAAAAAAAACTTCATAATAGCAGTATATCATTATCTGTGAAATATGCTTAAAACACAGTGATTTTCAAGTTCCTGCACAAGATAAAGTGTTCAAATGAATCCCAAAGTTAACATTTTATAGTTTTATTTAAGTGTATGAACTTTTACATAACTAAAGCTTCAATACATGACCAGTATTGGTCAGCCCATAGAGCCCCATTGTGAACCCGGAAACGTTGAGTACACCAAAGTTTTATGTTAGAAATGTACAGTATGGGTCCCCAGTATTAAGAAACTGCTGGATGATAACTTGCATATGTTGGGCAATTTGCATAATTAGCATTATTAGCATTAATTAGCACTGATTGCCTATATGGGCAATATTTAAGCAAGTGCTTGACCGATTTGGACAATATTGGAGTAGTTTTGGGGGTTATTAAGGATGCTGAATCCATTTCTGACATTTTCAAAATTCAAAATGACAATTTAAACCAAAAGTGGCCATATTTCAACTCCTGATGGGCCAATTTTTATTACTTTTGAGTCAATTTTGAGGCTATATATATGCTTAATACACTGGACCTGCATTTCAGAATCAATAGTGCACAATGTCATTGGAGTGAATGTTGAGACGTAATATTTCCTCAAATTGCTTCAGAATTGCTTGCGTTGTTTGGCAACACAACTTTGTGTGATTGCCACTGCGGTAACTGCATCGGGCAGAATACTGGCTGGATGAAAAGATGGACAAAACAGAGTTTTTATATTTGGATCAAATCATCTCAGTGCAAGTAAGTTGATCAAATAGAAGCAGATAACAGTGATTGGAGTGTGTATGTAGTGCAATTTTTTTTTTTTTAATTATATATAGCCTAATAGCTCTATAGCCTACTTTTAAATCGTCTCTGAAATATGGTAGGAGATATTTTGAGTAAAATTCAGAGACTTAATCCAGAGTAATTAATACATCAACAGTTAATGTTACCACAGCTACCAAAAGAAGTTAGACTCCTTTGCTCATCACCCCAACCCTAATAGCTCACAAGTTCTGGCTAGCAGAAAGAGAGGGTGATTGGCTGCTGCAACAACAATGCTTTGAAGAGATGCTGCCCTATTTCTTTGCCGCTGGTCATCACATCTACTCAAGATGGATCACATGGCATCTGCGCGACATGCAGCACCTTCCTGCTACTGCCAAGGATGACCTCCTCGCTGGAAGCCATGTGTGCTGCCACTCAGATGGTGCAGCTGCAGTGAGTGGAGATATGTTTGGGGAGCAGACATGCATCAAGCAAGGGAAGGGAGTGAAAGGCATGAAGGGCATCTCCACCAACCCTGAACAGGTCACAGTGTGGATCCAATCTTTCAGCATCGGCTCCCACCTCTCCAAGTCATTAGATGAGATGTATGACGATGCTGAAGCTTTGGAAAAGACAATGAAGCCCAACAGACACAAAGAAGAGGGTAAAGGACGGTGGGAGTTGGACGCAGAGGACCGAGCTAAAATCCTGAGAGTGCTATGGGAAAACTCTCACCCACTCACCACAGAGACTGCTACCCTCTACCATGTCATAAATGGCCTAGTGGCAGATGGAAAGGTGAATGTGCAAGATGCATTGAAGATCAGGCAAGACATGAGCACATTGTTCTCTTCATCGCTTTGTTATCTTTGACTGGTACGAGCAAGTCTCTGTCAAAGAGGCAGAGAAGAGCTGGGGAGAGCTCAATAGAGTCCAACTCTCACTGAAAACCCCCCTACCTAGCCGCGATAAAGTGATGAAGGACAACACAAATGAGTGGAGGCTTGGCGAGCCCCTGTGCACACACAACATAGGAGATCACATCGAGATGGTCAGCAGAGCAGACAGTATTGTCACTCATGACAAAGCAGCCAGGCGTGGTGCTAAAACTGTCCACATTCTCAGCGACAACACTGATGTGTTTGTGCTCATGGTCTATTGGTGCTGGAGGGTGGGTATCACATGTCACCTGCAGATGGAGAGGTGGCTATGCACACTGTCTCCGGGTGTGGCAAAGGGCAGGTGTCCACGCTCAAGGCCATGAGAGTAGTACCTGGTGACCTGCTTCACTTCATTGGAGAGGAGGGAGCTACTTATTTGCAAATCAGAGAGGCAGTGAGGGTTTGTTTTTCCTGGCTCTGTACAGCCGCAGGAAGTCTGCATCTCTGAATGGTGCCAGAAATGACTTATACCGAAAGTGCAAAACCCCCCCAGCACTGAAGACACTGCCTCCTACAGAGCGCAACGTGCATCTCCATGGACGGCGTGCCCATCTACAGATGCTGCTTTGGAAAACAGCAGACCGCCCTGATCCACCAGCTGTGGACATCACTAAGTTTGGATGGAACAAGAAGGAATGTCAGAAGGAAGGAGAGGAAATCATCATGCCTGTCCTGGATGCAAGCCCCATTGCTCCTCCTGCCCTGTTGGACATTATCAGCTGTAGCTTGGTTAAAGTCATGTACAACAACAAAGTGCAGGCCTTGCCTGTACCAGCTACTGCTTCTACAATGGCTATGACAGTACATGTTGCATCCCGCTCACACACTCACAGCAACAAGAGCAAGATGGCAAAAATGTAGTCAAAGAAGAACATGAAGACACAGCAGATGATGATGTTGATGATGAATATATGGTTATATAGTGCAGATTAGCAGAAGTACAAGGTGCTATTGCTTGATGAAAGTTTTCTAGTTTTCTGCTGTGATATTTTTGGGTATACTTCTGTTTTAAAATCTGTTCCAGGACTCTTGTGTTCTGCTTGTAACTTGTATTATACTCCTTTCTCTGTATTATTTAGCCATAATCATAGTTTGATATGGTACTTGCCTTTGTTACCTTCAGTGTCACCTCAGAGTGTAATGTTATGTGAATTAAAATGTACATATTCTGCATCATTTGGATAATTGTGTTCATAAATATCCTGCAATTTATTTTTATAGATTCAGCGTCCTCTAAATCTTCTAAATTGACTCAAAATTAATCAACACCGGGAGTTGAAATATGGTTTAAACTGCCATTTTGACTTTTGAAAATGTTGGTTATTCCTGTCGGCATCAAATGTTGATACTTCATGGAGAGCACCTTGATCTATGCCACCCTCAGAGAGGAAGCACTTGTGAATATCCAGTCATTGCATTTCATCATTTCATCGGCTTTCCCCCTCCAGATTCAACAGTAGTACGTCTAGCTATGTACTGTCACACACAAATAGGGTTTAATGTGATGTGATGCAGCATAAAACTAATGGCCAAACTATGAACTCAGTAGATGGCTATATGAATGACCTAAAGTTAAATTGAAAAATAAAAGAGGAAATTAAGATCTCTTAACATTTAGGCAATTTTTGCTGCTTTTTTTAATAATTCCGCTTGTATTATACAGGGCTTTTGAGTTTTTTTTAGGGGTCTAAGGTGTCTTGGTACTCTATTTTACACTTATTATTTGGAATATCTACAAAAAAATTAACAAAATGAAGCTTATTCATTGGTCTTAAAAGGCCATTACCATGAAAGTTTTACTCAAGAGGAAAAAAACAAAGGACGTTTTTCTTGGATATTGTTTTATAAGTCATTTGACATCAAATTTCAATATTTCAGCTGGGCTCCTAGGCTGAAATCATTCAGGAGGTCCTAATGAAGCTTCATGTAAAATTTGGTGCTTTTATCCCCTCGGTAACGGTATCCTTAAATTTGTGCGCTACCGCACTGGACTATTTGACAATGTCTAAATTCAGTCATTGACCACATGGATATCAATGTGTAAGAGTAGTCATATTCTGTCTTTTTTTAATCTGCTTTACTTGTCGTAGTATTTTGTATCACTCCCATAGTTGATGCGATCAAATTACAAAAGCGAGACAGAGAGCCCTCTACTGGTATTTCCAATGTACAGCACCAGTGGCTGCATGTAGAAACCAAAACATAATAATTGACCTACGTGGTGGCTAAGTCATTTTGATTGATTCTGGTTCACAAGATCGGCCGTTTGAGCCCTGCTTCCTCTAGTACAGGAGCTGAAGTGCACAAGCAGCAAGAAATACAAGTTTTTTAGGCACAGTTCAACTCCTTCATGCTTTCAGGTACAGAAACCATTACATTATGAGAACTTCCGGCACTTTTAGCGATGGTGTGCTTGTGTCAAATTTTCTTGTACTAACTGTACTTTTTAAAATATCAAGCTTTTTTCATTAATGGCAGACTCATAATCACAACGTTGGCAGATTGAATCCTACCTGCGGCCACTACTACAGCCTTTAGATAAGATAAGATGTTCCTTTATTGATCCCCCTTGTGAGAGATTCACAGGTAACACAGCAGTACAGAGGGAAATAAGTAGCAAAGAATAAGATAACAATTTGAATAAAAATATAATACAAACTATTAAAATAAAAAATAAACACTCTATATACAGTAAATGTCCTTGTGTGGAAATGATGTGTGCAATACATAATACATGTGAAATAAATGTGCAGGGTTCCTTAGATAATAAATAACAACAGAGCAAACAACAATCAGTCTTTAAGTAACATTGAAGTGTATGGTTGAGTCCTTAATCAGTGGAGAAAGGAGGTGTTGGGAGCTATGGTGATGGTGTTGTGTAGTCTTATCACTGATGGTATGAAAGAGCTCCCCGCAAGCGCCTTGAGGCACGTGGTTGGATGAGTCTGTGGCTGAATGCGCTCCTGAGTTGCCCCAGCTCGGCATAGAGAGGGTGAGAGGGATTGTCCATTATAGCTTGCAGCTTTCCTGTCATCCTCCTCTCTGTCATCGCCTCCACCCTGTCCAGTTTCATCCCAACCACAGAACTGGCTTTCCTAACCATTTTGTTCAGCTCGATGGCACCACCGCTCTCAAATCCCCCCCAGCACACTGCTACAAAGAATATGACACTGGAAACCACGGACTAGTAGTACATTTGTAGCAGCCTAGTGCACACGTTTAAACATTGATCATCCTCAGAAAGAACAGCCTGCTCTGTCCCTTCCTGTAGAGGGCCTCAGTGTTGACCAGTCCAGTTTATTGTTCAGGTGCACCCTGAGGTGTAAAGGGTGTACAAAATGGCAAAAGAACAGTTCCCTGGGGTGTGCCAGTGCTGCTTGTCACCACATCTGACAGGCAGTGTTGCAGCCTGACATACTGTGGCGTGTCCGTGAAGTAGTCTGTAACACTGAGAGCGTCTCAGCCCAGATCCTAACCCAGATCCTTGAGCTTGCTGACCAACCTGGAGAATGCTATGGTGTTGAATGCTGAGCAGTAAACCACAAACAGCATCCTCACATACGTGTCTCTCCCTTCCAATCACTTGTACGTTATTATTTGAGAGCCTTGTCCTATAGTATTAGAATTTACTTGTCCTGCAGACGAGAAACCGGTATTCTGATTAATATTTCTCTAACGTCTGTTTTTGTTTTCAGTCCCCACAAGCTGCAAGCTGCGTCACTCTCTCTCTATATATAGCCTCCTCCTCCTCCTCACTTTTCAGGTTCCCTTCTAATGGACCGCAGGATCCTGGGACCTTCTCTCGCTCTCCTGGCTGCTGCTACCTCACATATTGACAGATCTGACTCGTCATACCCTGGATCATTGCTCTCATCTGTTTTGCTCTCTTACTTTTACTATCCTTATATCTGTACTTTTGTAAAAATGTGATGCCTCTTCACATTGATGTTTTCTTTTTTACTGCTAATTATCTTGTGTGGCCTGCCCTCTTCCAGGTCATTATGGTAGAGAGGAGGTCTTGTGGCTCTGGCACCACTTGGTGATGCATCTGTCTGCTCAGTTGTCACCTGGATCCCCTTCCTTACACACACATACATATATTATATGAACAGTATCAGATATTCTTTCAATGCAAACTTTAAATTGTGATTTTGTTGTGTTTTATATATTGGACAGCTATTGCATGTCCCTGGGAGAGGGAAAAAGGGTTTGTTTTTTCACAACAAGGCAAGTTTTGCCTCACATATATCGAGGGTCTTAGGACAGAGGATGTAGTTCACCATATAGATTGTAAAGCCAGCTGAGTCAATATGATTGCAATTTTGGGCTATATAAATACGTTTAGTTTTTGTATTAAATTGACTTGATTTGTTGGCCTAAGGGGGAATATAAACGCCAGTGACATTGATTATTGTGAACTCCAGGGCAACCAAAAGGGTTGACACTGCAGCATAAGGTACTCCAGGTCGGGGAACAGAAGGTATCACCAGTCACAATGTTGGTCTTTGTTAAATATGCCACGACAAAGCGTGTTTATATTATTAACATTTAAGTGAATCCATAATCTCTCTCTAACCTTAACCACAGTGATTTTTTGCCTAATGTTGCATCCCCATTGAAGCATTGTTGCCATGAATTTCCATGCAGACAATTTTTGAAACTTGACAAAAGCCCCAAGATCAGGGGAGAATTAGCACTCAGTTGCTTCAAAAAAAAAGCTGTGTAATGTGGAATCTGACGACACCGAAAGTCATGTAGTGTGACCAAGGCATAAGCAGGGCTCAGGGCACGAACCCCAGATCCACCATCAACACTCTGATCCCCTCCCTTTGATTTGTGTGTGGTACACATACACATTCGAAATAATTTTGTGGCTGGTTGAAACAAAATCCAGGCAGCAATTGCACTCCCCTCAAAACGCATTTAGCGTAACAAATTAGTATATGGGGATAATCTAATATGCTTTCATTTGTGATTACTGTATTTGAGCTTGCTTGACTGATCTTGCTTAAAATATAACAAACAGATTTTATTGCTCATCTGGGTTCTGGTCGACTGTTGGTGAAGAAATCCGTAAAAATGGATCTTTCTGTGTGTGACCTTTGCGTAAGAAAGTCTATTTTGCAGTTGATTATGAGTGAATTAAAATGAAATCTGATTTTCAGTATGATGACCACAGTCACATCAGTAAATTACAAGACTTAAAACAATAGAATATTTAAATTAGTCCAGAAATGCAATACCTTTCACGACTGGTTGTTTTGCAGCAGTGTTAAAGTGTCTTTACTGGATTTCTCCTTTAAGCCTCAGTAAGAGGAGGGTGTTACTCAGGTATGGAGTAAAGGATCAGCCTGTGCCCTTTGAAAATCACAATGACTGTGCTGATGATTTAACCACAATGGTGGGCTGCTTGCATGTTGTTTTGTTTTCCCTCAGCACCTGCTCAGACACTTCCTTGAGTGAGGGATTGAAACATGAGAGCTGCAAACTGTGGGTGATGTCCATCACCTATTGTGTGCTGCTGTTAATTAAAGCTTAGGCTTTGTTTAGTACTGAGGTGCAATTTCCAGCTCTGAATTTGGAGCTCAGAGTCTGGAGGAAATGTTATTGTGGCGCAAATTCTCTTCTCTGACCAGATTCATCAGCAACAGGCTTCAAAGACTCCACTCTTGGACATGTTGATTCATTGCTCACACAACTGAGCCAAGGGTGGCAGAGGAAGTCACACTCTAATTTGATTTAGTCACAGCAAAACCTCATAAAAACGGAAAATTGACTGAGGAGATTTGATAAGCTAATCATTTTTGCAGAGATTATTTGGCTTTTCCTCTATTTAATGACAAACATCTCAGAGGATAAAATGTCAGTGAGTGGTCAAACTGCTTCAGTAGGAGTGAATGAAAAAAGAGAAGGCCTTTGTATTGATTTATGTCTCCACTTCCTCATTTTCTCCATATATAATAAGGTTCTTGTAGTTAAGGCTGTCCTGCCACAGCTCAATAGTATGCCAACATATGTCATATTATTTGGTTCAGAGAGGGAATTGCGAAAGTGTCTGTTGGATTTGTTGTCTCCCTCTTCCTTCCCTCAGCAGAAACAATGTCAATGGCCAGCTCAATTCCTTCCTCTGCCATCTGCTCCAGCTGCCGGACTCACTGATGTTGATTGACGGATGGTACACACACTGCCGATCAAGGCAAAACATGTAATTACTCAAATCATGCTGTGTCCTTTTCTCCCTCAGTCTGTCCTCCACCACCACAGCCCACTCTTGGCTCTTCTGTATTTTTCCTTGTCATCTGCTGATACAATGTAATTTTTTGTTGTTTTTGTGTTTTTGTTCCTTTAGGGACCGGCAATTAGGGAGGTCCTGTTAGTGTTTCTGGGAAACACTTAATTTGACCTATTTTGTTAGTAATTTCATTATTTTCCCAAACATAGTAATTGCCTGCCAGGGAGCCTTGGTTGAGACACTGCTGTGTCCAGCCTTAGTTTGTGTCTGCATGTTTCATTGATTAGAGGTTGTCTCCACTCCCCGACATTTATAGCAACAGTAAGCGCAAGCAGCCAGCAAACCAAGAAACTAAATATAATGAAACAGGAAATATAAGCAGTTGCAGAACATTTGGCACTGGATTCTGCGTTCAAGTCAGTTGCAGAACATTTGTTATTTAATTTATTTGCCACATGAAGCACACATGAATTCTATAGATAATTGAGTAATTTTATTGTCTGGAAATAATTTTTAATTAGAACTTCTGTAAAACAACAGAGGGGAAGTCTTAGCTCCTTCAAGGCTTTTAGATATGGCCTAACATGTCAGCATTTTAAATGTTAAATCTAATATCTTTTATTTGATAATTATTGTCATATGTGTCTAACTGTCTTGCTAACAAGATGGCAGCGCGTCCAGATGCAGCAGCCTGGCGCTCTTCCAGTTTGACAAATACTTTGTTTTTGTTGTGTTTTTGTGCGTTTTTTCTCGTACATTAGCGGCTGCTTATGTACAGTACAGCAGAGCCGATCAGCTAACGGTAGCGGGAACTGCATTAAGGACAGTTACAACTGGGACTTCAAACCCCCGGAGATCTGGCACTCTTCCCCGCATGTAGAGCTCATCATTCTCCAAGCTAAGATGGTGCCGGCAGCACAGCAAGCAGAAGAGGGGTAAGGTGGGGTGGGCTTCAAGCTAAGCTAAAGGCTAACCCCAATAAATCGGCCATCCCAAGCCTCTTTCTCGCCAACACCCGGTCACTAAAAACAACAAAATGGATGAGCTGTGACTGCAGATTACTTCACACAGGCTAAACCACTGTTTGATGGTAATATCAGAGACTTGGCTGGATCAATACACCCCAGACGCTGGGATTGCACTAGCCTGCCACGCTGTCTTCCAAGCGTACAGGACCGCTAACTCTGGTAAGAGCAGAGGAGGAGGACTTTGTATATATGTGAACAACAGCTTGGTGTACAAACGCCATTGTCAAAGACACTCACTACTCTCCAGACATAGAGTACATCATGTTACAGTGCAGGCCTTTCTACTTGCCAGGGAGTTTACATTGGTTACTATCACGGCTGTTTATATACCAACTAATGTAAGGTTAGCCTTGGAGAAGCTACACCTCCCCATTAGCCACACCAGCCACCCCACCCAAACAGCATTGTGATAGTGGCAGAGGACTTCAATCATGCTAACTTGAAATCTGTCCTGCCGAAATTCCACAAATATGTGAACTTCCCAACAAGAGAAAGTAACACTCTGGGTCAGGTCTACTGCATCATTTCCAAATCATATAAAGCCAGCCCTCTGCCACATCTGGGACTCTCAGACCATCTGTCTCTGTCTCTGATACCAGCAGACAAAACTCTCAGCTGTAGACAAAGACCAACTATGAAGACAGTCAAAGTTTGGACTGAGGAAGCTACCTCAGCCCTGCAGGACTGCTTTGAGGACACAGACTTGGATGTTTTTGCTGAGGGGACAGACCTGGAGGGACACACGTCAGCTGTCCTTTCATGCATTAAAGGTCCCATATTATGCTTATTTCTACTTCTTGACATGGTTCCTTGATGTCTAAATTGAATGTTAGTAACATGCTTTGGTCAAAAAAAGCCAAAGGATTGAGCACAGCAGGGTTCTTTAAACACAAGTTTCACAGCCCTGCCCGTGGTGGCCGGTTTGAGTGCCTTTCCTTTTAAATGCTAATGAGCGACTGCGTGTGCTGCCCAAAGACGGTCTTTGCGCCGCCCACCTCTTCCTGCCTTGCGGAAGACGTGAGGACGATGTTGTGTGACCGTGGCAATGGTTGAGTTTGTGGAAGAAATGGCTGCCAGACAACAAACTGCGGTGGAACCGTATATGTTCGAGCTGGAGTCCAACTCAGACCAAGAAGAGGCTCCAGAAGAAACATTGCATGAAAAGTGGGATTTTCATCAGTATGTGGTACTGTAAATTGTCGTGGAATTTCAGGTTTGCGACAATTCACGGCAATTTGCAGGCAACACCGAAAACTGACGTAAATTGTCAAATATTGACGTGGGCCTTGCTTGGCAGTTGTCCCCCCATGACCCCCCTCCCCTGATTCTAGGGGAGGCTTTAACATGTAAATGAAAATGCTGGGAGCTATACAAATGCAAAGCAGGGTAGCAGGGGAGTTTTACCCCAGGTGACCTTTTTCTAAAAAGGTATTAGCTTCATTTTAAGAAAATCTCTGGTATAAATAGATCAGGCCCAGTATAGCCTAATTATAGACTCTTAAATTTAAGCTTGAATTGATTTATTTAATTAAAGTATGCTAGATTAATTGTATGTCATTAGCAATGGCCAATGTTATGTAAAAAGATTATTTATTCTTTTTTTTCTCTCTCCTGAGACCAAGTTAAAGATAAAACGCCAGTTGTTAAGAAGTTAAAATTTGCATGACATATTTTGAGGGCTCAGGGCTATTGAAAAGTATAAATCATTTCTGTTTAAAATGTGTGACATTAATATTTAATTTCATGGGTTCTGAATGTTTAAAAGAAGTTAAAGTAATTTTTATTACGTGTGAGGGTTCATGACCTGTAAGAGTTTTAACACTTCCGGGTAGACCGGAGCGTCAGCGACCAGGAAGAAGGAGCAGAGCTTTAATGGCGTCGAGCAGCTAACAGTGGACTTTGTGTGTCCGTCAGTGTCATGTTTTATCACTAACGGACTGTGAACTGTTGTTGGACGACGTGCTGTGAGTGTATGAGCTGGACTCTCCATCGCAGTCGAAGTGTTTGTTTTATTGGACACGAAGCAAGTTCGGCTAAGATAGCTAGCCGGAGCTAAGCTAGGCTAGCAGGAGCTAGGTTAGCGGCACGGCCATTGTCGAGAGGAGGCCTGCGCTGACGGGAGGAGCTTTGCCGGGTCGCCACGGAGAGTGTTGCCGACAGAGGTCGCTTTGCTGCCGCAGAGGGACACGGAGGTTTATCGCTGCGAGCATTTTGTTCTCACAGACTAACCTCGCATCACAATGAGGCTGTGACCTCCTATTAGCTCGGAGCTATGTCTGCAAGGCCAGATTTACATGATGCCGATAATGACGCCATCGTGTGTAAGTAACGTTTACTGTTTACTCCGTCCTTGTTTAATTTTACAGTGACTTACGTTTTCTTTATTCATACCACTCATTTAATTGTTTTCCAGCTGCCTGTAAGATAGTACGCAGGAGCTTCAGGTACGAACAACCAGATCTTGCATCGCAGGCTGAAGCTGTGAGGAGTTCAGTTTGGAGTCGATCGAGAACAAACAGGGTAAGACTTATTAGAGTAGATCCGTTTTTGGTCAACGTGACTGTTATTCGGGTGCATTAATAGATGTGTTGTGTCCATACGCAGTGCATCGCGCAGTACTGATCGTCCTTATTTTTTGGCACAAGATGGCAGGGTGTCTGGATGGATTGTGCGACCTCCGTCCTTTCACAGCCGGGAGCTCACCAAGCTCTGTGCCACACTGCAGTCACATGAGAGGCGATTCCGAAATACTGGGCAGCACACCACAGACGTCTGCAAAAACCGACACGTCGCGGTGCTGTAGGATTTGGGGCTTCTCGTGAGCTTCTGTTAGGATTTATACATTTACAAAGTGCCCCCTTTATGTCTTTTATCACGTAGTATGTCCCCCTATGACCCCGGCCTAATAAAGACTGCCCATGACTCCCCTTCACAAGCACACTGCTCATGAAACCTACACACATTGTTCATTGCTCAATCTATTATGACGTCTGCCACACTGTGACACATATATTGTCTTTTCTCACTCATCCCTTTTTCCACATAAAGAGGCCTCCAAGGCCAGCGATATCACCTCCCAAATACGTAAGCAACAGTGAAGGCACCATAAACAAAGGCAGATAGGGAGAACAGGCAGATCAGGCCAGGGACATTTTGTTTTCTTCTGTCTCCAGGAATCATGGTTCGTGTGCCAAGAAATTGGGACCAGTTTGTGCACCAACGATGGGAGGGCTAAAGTCTAAACCACGGTTTCTCCCCACCTTTTTACTCGATTGTCCAATAATAGTATTCATCATATCTATATGGTTGACCAATGACAATTCAACTCATACAGCAATATAATGTATAACATGCTGAAATGTTGTCTCTTTTCTCTGGGCGATTGGTTGCAGTTAACAGCGTTGCTGCTTAGGGCTCTGCTGCCTGCGATTTTTCAAACAGAGAAAGACCTTGATCAAGCTTTTTTGCTTTTGCTTAATGATACAATTCTTCTTATTAAATAGTTAACAGTACGTCGTAGTCTGTCTTCTCTATTAGTCTGTTTTCTTTCACCTCTCAAACAAACGAACACGCCTGACACTTCCTGTTTGTTGTGTGGGCAGATTATGCTTTGTACATGCTGTGTGTTTGTGCTAATAAAGCTCTTTCTTGCAAATGTTCCTTTCCTCAAGAAATTCATTCATGTCCTTGATGATATCATAAATATATATAAATAAACACATTAATAAATAAATAAATATATATATATATATATATATATATATAT
>CAEMYA010000421.1:128747-182812 GCA_903131615.1 Diplodus sargus | reverse complement strand
ATATATTTCTTACTGGGGTTAACATTTATAATGACCCAGGGTGACCAATCACGAGTGATTTTGCTTGTTTATAAGTAGTGGTTTCATCCAATACTGAGTGAGGATATTCAAGCCAGCCCACACATTCTCTGGCCAGGCGTGGTTTCGCTCATATGCAAATTAGAGCCGTTCGCACCTCCGGGAGCTCCACATACGTCATGGTTCGTTTCCGACAATTTGTGGAACAGTGAATACAGTGTGAGCAACGGCGTTTGCAGGCTGTAAATTGTTGTTAACTGCCGAAAATTAGGGAGATTTTCGGGCGTTTACGGGGACGAAAATCCCACTTTTCATGCAGTGAAAGTAAGCAGCCTAGAATGAACATGGATGTTTCTCAGTGGTTAGTAGTTAAATTTGTTACCTCGACATAACTTTTATGTTACTGCAGACTAACGAAAGTTTTACGGGCTTAGTGGCTGTCTCCCCCATGTCGTTACAGATAACAACCCCCTTATCCTGCCTCAAGTGTTTACGCCATGAAGCTTAGCCAAACCTCGGCTGGCATTTACTGGTGTTCAGTTGCAGTAACGCAGATGCATTTTAGCAATTGCTGTTACTAGAAAAAATTGTAACCCCATAATATTTATTTTTTATTAATTTACCTTTATATAGCCAGGTAAGTCAATTGAGAACCTGCTCTTATTTGCATTGACGACCTGTAGTTTTCAGTAAGCCACAGTTGCCTCCCATCACCTCTCTACCAGCAGTATTGGTTTTTAACCAGTGACGGTTTATAAACTTAAGAACAGAACAAAAGAAACAATGCGACGTGAGTGCTTAGCTATCATAGTTTCCAAAGAATGATAAAAATTATGCTCATAAACAGGTGTTCCTGTGGCATTTGTGAACAAATGCCCACAGAACCTGAGAATATCTGCTGTATGGAAATACCACAAGTGTGGACACATTTTGTGGTATATCTTTTCTTTAATCTATTGTCACTCACTTACCTTTCATAATTTCTAGGTTACACAAAGACTACAGCAACTTCCTGAGCCACCATCATGCATGGTGGACCATCCTGGCCCAGAACCTGTCTGTCTGAATGGATTTGCACTGCAGAATGCACTGAACATTTATTGGGCAGACTATGGACCTTGGGGCGGCTGTGGACCAGTGACCGGAAGGTCGCTGGTTCAAATCCTGGCTCCCCTGGGGAGGAACTGAGCTACATGTGGAAGTATCCTTGAGCAAGATACTGAACCCCAAAATTGCTCCTGATGTGCAGTTGGCACCTTGTGTGGCAGCCTCTGCCATCAGTAAGGGTCCTGTGATGAGCTGGCAACTCATCCAGGGTGTACCCTGGCCTTCGCCCATGAAGTTAATTGGATTTGGCCACAGTAACCCCAGCGACCCCTTGAAAAAGGGGGATAAAAGCGGAAACATCCCCGCGACTCTCACAGAAAAAGTGGAAGAAAACAAAACAAAACAAAACTATGTACCTTTACGTCTGAGGGGAATAGTGCAGTAAACTTTTAGTCACACAAATGCTATCAATTAATAAATGTTATTTATAAGTGTTATGATGAAAAGTCAAAAACTGTTTCCTCTATCTTACATTGCTTATAGTTTATCTTTACTATCTTTTACATGTTAACATTAAAATTACATATCAGTTAGTAAAGATGTTTTCTTGTAAGAAACATTTGTAAACATGTATGGAATAAATAAGAAGAAGAAGAAGAAAATAAATATCTGAAGTGGAACAGTTGAACTTAATATATTAAGTTTTTCATATTAATATCAATATGAAAATAATAACAAAGAAAGTATCTAGTTGCCATGGATGTTAACATTCAGTGCTGACTGAATTGTGTCCAGCCGATATAGTCTACAGATTTGTGCAGAGTTCCCTGATGCAGAAGGACAGCATGCTGGGTTCAGACCTGTCCTTGGTTGAACCTTGACACATAACTGGCTGTAACGTCCAGCTTGTTGGCTCTATCATACTGAGCTGAGAGGTCTTCAGGGATTATGAGTTTCAGCACCTCGTTCACATATGGGGCAGAGTCCTGGAAAATCTTCTCGAAGATCAGGTTCAACAGTGCATCAGCGCAGTCTGCAGTGCAATAAACAAAAATGCATGTTTACAGGAAAATTGCACTTCAACCAAAAAGATGAAAAAAGCCTTGTGCAAAGCGTAAAGTTTCTCTTATTTCTCCTAATTCCTTCTTATTTATACATTCTCCTTATTTATTATTTATTTTGAAAACTGTCACAGAGCAGTGAGAGGTGTCCTGTCCTGAGTTTTTTGTCTTGTGAATTTCATGTCTTATTTTGAAAAGTAACTCTCCTCTCGTTTCAGGTCACTTGCCCTTCCTCTTGTGTCACCGGTCTGTCGTCTCCCCTGATCCCTGATTGTTTCCAACCGTGTTACCCCTCCTCATTTCATGTGTTGTATAGTCCTCATCTTCCCTTGTCTTGTTGCCAGAGTATTTTGTCCTTTCGTGTACCTCCAGCCCATGACCACAGTCTTGATTCATGCCAAGAGATCCCAAGTTTGTATTCTTGATTCATTTGTTTCCTCTCTAAGAAGAGTGATTTTTGGTTGTAATATTTTCAGCTCAGATTGAAGCTTAGGTTTTGTTTGTAGTCCTGTTTTCCTCCTTTTGGGGTGTTTTTGTTTCATAGTTTTGTCCGCTCAGTTGTGTCGTGAAGTTCAATTTTATAGCGTAAGCTTTTCCTCTTTTGGAGCATTTTTTTGTTGATAAATTTCATAGTCATTCCTCTATAGAGTAGAATAGTTTTCAGCCTTTTTATTTTCCTCCGTTCGGTTCGGAGAGTTTTTTGTTTGTGTTTCGGGTTTGCCCTGTATTTTCTTGTTTGCCTTGTTATTTTGTTTTTGTCTGTTTGCCTGTTCTAGATTACGTAGAGTTTCATAGCACATTTATTTGTCACTCTTTCTTAAATAGCAGATTCTGGAATTTCAGAATAAAAGCTTGTTTGAACTGTTCTCGCTTTGCTTCTGAGTCCTCCTTTCAGTCCAGGCCTGACATTATACTCTGGCCAGTATGGACCCAGTGGAGGTAGAACAGTTGTCGGGGATCCTGCAAGCCCAAGGAGCCCGCATCTCACGTCAGGAGGAGTTCCAGACAGCTATGGCGGTGCATATGGGTCAGCTCACTTCAGATCAGATTTTATTTGTGTGTGTTTATTTCCAACCTTTTGTTTTATGCCTGTGTGTCCATGTTTATTTTAATTTGTGGGGTTTAAATAAAAGATTGTAAAGTTTACGGCATGTTGGCTCTGCCTTCACTGGTTTGGCTCTGCACTCTCCCTTCCTGGACTTTGGAAAGCTCAGTTTGAAAAGAGGATCCCCTGATGATGTGGTGGCTTGTCCTCTATCAGCATTCTCATTGTAATACAGTGCAGCCAGGTAGAGTCTTGAACAGTAAAAAGACAATAAAACATGAAAATAATTGCAAGAAATGGGCAAATGTTCTCAAGTAATCACAATTGAATTTACCTGCACAGCATTCCCAGATATGGATAGGAGTAAAACATGACAGCACTGTTACACCAAAAAATCAAGCACTAAAGGCTGCAACAGCTCATTGTTGCACTTGATCAAAAGCAATTTGCAATCTAGAACACTACAACCCTTCACTTCTGTAATGTGAATGAAGAGTCTTTGAAGAGAGTTGTGTGCCAACACTGCGTCTTTGAGTAGGCTCAGTCTGGCAGCCAAAATCTCTTGTAGTGCTAGCAGGTAACTGTAATGATGTACTGGCCTATATAAAAAAGAGAAGTGACATCAACTTTATCTTACATGTATAGCCATGCCAACAGCTACACAAACTATAAAAAAAGATCACTCATAAATAAACTCCAGGAGAACAACACATAACACAGAATGGTTGGCTTGGAGTGTAAATTGTGCTGTGATGTAGCAGTCAACCCATACACTGGTTTTACCCTGGGCTATGCTAACATATTGCAGCTTAGAAAACATTTCCAAATGCATTATTTCACAAAATCCTGAAAACTAAGACCCGGCGGAGGGTGTGTGAATACTACTTGACTGACCGGGTCTCCGGGTTTGCATAGGTGAATATGCTGATTGCTAACTAGAAGCTGCCAGTTAGCGTTAGCTTGGAAGCTAGCAGTTGGCGTAAAATTGCAAAATAAACACAGCTAAATATTTGGACATTCTGCCATTTCCCTAGGACATGCATTATGTTATTTGCAAGATCAGAAATGTACTAAACAGAATGATTCTACTGTAGCACTAACTTGTGGTTTGGTCAGAGAAGCTAGCGGTTAGCTCCTAGCCTTACCTTGTTCTCAATGGCAAAACACACACTACACGAGTTCACCCTGATGTACAGAAGAAACACATACAGCTAATTAGTTGTATACTTAGATGTCCCTCATCTGCAGCTATTCTTCGCAAAGTTGGAAATGCCCCACCATTTAGAAAAAGTCTCCCGACTAATCCTGCCTTGTACTGACTGAGGTTGGAGAAACAGTCAGTCTGGAAGTGGTTAGCACACACAAACCGTTTTTGATAACTGTAGCTGGGATGTTCAAAAACTTTCAAAAATTAATTAAATCCATGCCGCTCTTCTGTACTCTGCGGCTGGGACACGATGGAGTGTTTTGTGCTCGTCTTTACAGCCAACAACAGAACACTTCGTATTGCGGTTCAACATGGTGCTTTCGATAACATAATGGCGGATCTCCTAGAAGGTAACGCTGTATCTTGTGGGTGGAGACACTGTATTTATGATGTGATGGGGAGGCGGTGGTGGGTGGGAATATTCAAATGTTTCGGTCAATGACGTTGGTGACCGATCCGAATTTGACTCACTCATCTGGAAACTGCAGGGAGACACAGTCAGAAATCTGTATCTCACTTAAAAAAGCACGGATGGTCTTTTTTTTTAATTTTGTATGCGTGTGGCAGCACCATATACCCAAAATAACACCCCAAATCCCAGAAAAAGTCAGTTTTTCATATTATGGGACCTTTAAGGTATTTTACTATAATATCTACTATATATACTGTTATTGTCTTTCTATTTGGTATTATGAACTACCTTGCCTTGTCATTGGTCCTGCCTAGTGCTGGATTACAGGGTGATTAAAGGGAGGCTATCTTTGTTTGTTGAATTATAGTTTATTTATACGGTTTTTGTTTATTTATCTTTTATTGTTATTGCGAATGAGGAGCATCATTTGGAACTATTTTACAGCTGTAAATTAAAATGATGCAAACTGTGATGTGTGTAGGAAGTCTGTTCACTACTGTGGCAACAACACAACCTTTTTAAACACATTTATAAAAAGCCATGAGAAAGAGAACTCCTTGCGGCAAAGAAGGGGAGAGGAGGGAAGAAGCCTCATCAGCACCCAGACCTCCTAAACAGATCACTGGCAGTCTTTTCAGATGCAGGAAATGTCCAGGTATATACAGTCATATAAATATCAAATTGATCAAATATAGCATACTATATTCCGACACCCATATATACATATTCAACCCTCTGAAACTGTGCAACTGTTAGCCTATAGGATTCCTGTACTAAGACTACATGTAGTCTATCATAGGCTATAGACCTAATCATTTTGGTATTTCACCTAGGTGATTCTCCAAGAGCCCAATATTTTAGCTATTTGATTTAAAAATGGTCCTGTTTTTTAATAATCAAAAGTATAGGTAGGGATGATATTGGCCTTGTATTACTTGGTATTGGATCAGACACATACAGCCACAAGGCAGTAATTCTAGTTTTTCCATTGTCATTGTTTTCCAAGTAGGGACAATGGAGACAAGGGCTATTGTAATATCCATTGACAAGAATAATATATATTCTGGGTGGCCAGATTTATATTTCCAGATCTAATCTTTGTAATAGGGTGTTCACACCAAACGCGATAGACGCGAATTGAGCGGCAACTCTACATTGAAAATCAATGTAAACGGCCCGATGATGCGATTCAGGCGGCGGCGCAAATAGAGCATCTGCCGCTGCGAGACGAGGCGCGAATGAAGCGTCTGGGTTGGGAGCGTCTGAAGCGGCGCGTCTAAAGCGACATGAATAAATTTGAAAATATCGAACTTTTCTGGCGGCATCGCGCCGCGACATCCAATCAGCGACGAGTTCAAGCCGACGACGTCATTTCCCTCACATACGGTTGTTTACACTCAGACCAACACGGAGGAGAAGCTAATTGTAGCTGTGTGTGGGCACCCGGTGGTCTATGACACCACTGCCATCTTCTACAGGGATAAAATAAAAAAAGAGGAGGCGTGGGCTGGAACCGGTCGTCATCCAGACGGAGCTCCTGGAGGAGACAGTGAAATTCCCCCAGCTCCGTGCGTCCCCGGAGGACTTCATGAACCCAGACACAACGGCGGGTGGTTTTCCAGCGTTTCTGGGACTTGTGGTGGTGATATCAGCCATGATCGAAAAGAGAGTGGGTTGAGAAATACTAGATCAAAAATGAGCGGGTAAGCGCGTCGTCTTTTTTTTCCTCCTGAGCGTCAAGCACGACAAGTGCGAATGACGCAAATAGTCCAAAATGATCAAGTAGCGCGATATAAGCGTCTCAAGCTATTGTATTCGCGTCTGTCGCGTTCAACTCATGATTAAAAAATGTCAATATATGGTCAAATAGAATCCAAACACCCTCAACCTGCACTACATCTGTACTGGAATTCTGAGTTTCCTAAATGCATTTCAAAATAATGCATCAATGAATAAAATGTCATTTTTATATCCATTACACATATCAAACTTATAAGAAAGAACATTTGGGTCACGTTTGAAGAATAACATCTTGATACCTTTATTTTCAAAATAACCAGCATGATGATGAGATTCATAGGTTACAACTGCAAGGCATCCTAAAACAAAGAACTGCTCATGCCATCTTTATTCCAAACAAAATTGCTAATTGACACCGTCAACACCTCACCTGAAACTCTGTCCTGATTCATCATCAGCCTGTTCTACATGAGTAGTTTCATGCTGCCGTTCTTCCTGTGAGCAGTGATTCAGAGTTACTTGCCAGTTTCTCAATAGTTTAACCCTTGTAATTGCTAACACTGGTTGAAAGACACAGTTAGCATTACAGAACCCACAGTCAGTTAGCTATTAGCCTATGTTCACAACACTAACACCTTACTAACACTTTCTTTTACTAACTAATGTTAAGCTAGGAGCTTCCTTTGTTGTGTCTGTTGCAGTGAGGGAGATATTATTTTAAGCCATGTATACAAAAGGTTGACGGAGAAATCTTTACCAAATAATCACAAACTCACTATAGGGACACATATGTTTGACATAAAAACAGTAAAGGGAGGGAGAAGATCAAATGAACTCTGTACATTTTTACAAGATAGAGGAACATCCCAATCTGGAGAATGGGTGAGAGAGAAGATCAAACATGATCTAGACTCAGCAGTTTAAGGTTATCACCAGTAAAGTACCAGTGGAACCGCGAAAGACTAAGAAGTCAGAGAATTAACAATTCAAAACAGAGTAAACGGCAGCTATCCGGATTCAAATCCACAGAGCGAGCGGCCACGGTGTCCGCTCCTGCTGCCCCAGCCAGCCCTCACACAAACTGGCCTGCCGCCTGCGCAGCCGTGTGAGAGGGGAGAGACCCCGGGGCTGCTGCAGAGGAGCTGTGGACTGCGATGACTCTGAGCAGCATTACAATATAATATATTTCTCGCCTTTCCCTTTCTTCGCTAAGAGGGTCTGAAAAGTCGCTAAATCTAGCGAGAAAGTCGCCAAGTTGGCAACACTGGCATACCTTCATGTGCTGAGAACGTGATAACCCTTCAGATATTCAAATGGCAGCATATATAAACGTGTTGCCTTGCAGGTTACACTGAAGATTGCGATAAGAAGGCACATTGGAAAAATAGTTCTCTACATATGCTTAATACTACGAATGAGTTTGCGAAACATATTATATTCAATGCATTATGTAAAAAAATTACATATATATTAAAATATATCAAAATATTGGTAGGGACAACTCTGTCTTTCCCAAACTTTGCTTGTGACTAGGGTTAGGGTTAGGGTTAGGCTTTACTCCTAGCCTAAGTCTGCCAGTATGTTGTGGCTTTTAACTGCCCTGTACTGGGCTTCACATGAAACAACCTGCTGTAGAGTAAAAAAACTTAGATACAAATACATAATTAGAGAGAAAAAAATAAGTCTATGCTGGTTTTGTTTTAGGTTTTGTGTCGAACTGACCTTCTACCAGCAGCAGGGTCAGCAGGGGCTTGTTAGCCAGATTTTGTCTGTTTGCAGGAAAAGAGTTGTGAATAAGGGATAACTCACTTGACAGGCCCATTGATGCAGCTGTATGCGGCTGGAACACAAAGCACTTGTGCACAAGCTCCTCTATTTTCCCCTGTGGGTCGAGCGGATGCCTTCCTGTTTTTTCACACCGACAGAATAATTTCTTCCAGGAACCGAGGAGCCATGAGAGGCACCAGTGAGGGTGGTGACCAGTTATAAAGGGGCCTTCACCACACATATACCAAACAGACAGGAGACAGGCTTTATTGGACAACACTGACACGGCTCTATCTGTGTGTTTGTGTGTATGCGTGCGTGCATCCGTGCCTGTGTGTGTGTGTGTGTGTGTGTGTCTCTTCCGCCATTTATTCTCCCAAAGCTTCTTAAATCAATTTGCTAATGTCTTGTTTGAGTATTTACAAATATATCATATAAAGCTAAGTGAACAGACTTAATTTATATATATATTTTTCTTAATGACCACTCGAGGCACTTTGTGACACAAGTCAGCATTCACCCATTCACGCGCAGGTGGCTGAGGCTACTACAGACTCATCAGGATTAATAACAATTCATTTTGATGCTCACACAAAAAAAAACATTTGGACTTTAGTAACATGCCAAAGGACACTTTGACCATGACTATCCGATTAGTGAGCACCTCTCTTCCCTCTGAGACACAGTGGCTCCTGACTCATGTTCTTCATTAAAGTTAGTATGGATGAGTGTGATTCTTGAACCTGCCATTTAGAGCAGTGCAAAAACTTAATTTTTTGGGTCCATCTGTAGTAGCAATTAAAGGGGATTATTGGGGAGAAATGGTATATAATATTGTCTCAAATGGAGGTAAAATTCTGTAGCAGGATAAGCATTTTGTCTTGTTTTCCCCCTATCCCTTGTTGTTTACTTCTGGTTACTATGGTTTCCGTCCTCATTTCCGCTACACATTGGGGTGGGCCGGTACAAAAGCGGTAGTCCGCCCACCAGTTCTTCCTTTGCGCTCTCCTCATCACCCGCATCACGTCCGGGTCAGAGCTTGTGTGCCTGACAGGTATGGCCGCAGGCCACTTCACCGCGCTGCCCATCTGATCATGATGCTTAAGGCATTTGTGTTGTGTTGTAGGACGATTGTGTGCTGCTCCGTGCTCCCTGTCCCAGTGTGCGCTGCTGTAATTGTATGGTGGTGGTAAGTGTCAGATCTCTCACGGTGTTGTGGTTGATTCTACTCGGTGGCTAACGCTAGTGTGGTCACAGGTAAATGCTGGCGGCTGCCTAGAGTCCTCCCTTCTCTCATGAGTGTGTGAGTGTCTTTTGCTACAAAAAAGTATGTAGCCTATTTTGTAACATGTAATATTATCAATCTTTACATACTTGGCCAATGCTAATGATGGTTTTTGTCAATTAGGTGTTACTGTAGCCACCTCATTGGGCTGCTGATGCTTTTTTTTATTACGTTTACCATTCATATTTGCTACTGCTGTATGCCGTTATGGCGTTGTCCTGCAGCCATCGGAGGTTTCGCCGCCACGTCGTCTTGTACAGGACAATGGGCTCTCTGCACGTCAGCTTCCGCGTTCATGTAATACGGCTCACTCACTTCCAGTTGCCTAGAGATGGCGCTCTTCTACAGTCGATGCCTGACAGACCGGCCGAAAATGATGATTAACGATGTCCATTGCATTTGTAAAGTGTCAGCGAAAGCCCCGAAGAGCAAGCTGGAGAAGGGATTTAGCATGTAACGTTAAGCAAATTCTTACGTGTTTGAATATGAAGGTGAGTCTCCCATACTTGTGTCTTTGTGGTTGGGATAGCTAGAAGCTATGGTGCTAGCTAGGCTAGTTGCAACAGTAAACATTGAGCCTACTTGCGGACAATGTCTGTTTGACATTGTGCCTGCAGTGCATGGCTGCCCTTGTTTGCATAGTTAATAGCTGCCTATATACTGGGCAGCAAGCTGCCAATTTGACCATCCTTTCTACGGCTCGGTCCGCGGATTTAGACAGAAGCCGGTAAATTGGGGGTCTGTCCTGGTCCGCCAATTTGCCACCACGGAGGGTACACTTTTATCCAACTCCATTCCGATCTAAATCCGAGACGTCGTTATGCCGGAAATTGCGTGAGATGGGCGGAGGTGTGGATGACCGGCACTGTTGTGAGCCCCACAGCTGAGGAGTTTTAAAACCAGGAAACAGCTGATTACAGCAGTCAGTCCATCGCTTCACTGGACAGCTGCTGAGATCCGGGAGATGCTAGCGTCTCCTCAGTCTCTGTAGCTGTCTTGGCTGTTAGCTTGTTGTTGTAGCGGCCGGTCGTTACTTTCAAATTAAAAGCCCCCCCGCTAAGAACTCAGTTCTAAACTCCAATGGGGTGCAATGTCAAGCTCTTATTTTGAAGACAAATTCCTTGCCTTTCTTTCCCAAAGCTTGCTGCAAAGCTGTGTACGGAAGCCTGTGGGTGCGCACAGAGAGACGGGGGAACAATAATAAAAAATAGATTTTTGAAGTTTATGAATCGATTCAGAATTGTGGATGATTAGAATCCCGATTCTTATGTGAGTCGATTTTTTCCCCCACCCCTATTTCTTTCTGTTAACTGAATCCTGGCTCAGTGAAGGTGAGTTTATTCCCCTGACTGAATCCACACCACCTACTTTTCAAAATTCATTAAACTTTATTCCAGGTAGAGGGGGTGGGCTGGTAGTCGTCTATAAAAATTATTTGAACTGCTCGCCTATCTCTTTTGGAGATTTCACATCATTTGAGCTGCCAAATATTTTAAGAGTATCCTGAACCACCTTCTTTCATTTGGTATTTGTTTAGATTCCTTAGAGGCAATGAAAAGGCACACATCTAATCAGAAAACATTCACTTTTATTGTGGCATATGTGCATATATCCTCCGACAGCAAACTATACTGTCCACTCTGATTTTGAATTAAAATTCTGCAGCTCAGGTTTTAGAGATTATTATTATCCAGTCCTCAGGCTAACACCACAGCTTATGTCACTGATGCTAATGTATCATGCCCCAGTTGTGAGGCCTGTAGACGGATATAATGTTAAAGAATGAGGCAGGCAACAGGAGATGTGTTTCCTTGTCTCACTTCTGTCATTATTTATTTAAAGACACATTTGTAGTTTAACTACATTTTATACTCCACAGCTTTCTTCATAAACAACATTAGTTATCAAATCTCACAACAACAAAAGCCACTTTCAGCAATAACAATATTTTTCACTGTCCATGTGTTTGTATTTCCTGTCATTATTTGTGAACAATACCAATCTTCTACAAAACTCTTTTCAGTACAGCTTTAATAACTGCACTTATAGATGCATGTTTCCAATGACACTGTTACGGCTAGTATAATACTAAGAAAACATAATGGGCAAATTCAACCAGCAGTACCTATTGCAAAGTTAGCAAGATGTATCAAACTACATAACATCATAACCTTTATATATGCTACTAATCTTTCCAGAACATACTACTTAACAAGTATAGTGTATATGGTGGAGTGTGGTAAGATGTTTCCCATGCAGGTCTGTAGGGTGAGGCTAGTATGGAAACTGCATTGACAGTGGGGTAAGGTTGCATTGATGGTTCACCCAGTGTATGATATGTGTACTGGATGTGTCTGCCACTGGGGTGGGCAATAATCTCTCTTCCTCTCTAGGATCTAAAGGCCTATCATCCTCACTGTCTATTTCAGGTGTCTCTCTATACCTTCCTTTCTTCCTTTAAAGGAACTTGGACATGTATGTTTGCTGAGGCTGGTTCTGTTTGGGGAACAACAGGTAGGCTAGGTAATGGTAAGTGTTCTGTCTTTCTTGTGCTCTTTAGGGGCGTTCAGACCGAACACAATAGACGCGAATGGAGCGGCAACTGTATATTGAAAATCAATGTAAATGGCGCGATGACATGCGATTCAGGCGCCGGTGGCGCGAATGGAGCGTCTGGCGCGGCGCGATTGAAGCGTCTGGAGCGTCTGAGGCGTCTAAAGCGACACGAATAAATTTGAAAATATGGAACTTTTCAGGTGGCATTGCGCCGCGACATCCAATCAGCGACAAATTCAAGCTGACGACGTCACTTCCCTCACGTACGGTTGTTTACACTCAGACCAACATGGAGGACAAGCTAATTGTAACCGCAGCTCACCTCAGACAGATGGAAAGGCGCTCCGTAGCTGAGATGGAGTGCCTGTAGTTGGTGTCCAGGCGGGAGTTCCTGGCACCGACCCAAGCTAACAGGTCTTCGAACTGGGCTCCGGTCAGTCTGAGGTACCGCTGGAACCGGTCGTCATCCAGACGGAGCTCCTGGAGGAGACAGTGAAATTCCCCCAGCTCTGTGCGTCTCCGGAGGACTTCATGAACCCAGACACGACGGCGGGTGGTTTTCTGGCGTTTCTGGGACTTGTACAGCAGGTACAGTGCAGCCATGGTCGACGTGGAAAGAGAGCAGGTTGAGAAATACAGGTTCAAAAATGAGCGGGCAAGCGACGTCTTTTTTTCCCCTGAGCGTCAAGCGTGAATGACGCGAATAGTCCAAAATGATCAAGTGGCGCGACAGAAGCGTCTGAAGGGATTGTATTCGCATCTGTCGCGTTTGGTCTGAACGCCCCTTTTCTTTTACAAGAACTCCTAAACAATATCCCGCAGCACTCGAGTCAGACCCACTCGTGTCATTTATGTGATTTCTCATGGTTTTGTCACTTGACAGTTATGACTTTGTTTGGTTTATCTCTGTGGTACATATCCCTTGCCTGTTTGGTGGGGCTTCAACAGGTAGGTCATTTGCCAGTAACAGCAAGTTATGTTGGAGAACTCTGGTATAGCGTTTCCATCATGCCTCAAGGTAGACTATATACACAGGGTTTTCAGCTACCTGCTCTTTGACCACATAGACTTGTCTTTCCTTATAAGTTCCCCCGCATCCCCTCGCTCAATAAGATTCCTTATGTGGTCCCCAGGATGCAAAACAAAACCCTTAAAGGTCCCATATTATGAAAAACTGACTTTTTCTAGTATTTGGGATGTTATTTTGGGTCTATGGTGCTGCCACATGCCGAGAAACTTTGAAAAAGCACCATCTGTGCTTTTTTGAATGAGATACAGGTTTCTGACAGTGTCTACCTGCAGTTTCCAGATGAACGAGTCAAATTTGGCTTCGGTTGCCGATGTCATCGACCGATCATTTGCATATTCCCACACACTACCCCATCCCTTCACCGCATACCCAAAGTGGCTCCACCCACCAGCTACAGCGTTACCTTCTCAGAGATCCACCATTATGTTATGAAAGCACCATGTCTGAGCCCAATGCTAAGTGCTCTGTTTTTGGCTGTAAAGACGAGCAAACAACACTCCATCGTGTCCCAGCTGCAGAGGACAGGAGAGTGGCATGGATTTATTCATTTTTGAAGGCAACGTCCAGCTACAGTTAGCAAAAACTGTTCGTGTGTGCTAACCACTTCCAGACCGACTGTTTCTCCAACCTCGGTCAGTACAAGGCAGGAGTAGTCGGGAGACTTTTTCTAAATGGTGGGGAACTTCCAACTTTGCCTGGAATACCTGCAGATGAGGGACATGTTAGTATACAAATAATTTGCTGTGTGTTTCTGTGGATGAGGGTGAACTCGTGCGTGATGTACTGTGTGTTTTGCCATTGAGAACAAGGTAAGGTTAGCAGCTAACTGCTAACGTAGCCTCTCTGACCACACACCTTAGTGCTACAGCAGAATCATTGTGTGTAGTACCTTTCTGATCTTGCACATTATGTAATGCGTGTTCAAGACTCTACCTGGCTGCACTGCATTACAATGAGAATGCTGATAGAGGACAAGCCACCACATCATCAGAGGACCCTCTTTTCAAACAGAGCTTTCCAAAGTTCAGGAAGGGAGAGTGCAGAGCCAAATCAGTGAAGACAGAGCCAACATTCTGTAAGTTTTACAATCTTTTATTTGAACCTTACAAATTAAAATAAACATGGACACACAGGCATCACACAAAAGGTTGAAAACAAACACATAAAGTCTGAATTCTTTTAAGATGGTTTTCAAAATAAATAATAAGGAGAATGTATAAATAAGAAGTAATTAGGAGAAATAAGAGAAACTTTACAACACTGCAGCACAAGGCTTTTTGGTTTGGTTACTGCAATTTTCCTGTAAACATACATTTTTGTTTATTGCACTGCAGGCTCCGATGATGCTCTGTTGGACCTGATCTTCTAGACGGTTTTCCAGCACCCTGCCCCATATGTGAATGAGGTGCTGAAACTCATAATCCCTGAAGACCTCATGGACCACACAGACAGGCAGCATTACTCTCACTCTCCGCCCCAGAGAGACCCAGCACCAGCTTACAAAGCTTCTGTAGGCTATATTGGCTGAACACAATTCAATATAAAGTCAGCACTGAATGTTTACATCCATGACAACGAGATACTTTCTTTGTTATTATTTTCATATTGATATTGAAGTTAACATATTGAGTTCAACTGTTCCACTTCAGATATTTATTTTCTTCCTCTTATTTATTTCATACATTTTTACAAATATTTCTTACAATAAAACATCTTTACTAACTGTTCTGTGTATTTTCATTGATATGTAATTTTCATGTTAAGTAAAAGATAATAAACTATAAGCAATGCAAGATAGAGGAAGCAGTTATGTACTTTTCATCATGACACTTTTGCGATAAATGAATAGTATTTATGTGACGAAAAGCTTACTGCACTATTCCCCTCAGACGTAAAGGTCCATAGTCTGCCCGATAAATGTTCAGTGCATTCTGCAGTGCACATACATTCAGGCAGACAGGTTCTAGGCAAGGACGGTCAACCATGCATGATGGTGGCTCAGGAAGCTGCTGTAGTCTTTGTGTAACCTAGAAATTTTGAAAGGTAAGTGAGTGACAATGGATTAGAGAAAAGAGAGCAAAATGACAACCTTGTTTGCCCAGTGTTCCCACTTAATGGTGGTATTTCCATACAGCAGATATTCTCAGGTTCTGTAGGCATTTGTTCACAATTGCCACAGGAACACCTGTTTTCCATTCATTGGAAACTATGATCGCAAATCACGTCACGTTGTTTCTTTGGTAATATATTTAAAATTTATAAACCGTTGTAACTGGTTAAAAAACAATTCTGCTGGTAGAGAGGTGATGGGAGGCAACTGTGGCTTATTGAAAACTACAGCTGAATATTGCTGGCAGTAGCTAATTACAGGTCGTCGATGCAAATAAGAACAGGTTCTCAATCAACTTACCTGGCTACTTAAAGGTAAATAATAATATGGGGTTACGCGTTACTGCAACTGAAGAGCAGTAAACACCCGCCAACACTGCATGAAAAGTGTGATTTTCGTCCCTGTAAACGCCCGAAAATCTCCCTAATTTTCGGCAGTTAATGACAATTTACAGCCTGCAAACGCCGCGTTCACTGTGCCACAAATTGTCGGAAACGAACCATGACGTATGTGGAGCTCCTGGAGGTGTGAATGGCTCAAATTTTGCATATGAATAGCAGCGAAACCCCGCCTGGCCAGAGAATGTGTGGGCTGGCTTGAATTTCCTCGCTCAGTATTGCATGAAACCACTACTTTTAAACACGAAAAATCACTCGTGATTGGCTGGCAGATCTGTCAGATCTGTCACTATTGGTCACCCTGGGTCATTATAAATGTAAACCCCACCCATTTTTATATATATATATATATATATATATATATATNNATATATATATATATATATTTATTTTCCATTTATGATATCATCAAAGACATGAATGAATTTATTGAGGAAAGGAAAATGCCAGGAAGGTGCTGTTTATTCAAAGAAAGAGCTTTATTAACACAAACACACCACAACTATGTACAAAGCATAATCTGCCCACACAAAGCTCACTAGAAGCCCAAAATCCTGCAGCACCATGAAGTGTCTGTCTGCCACCTCGGAGCTAGAGGTAACTGCCGGCCTTCTGTCTGAATTCGGTCCATTTTGCAGACGTCTGTGATGCGTCGCTCTGTACTTCGGAATCGCCTCAATAATCTCGACTGCAGCGTGGCACAAAGCTCGGTGAGCTCCTGGCTCTATCCAGACACCTGCCGTCTTCCTCCTCAGACATCAGGTCCATGGCGGCGCACTTCCAAAGCTCCACCTCATCCTCAGCTAGCACTCTGTCTCGCTTCCAGCAGCTGTAAAAACAATCAATAAAGACAATCATTACTGCGCGCTGCACTGCATATGGACACAACACATCTATTAATGTGCCCGAATAATAGTCACATTGACCAAAAACGGATCTAATCTAATAAATCTTACCCTTCTCGATCGACTCCGAGCTGAACTCCTCACAGCTTCAGCCTGCGATGGAGGATCTGGTTGTTTGTACCTGAAGCTCCTGCGTGCTGTCTCATAATGTCTTACAGGCAGCTGGAAAACAATTAAATGAGAGTGGTATGAATAAAGAAAACATAAGTCACAGTGAAATTAAACAAGGAAGGAGAAAACAGTAAACGTTACTTACACACGATGGCGTCATTATTGGCATCATGTAAATCTGGACTTGCAGACAGAGCTCCGAGCTAATAGGAGGTCACGGCCTCGTTGTGATGCGAGGTTAGTCTGTGAAAACAAAATGCTCGCAGCGATAAACCTCCGTGTCCCTCTGCGGCAGCGAAGCGACCTCCGTCGGTGACACTCTCTGTGGCGACACGGCATAGCTCCTCCCGTCAGGGCCGGCCTCCTCTCGACAGTGGCCGGGCCGCTAGCCTAGCTCCTGCTAGCTAGCTTAGCTCCTGCTAGCTAGCTTAGCCAAACTTGCTTCGTGTCCAATAAAACACAAACACTTCAACTGCAATGGAGAGTCCGACAACAGTTCACAGTCCGTTAGTGATAAAACACGACACTGACGGACACACACAGCCCACTGTTAGCTGCTCGACGCCATTAACTCTCCGCTCCTTCTTCCTCGTCACTGACGCTCCGGTCAACCCGGAAGTGTATAAACTCTTACAGGTCATGAACTCTCACACGTTATAAGAATTACTTAAACTTCTTTTAAACTTTCAGAACCCATGCAATTATATTTTAATGTCACACATTTTAAACAGAAATTATTTATACATTTCAATATCTTCTTTATCTCAAAATATGTCATGCAAATTTTAACTTGCGCTTTGTCTTTAACTTGGTCTCAGGAGAGAGAAAAAAGAATACATAATCTTTTTACATAACATTGGCCATTGCTAATGACATACACAGTAATTAATCTAGCATATTTTAATTAAATAAATCAATTCAAGCTAAAATGTAAGAGTCTATAATTAGGCTATACTGGGCCTGATCTATTTATACCAGAGATTTTCTTAAAATGAAGTTAACACCTTTTAGAAAAAGGTCACCTGGGGTAAAACTCCCCCTGCTACCCTGATTTGCATTTGTATAGCTCACAGCATTTTCATTTACATGTTAAAGCCTCCCCTAGAATCAGGGGGAGGGGGGTCATGGGGGGACAACTGCCAAGCAAGGCCCACGTCAATTTCCGACAACTTATGTCAGTTTTCGGTGTTGCCTGCAAATTGCCGTGAATTGTCGCAAACCTGAAATTCCACGACAATTTACAGTACCGCATACTGACGAAAATCCCACTTTTCATGCAGTGCAAGTTTTGGCTAAGCTTTATGATGTAAAGACTTGAGGCAGGAGAAGGGAGTTGTTATCTGTAACAACGCGGGGAAGACGGCCAGAAAGCCCGTAAAACTTTCGTTAGTCTCTGTAGTAACAAACTTAACTGCTAACCACTGAGAAACATCCATGTTCATTCTTGGCTGCTTACTTTCTTCTGGAGACTCTTGTTGTACTGGGTCGGACTCCGGCTCGAACATGTACGGTTCCACCGCAGTTTGTTGTCTGGCAGCCATTTCTTCCGCAATCTCAACCATTGCCATGGTCACACGAAGCAGGAAGAGGTGGGCGGCACTGTGGGCGGCGCACGCAGTAGCTCATTAGCATTTAAAGGGAAAGGCACTGAAACCGGCCAACTAGAGCAGGGCTGTGAAACTGGTGTTTCAAGAACCCTGCAGTGCTCAATCCTTCAGCTTTTTTCGACCAAAGCATGTTACTAACATTCCATTTAGACATCAAGGAACCATGTCAAGAAGCAGAAATGACCATAATATGGGACCTTTAAGTCTCTTGACATAATAAAATTTCCCTTATACAGTTGACAGTCTATAGTTCTCACTTGCAATCCAGTACTCTTCAGTCATCTTTCCAGACCACTTTTCTGCATACTGGGCTCTCCTCATCTAACAGACAAAAGCAACAGATCTATTGGGAGATGGAGATTTTGTCTATACAGCAGACAGTAGGGGGAGCATCCAGTCACTACGTGCTGCCTACAATTGTAAACTGCTGTTTGTTGGAGATGGTCTTTCCATTGTTTTTTATCCCTGTCAGCAAGCACCCTCAGGTCTGCATGAGGTTTGTATTAAATGTCTTGGACATTTAAAGACGACACCCTACCACCCTCAGGGAAATTAGTCAAACACCCGATTTCTTCTATACAGTCCTGAGGAGCTCATTTTTGAACTCATGATCCTGATCGTGATACAACCTGGCAGGAGACCCATAGCTTGGGATGAAGTCTTCAAATATGCAGTCAGCTGCTATTTGGCAGGATTTGTTCTTGGTTGGATTTGCTTGAGCAAAGCCTCATAAAATGATACACTAAGACCAAGATATATTCATATCCACCCTCATAACATATTCCTCAAATTCTTTTTTTTGATATACAGCCAGTTAAACCTCTCCCTAGCCAGACACAGTACTCACGCTGTACCCATATGCCCCATGTCATCATGAGGGTACTTTAATGCCATGGGCCTGTATCTGGTGGGTAGGACTAGTTGTTGTCTGTCACTGGTCCATCTATCAAGAAGTCCACCACTTAAGTATAATATTTGCCATTAATGAAGAAGTTTCCTTGCTGCTCTGTTCACTGTTCTCCATTAAGGAGTTTCCTTGCTGCTCTGTTCACTGTTTCCCACATGTCTCTCGTCAGTACTGCATTTGTCTCCTTTAGCTGACTTATTTCTTTTACTGCTTTATCTTCCCTTTGAGCTTTGGCCAACTCCTCTTTAATGATAGCTGGAAGGGGCGAAAGGGGTTCTTGGTTGGCATTTGGGGCCATAGCAAGGGCAGCCACCCAAGCTACCTCCTGCTCCTGAGCTGCTTTGGTGCCATTCCAGGTTGCCTGCACAAACTCCTGAGACAAATCCTTAGTGCACTCCTCCACTTACTTATCAATGTTGAGGGGCAGGCAGGACAACATGTCAGCATCTGTGTTGGCCTTTCCAGGTCTGTACATTATGTTGAACCTTAAGTTAGAAACCTATGTACTCGCTATAGTTTCTTATGGCCAGTATCAGCGTTCTGGAACCATAACCTATGACTCTCATCTTACTGTCCTGGTGCTGATAGCAATACAGCACCAATGACCTGTTCTGAGGAATCTGTGTGTAACTGGAATGGTAGGTGGAAGTCTGTGGTGCACAGGTTGGCTCAGTTGAGGATGTCATGAAACCCTGGCACATCACATCTCCTTTATCAGGTGAGTCAATTTTAACATTTTTTCTGAATGGCTGAATGCTATCTATTGAGGATTTAAGATTAAGATTAAGATGTATTTATTTAGCGGAGAAATTCACTTGTTACAACAGCTTGAGATGCAACAGTACAGGAAAAAGAATCCGAACAGAAAATATGCATAAAGTTAAATAGAAAATAAAAAGAAAAAAATAATATATTTAGAAAAAACAATAGGATATTTACAAAAATAAGATTTTTACAAAATTATGTCTTATGGTTCGACAGGGGCACAACAACACAGGGGTTTCTTTTGTTCTGATTTTCCAACAAGCCCTCACCTATGGCTAGTTGCTGTAGCTACACACAACCGTCTTCAGGTTCTAACAACACTATTGAATCAGATGGGTCAAGTTGAGGTGGCAATCTACACTTTACCCACGTCACACCACTTGCAGGGATTACTTTGCCTTTCTGTCCCATTCTCAGGCACCCCCAAGTTGCAACATTTTCTGGGAAATAATTGTTGGGATGGACATGATAATAATAATAATAATAATAATAATAATAATAATAATAATCATCATAATAATAACAATCATAATCATAATCATAATCATAATAACCATAATCATTATCATAATAACATTTAATTATGGACGTGTTATTACATTAATTAAATTCATATAGCACCTTTCAGGGTACAAAACAAAGAATAAATGGAGTGCCTGTCAGTCAGCATGGAGGGAACAGCCGCACTGCTGTCAACACCGGCGTCAACACCGCAGGGAAACAGCACCCTCCATCCAGAAGCAAAATTGCGTCTGGAGGCCCCGTGCACACAGCAGGGGCGACGCAGGAGACCCAGAAATCCGGTCCCAGTGACGGAGCCTGGGAAGAAGCGACAGCAGAAGTCCAGTAGCTCCCACACTGAACACCCGAAGACCCCACCAGCAACGGCGGAGCAGCGACCAGCCAACATGGCTGCGAGCCGGGGGAGACCACAGCAGCAGAGGAGAGCGACAACGGAGCCAGACGATGAACAACCCAGAGGTTGTGGTGGAGGGAGGACCAGCGGAGGAGCAATGTACAGCCCACAGAGCATCGAGTACCTCTGCCTATAAGTTAGCGTTGCTATGCTAACAGCTGATTGTGAGGGTAACAGCTGATCAGTGCAGAAAGATGAGTCCATGAGCCAGTTCTTCAGGTGTGCAGGCTTCAAAGGTAGTAGCACAGCCTCAGAGCTTGTAAAGACAACTTGGCTTTCTTCTTTTAGCAGAAAAAAGCTGTTATGTCATGGATTGAGAAGCGGCGATATTCACGTCAGCGTCCTCTTGCATCCAGGTTGCCATGGAGAAGACATAGTTCCTCCCAGGAGTTGAGTATTTGTTTCTCATTTTTTTCCTGAATCACCACTTCCACCACATTAAAACCAGTGGCATTTCTTAGATAATGGACTCACAAGGAAGGGTATGTTGATTGATAGGTTGGGGTCTTCATTTCCATGTAACTCTACGGTAATGACAAACCACCCCTCAAATGAAATGAGCTCCATGAGCTCAGAGAATGGCCGTATGCCAAGGTTAGGTAAGAACTTGTCTTTCCAGGATCTATATATTATGCTGACTTGGGCTCCAGTGTCTACAAGAGCAGTTTGTTAAGGCTTTCCTGCCTTTTTCCTGATTAGCTTGGCAATTTATTAATTGAAGGGAGCTGCAGGGTCTTGCAAGAGTGTTGTAGGGGCTTTCTTATGACAACACTTATTTACTTCTTCTATTTCAGTTGTTGCATATTGCTCATTATTCCCATTTATGGACCCACTGTCTCTCAAGGAGGTTTCTGCTTCCACAAGGTGGGACTTGGAGAGGGCTCTGATTACTGTTTGTCCCTCTGCAGCAACCAGTTTGCATTTCCCTGGCAATGAGGGCATTTCAGACAGCCTACAGCCTTGTGGCCCTCCTCAACGCAAGTAAAATAGTGCTCGCAGTGCTGCGAGCCTTTCGTGCAGCCACACACTTCGATCAGCCATAACGGCTCCATTTTCTGTTCATTTTGGGTTCAGATAGCAAACAGCTACACATGTGATTCTTTTGTACTGTCTCTACAAGTGAGTCTACTGACTTACAAAGCAAATCAATTTTGTCTGTGAGCTGCTGGACAGTGTCTGTTTTGTTTTTTTTGTTCAACAGTCTCTCTCCTTGTGTTTGGCTGTTTCACTTTCTCTCCCTTGACTGTCTTGGGCGGTGTGTTGAGTCACTTTCGTCACTTGTTACTTTCATGACATGTTTCAAGATTGTCTCATTTGCAACTGTGTGGTCTGACAGCAAAGATTTCAGCTCCCTGCATATGTGATTGTGCTTGTGTCCTAAATGGAGTTATTGTAACTAAAGTTCAGGAACTAGACCACAGGTAATTTACCACTTGAGCCGTCTAACCAAAACCACCTGGGCCCCATTAACACAACACCTGTGCCTTTCCAATCCAGTCACCCGTGCAGACCTTTATAGGCAAGCCTAACCATTTTTCACCTGTTCGTCTCAAGTTCTCACAATCGTCTGACTAGATCAGCAAGTCACCTTCCTACTGGACCAAGAGCTGTTCCTCAATCTCTCTGATGACCCCAGCTCAGTGCAGTTTGCCTCTACTTTTTCTCCTTACCAGGACACCATCTGCTCAGTCTTCCTGGATGATTGCCTCTCCAACATCTTGTACCTGGCTCTGCGGTTCGATGGCAGAGGTTTTTACACAAACCACGTCCTCCTCTCCTCCCAAGTCTTTGCCTGTTTAACCAGGGTACCTACTGGGGGGCCCTGGACTCCAACCTCTATTTCAGCGCACTTGCAGTGAGACCCTCCCTGACCTGCAACCTCTGCGGAGCTCCCTCACACCCAGTCACCGTATATGTTGTCACTGCCCCACTTCCCCATCCTTACTCCCCACCTATGTGCACTCCTCCCACTCTCCCTACCCTTATCAAGCCTTCCATGAATTCAATAAAATTACCTTTACACTAAACTGTGGTGTGGTCTTTATAAGTGAAGTTAAGTTCCCCCCCACACACACACTTCTCCTCTATCCTTGATTTAGATACATTCAGATACAGTCCACACCCATGCCTGTTAACGGCAGCTCTCCTCTTAATGATCTGGGTACTTGCTGTAGTGCTAGGGTAGGTTTTAGGGACTAGAAATAGGCCTTGAGTGTCTGTTTATTTAGTTGCTTAGAGTAGCCTTTAAGAACCCTGAAGATATTTGGCACATTTATCACCTCATGTTTTACTTTCATCGAAGAAACGGCAAAAGTATCTATAACTTCTACTTTAACAACAGGCAAAGGTTTAATTCAAAGTCTTAGCAAGGGCGAAGCATAAATCTTAATTACTATCAATTATTACCAATAATACCTATTGATTATCACAACTCAGTATATGATAAGGATTAATCTAAAAGAGCTCAGGCTGGTTGAAATGCTTTGATATAGTAGAGAATGAGATGGATAGGCCTTCTGGCTGATGTGCATTTCCCTTCCTGCTGAAAGCTGTAGTCTCTGTAGTAACTCACTGCCTTGCCTTGCCCCAAGATCCCGACTCCATTTCAGCAGAGTAAATGAAAGAAACTCTAGCATACTATAATATAATATAATATATAATCCACAGTTAGTTGTAAACTGGTGTCATCCTTGTGCTCTGGTCCTCTTGGATCATACTGTGAATCTATTGAATTCCATTCTGCAATGATAAGCTACTCACATACTCCATCTCAAGGGGTAATCCATGGAAGAAGAGCAGAGGAAGAACATCGTTTCCTCTGTTGCTGCATTTCGCTTACTTCCTTATGTAGCAGGAGGTCACTAGGACCCAAAGAGCAGAGACAAATCAAGTGACAGGAATTTGAGGAGGGACTGATGGGCAGCAGGTGTGACTGCAGCAGTCACTCTTCAAATCCTTTGTGCATGCCAGGGCTGTGACTGTTTGATTCCCTGTGGCTCTGGTATTACAGACTTTTAACATTGTTTTATACTCATGTTAGCATTTTAATTGTTAGGGTATGGTAGGGGTGTTTGCACCCCGAGGTATTTGTATTTTAATGATTTTAATTGTGGGTCTGCCAAACTTGCTTTTAGGACTGACTTGACTGCCAGCACAGTGGTGTGTAAAACATACAGCTTTTAACCCCTTGTGTTCTAAAGTAAACTAACAGTGCTTTTGTTTGTTTTTAGGCAAAGCACTGACTGCTGTTTATCTTAGTATAGTAATTGTTTTAGAGTTTTAACATTCTGTCTCCTTTTGTCTCTAGTTCTGCGGCTGGTGAGGTCCTCCATTCACCGGTGTGGTTGATGCTGGGAGTTCACTTTAGATGGTGATATGGTTAGTGGTTGCACATTGTATTAATGTGGTGTTTTATTTGAAGTGTGTTGGGTTTATATTTCTTTTGAATACTTAGTATACTCCCAGTGTCCTAGCAGTGAGTGGTTGGTGTCCCAGCCGTAGTATGACTGTCTGTCCTCTTGTCTCTTCTTGCCTGTGTTCTTAGAGTTTTAGTTGTAATAAAATAAATGGCATGTATGACCCACACTGGCTGTTGCGGCCTCTTCATTGAAGCCCCTGTGTACTCTGTACCTTCTTAAGGGTTACATTTATGCAACCCTTCTACCCCCGACTCGTGAAATATGGAATAATCCCCTTAAAACTCAAGTTAACTTATGGTAAAAGAGACATCTCAAAGTAAATAAACTTTCTAGGGTAACTAATACGATTTTCACTCTCAAGTAAATACATTTAAAGGATGACAGGATTTCCCTTGGTTTCGTAAACCTTTATGGAATGTAAACACAGAAAAGACCCTTGTAATTTTAGTAGTTTGTTCAACTGAGTGCACTCTTTGTTTTAGGTTGTTCTTTGAACAAGCTTGCTTTTAGAATATTTGGTGCACTTTAAAGTTTGAGCTCATAAAGAAAAGGAGATGATAGTACCTCCTTATGAGCAATGGTAACGAAATGTTATGAATATGACTTCTGTTCCCTGAAGGAGAGGAACGAGGTACAACACATATAGGGCTCTATCTTGCACCCGGCGCAAGTGACTTTGTTCACTGGCGCTTGTGTAATTCCTATTTTGCACTCGGCGCACAGCAGAGTTTTCCCTCGACAGACGCGCGTCCTTAAATTAGGGAATGACTTTGTGCTCCTGGGGGCGGTTCAGCGAAAAGAGGAGGTGTGTTCCGGCGCAAACGTTCACTGGTGCTATTTTGACGTTTCAGAAAACACTTGCGCTACAGACCAGGAAAAACCTGGTCTAAAGTCAGTGGCGCTTATTCAGATGCTATTTTAAGGGCGCATGCTTGGCCATAATGTAGAGTGTGCTAAACGTGCATACACTTTGCTTCTCTCATCTACAAGGAAGCAGTTCCCGTTTTTGCAAATCATAAAAAAAAAGTTGAAAAGATTTAAACAGTAGAACTAATTCTTTCACCCTCTGATATGTGACGCGCCCGCCGTATCCGGAAGTGGCAATGCGCGATGTGCTCTTATGGGGCAGGTGGACGGAGATGGAGTTGGGGGAGGAGGAGGAAGGGGCACAACAGGAGCAGGTGGTGCGTTTGGAGACTTGAGGCGGTGTGCCTAAGAGGCAGCAGCAACATCGCCACCCGGTCAAGACGGGCATTAATACCCGCATCCCGGGCAGTGCGGTCCGGTCTGACAATGCTGCCACGGCGTGTAGCGGGTCTGGATCCTCTGCACCTTGGTGTTTGCGCTGCTCCGTCATCAGCTGGCCGTTGCGCACTGCTCGGCCCGTGCGCACTGCTCCCGATGTGCGATGTCATGGGGATGCCAGGCTTAGAAAAAATTATGGCAATTTCCTCCCACGCCCATTTAACAAAAGTTAGTTTGGATGGATTTCTCCCCATACGACGCCACTTCTCGGTCTTTAACAGCCCCGGCGAGAACGCCGGTCTCCTCAGCTGTGAAGCGCTCCTGGTGTGCACCTGGCAAATGCGCCATTATAATAGCAATCCGCCATGGAACAAGCGCTCCTGCTCTTAAAGGGAATGTGAGATGACGCTCTGATTGGTTTATTGAACGTTACGCCCAAACCACACCTTTGACTAATTTAGCTACTTCAGACCAACCCATTTTAGATTTGCGCCGGTCGCAAGAGTCATTTATCCCGCCGGCATAATAGCGTTTCAGATCGTCAAAATAGGGCCCATAGTATGGGATATCACGCCCCCCCGCATGGCATGACTGAAGACACCTCTATTCACGCCTTTACGGCAGATGACAGCCCTGACTACACATACATGGACAGCCACAGTCATCCTTCAGTTCAATAGCCGCTCTTAATTGAGCCCAGCTGCGCAGTGGGGCAACGTAGTGTTGTACCTCGTTTCTCTCCTTCAGGGAACAGAAGTTATATTCATAACATTTCGTTCCCTTTCAGTTGATTCACTCGGTACAACACATATAGTATGGGACATGTATACACACCCCACAGAGCAGCCTCTGAACTGTAGTCAAACCTCCAACACTCTACTGCATCGTAGACCCAGCAGAAAGGACAGAGTGAACCACTGAAGGGGCTGTCATGTCCAAACGATAAAACCGAACAAAAGTGTGCGGTGATGACCAACTGGCTGCAGCGCAGGTATCACTCACAGAAACCCCTTTAAACAAGGCCTGTGAGGCCGCCATGCGTCTGGTTAAATGTGTCCTCACACCTTGTGGCAACAGAAAACCCCTGCTGCTGTATGTTATGGAGATAGCCTCCACAATCCAGTGGGACAGCCGCTGTTTAGACAGCGCCTTGCCCCTAGCCGGATTAGCAAAACATACAAAAAACCCTAACCCCCTAACCATAACCCACGACACTAAATCCCATGAGGGAACGCTGGTCTTAAACACCGGCCTCAGCCTGCGGACTCCCTTCAGGAAGCGCATAGCAAGAGGGTGAGCGCCTGGTGTCACTCCATCAAAACCAACGTGGCATGCAGATATAGCCGCCAAATAGACCTTAATTGTTGAGAAAGAGATACCATTATCCAGCAGCTCCAGAAGGAATGTCAAAACATCCACAATAGAACACTGAAATGGGAGTACATTTCAGTCCTGACACCACTGCTCAAACGCCCGCAATTTGTAGGCATATAGACCAATAGCAGATGATGCCCTTGCACACTGGATCGTTGCCACCACATTTGGGGGTAGATCCTGAGCTATCAAATTGGACCTCTCAACAGGTAGGCATGTAGTCGCCAAGCTCTGGGCGTGGGTGAATCACCTCTCCTCGTGCCTGGGAGAGGAGGTCCCTGCGAAGAGCGAGCTGCCAAGGCCTTGCCACCAGAAGACAGATTATTCCGGAGTACCACGACATTGCCGGCCAGCGAGGAGCCACCAGGATCAGGGAGAGCCCCTGCTGGTGCACCCTCTCCAGAACAGACAAAATCATTTCCACCGGGGGAAATGCATTCAGTAGATCAGGGGGCAGTGGGTATTTGCTCTGGAGGCAAAAAGATCCACTTCCACCCTGCCAAAGTGGTCCCATATCTGAGCCACCACTAGTGGGTGCAATCTCCACTCCCTGACAAGAGGACCTCCCCTGGAGAGAGAACCGGCCCCAGGTTCAAGTGCCCTGGAACATGTGTGGCTCTGAGAGACAGAAAATGAGCACTGCACCACAGCAACAGAGAGTGAGACAGTTTTAACCGGGGAAGGGAGCGTGTCCCTCCCTGCCTGTTTATGTAGAAAACCACCATCGTGTTGTCCGTTCTGATCAGAATGTGATGGCCTGTCAGAACGGGACGAAAATGCTTCAGAGCTAAAAAGGTTGCTAGTAGCTCTAGGTGGTTGATGTGGAGCCTGCATTGTGCTGGCGCCCAAACCCCTCTCACTGCTGCGCCCTCGCACAGAGCCCCCCAACCCCTCAGGGATGCGTCTGTGGACACCACCTTGCGAAAAAACACCCTCCCTATACGGGACCCTTGTTGTAGTAAACTGGGTTCCCTCCACAGGAGGAGAGCCGACATGAAAGACAAGTTATTGTCAGCCTCCTCTGGAGGTGACGCGGCGTGCACAGCCGGTGAAAGTGAGTCCAGTGTTGAAACGCTTGCATCTTTAACAGCCCGAGCGGCACTACAGCGATCATAGATGCCATCATGCCCGTCAGCTGTAAAATCGTCCGACAACGCAGTTTGCGTCCCAACTGAAATTGAGCAAGGCAGCGGTGAAATGCAGCCACCTGGTGCTCTGACAGATGTGCTCGGCTCGAAACGGAGCATATGTCCATCCTGAGGAAAGAAAACTGTTGACTGTTGTCAGTGAACTTTTCTGTAGATTTACTGAAAAGCCCAGCGTTTGGATGTGCGACAGGGTCAGTGACAGCTGAGCCGCTGCTCGCTCTCTGGAGCTAGCAATAATAGCCCAATCGTCCAGGCTAATATGTGAACGCCTTCTCCCGGAGCGGAGCCAATGCTGCCTCGACACATTTGGTGAATGTTCTGGGGGCAAGTGACAAGCCGAACGGCAGCACCAGGTATTCGTAGGCTGTGCCCTTGAATGCAAACCTTAGAAACTGCCTGTGGTCCGGGTGAATCGCTACATGAAAGTAAGCGTCTGTCAGATCGATAGTTGTAAACCAATCTCACGGTCTGTTCGCGCTCAGTAGCTGTCTGAGTGTAAGCATTTTGAACTTGTAAGTTCGTAGGTATTTGTTTAACACTCACAAGTTTAGAATAGGACGGAGTCCTCCACCTTTCTTCGGAACAACGAAATAACGGCTCTACCAACCTTTGCTTCTTTCCGAAGCGGGAACAACTCATATCGCTCTCTTATTCAACAAGCTGCTTATTTCTTCCCTCAGAACTGCTACTGCTTCACCTCCTACAACTGTGTTTATTACAGAGTGAAAGCGAGGCGGCCGGGCCCCGAACAGTAAACGGTAACTGTAACGGAACAGCTTTGGTGATGATACACTGGCTGTATATATACTTTCCTAATCCTCCGGTCAGAGAAGACGCAGCAACTTCTCCCCTTTAGATAACTTTATTGACCTCTATCCAAATGAACAGGACACTGTAGTACACTGTGGTATGTGTGGTTTGTGATGTCTGCAGAGGATGACAATAATAAAACAATATTATTAATAATTAACCTACTATACAGTGGCATTAATAATGGAATAACATGAATTACAATAGACATGAATAACGTGTCATACTGCAAATCACCAATAGGGGTCAGTGTAGGATCATTAGACAACATCACAGCTTGGCGCAACAGGCAGGTCATGTGACCAAGCTAAACTGAGACAGCCCTCGGCTACCGGTCCGGTTAATTTGACACGCTAGCATCAATATGATAGCAGCCTCAATGAAGGACAGCTACACTGCTAAATAAACAGTCACAGAAGCTAACAAAGCAAACCGAGCTTATTACCCTGGTAATATTAATAGCTCTCGTCACATACGAAATTTAAACAATACCCACTCATCATGTAACTTACATCATCACTGACGCACACTGTTCTACAAAGGAATAAAGAAGAGCGCTGATGATCGGTGGAAGATTAACTCAACTAGTTAACTGCACAGAAAGTTTTATCGAACACACTGCGCATGTGCAAACAGTCTGTCAGTCTCTGCATGAAGCAGCTTGCTGTGACTTGTACTCCTCCCAGCAGGGAATTCACAACAGTAACCCATGGCAACGGCTCTCTTTACCCAAGGTGAGACTGCACATGTGCACCACCGAGGAAGGGGAACAGCTAGCCGCCTGACCTGCAGCACTGAACAAGCAACACTGCTCTGCTCCGGCTTATGTTTTATTTGCAATATTTTGAGAATAAAACAAAATCTTTATTGAATTCAATGAATGCACATTCATGACATTTACACAGTGAACAGGCACCATTCTGGGGGCATTTGTGTGTGGGGGGGTTGTGCTTGGGAGACTGTATTAGGGGAGTGCAGCACCTCTCGGGACTGGACCCCTGAACAAAACATAAACGCTGCCTTTTTGGCGGCAACAATCGAGAGGCGGCAGTGTCTCCCTGCTTCTGGAGCCCCTCTCGAGCTGATCCCAAAGCAAGGATGACTGCTGCTTCTTCCTCCTGGGCGCTGAGCCCCTCTGGAGGCCCGGTGGCGGACCCTTGCTCCAAGCTGAGGGGCGTGGGTTCTGACCGGTTGCTTGCTGCTTCACCGGCTTGGATCCCGATCTCGCCGGCGTCGCAGACCTCTTGGGAGGAGGTGGCGGTGCCGGTTTGTGCAGATTGGCTGGCTGTTTGGGCATAGCATCACATCTGGGGATGATGCTGCTCGGAGCCTTGGCTTGTTTTTTCTTCAGCTCAAACGTAGCCTGGATGGCATTGAGCGTCTGTCCAAACAAACCATCAGCCGACACTGGCTCGTCCAGATAGACAGCTCTGTCCCCGTCCAGAACGTCAGAGAGTCAGCCACAGGTGCCTGCACCACCACCGTGGAAGCCATTCCTCTTCCCAGGGAGATCGCTGCACAGCGGGAGATTCAGAGGATGTAATCTGTAGCTACTCTAACCTCGTTAAGGAGAGGGGAGAGTGGACTGTGTGAGAATGACCACAATTACGGCTGGATGATACAGCAAAAAAATTATCCACAGGCAAGGTTTGAGGTGGGTCACCAAGGAGGTTCTTTTATTCATCCCTCTTGGCAAACAGCATAGGCACATCAGTATCACCAAAAAAACCCAGGTTGCCAAAATGGCGCCTATTTATAGGGTGTCAGCCAATTACCCTGGAAGAATCCATTCACTGGGATCCACTGCCTAAAACATGTTTAACCCACCATTGTTTTTATTTCTGTATCTACACCACATCATCTGTGACCTATATACATCCTTATCTACATCCACTAACAGAGAAAATACACAAATACACTTCATATTACCTCTACTAAAATACAATACACACATTTACCTTCCCCACACCAATTTACACTTGGCTGCCCCCGGAACTATATAAGCGGCGTCGGTTTCCTGGGGAAGCCTTTTGCCCGCACACACTGAAGACAAAAGAATGGTGAGTACACAACACTCTTGATTTATTCACTGCACACACTCATGGAGCAACACAATACCAATTCTTAGCTTAGCTTCTTGATTACGAGGTGAGCTCCGCGACAAAATCAGGGAACATGGGCAGGTTGTTCCTGACAGTTGTCGGTTCGGGAGGAAGGAAAAAACCAGAGAACCGTGATGGCTTCTCAGCCGGTGGAGGAAAGGGCCAGTCCACTTCCAGTTTCTCAGCTGCAAGGCGGTACAGTGAGAGGAAGGATGTGTGTGACCCGACGACTGCGGCTCCTGTTCATCCTCCGATAAGCCATGCATACCCAGGCCAATGTCCAGCACTTCATCGTGCTGGCCCGGGTAGCGGCCGGCTAGCGCCCTCGGAGGGGGCCAGCTCAAACATAGCTAGCCCGTCAGCACACTCCATATGGTCTGCCCAGCTTCCAACGGGGTCTTCGACCAAGAGCTCCTCTCTGCCGGACTCGGACGAAGCCGGGTCCCTCAACTAAGAGAGGAGGGGGTTGTGCCGTGTAATGGCTGTCTTTCCCAGCACTCTCTCCACGAACTTGACCCATCTTTCCAGGGTTGAGCTCCGCAGCTGGAGACAGGACTCACAGGACTCGGACTCAGTCAATGCTCTCCTGGCGTGGACAATCCTCAGGCAGACGGGACATGCTTCGTGGAAGTCCGTTTCATACAGCGAGAAGCTGCACCCCTGAGGACAGGGGCGAACAGAAGACTTTCCCTTTGCTTGCTTAAGCTCCGCACTCATGTCGAGACACAAAAACCAGAGAAAGCAGACAAAATAAGCGCTCTGCGGGTAGCCAGCAGCTAACACCAACAGGGGCAGTGAAGCTAATTTCGAGCCGGCAGTAGCCACAACAAGACCAAGCTAACTGGCAGCAGCTAGTTAGCCTGACTCCGTAGAGGTGTTCTAAGCGAGGTGAAGAGAGTAAGAACTGAAGGATGACTGTGGCGGTGCACGTATATATGTGCAGGCGAGGCCTCACATACGTCACCACAAGTCATCTGCCGAAAAGGCATGAATAGAGGTGTCGTCAGTCGGGCCATGCGGGGGTGCTAGTGAATCGACTGAAAGGGAACAGTTCCTACCATAGGAAAATCCCTCTTGTTCCTCCGGCTGAAACAGCACAACCACGATGAGCAGCAGGATTCATAGCCTCACCAAACAGCATTGAAAGTTTGGCCTCAGCCTCTGGCACATCTCCATGACGTTGGCTGAAGCTCTTCAGGTCCGCGTTGGCTCCGACATCCACACAGACGCCACTCGTTGTGGCAAGAAAACACAAACGCTGTCTGCACCAAACAGTCCGAAAACTGACTTGCTTAGTTGGTTGGTAACTGGTGAACAGTTCACAGTCCAGCATGAAGGAAATAACCCATTAAATACAGCAATCTGTAACTATTCTCACACAAGTCTATCACCCAACTCTTTCTCTACACCATTGTTCTCTCTTCTGTGCGCGCAAGCTCTCCTCTTCCCTTTCTCTTCTCAGACAGATGAACCAGAAATATTACTCTTCAAGGTCATTCTTTCTCAAACGTTACAATACGTTACAAGCCATGAAACACTCTATATTGCCAAAAGTATTCACTCACCTGCCTTGACTCGCATATGAACTTAAGTGATATCCCATTCTTAATCCATAGGGTTTAATATAACATCGGTCCACCCTTTGCAGCTATAACAGCTTCAACTCTTCTGGGAAGGCTTTCCACAAGGTTTAGGAGTGTGTTTATAGGAATTTTTTACCATTCTTCCAGAAGCGCATTTATGAGGTCACACACTGTCGTTGGACCTTGCTTTGTGCACTGGTGCACAGTCATGTTAGAAGAGGCCATACCCAAACTGTTCCCACAAAGTTGGGAGCATGGAATTGTCCAACATCTCTTGGTATGCTGAAGCATTTAGAGTTCATTTCACTGGAACTAAGGGGCCAAGCCCAGCTCCTAAAAAAAAAACAGCCCCACACCATAATCACACCCTCCACCTAACTTTACACTTGGCACAATGCAGTCAGACAAGTACTGTTCCCCTGGCGACCACCAAACCCAGACTCGTCCATCAGATGAGTTGCTGTCATTTACAATAGCTTCCACTTTGTTATAATACCACTGACAGTTGACTGTGGAATATTTAGGAGCGAGATAATTTCACAGCTGGACTTGTTTAACGGGTACTATCACAGTACCACGCTGGAATTCACTGAGCTCCTGAGAGTGACCCATTTTTTCACAAATGTTTGTAGAAACAGTCTGTATGCCTAGGTGCTTGCATTTATACACCTGCGGCCATGGAAGTGATTGGAACACCTGATTTCAATTATTTGGATGGGTGAGTGAATACTGTTGGCAATATAGTGTATATCTTAAAAGGAACATATTAAACCAAATTATTTATGCATTTTAACTTCTTATTTAATTAGTGTGAATGCTGACTCAGCATTCACACTATTCCTGATTCCGTACGTTTTTCGACACACTTCTTAAGTTCTCCTACAAATCTTGAGCGATTGAAACCATTCAAGTATCAAAATGTTCAGCTTTTTAAGGACATTACTGCTTGTATTTTTCTTTTTTCTACCTTTTATACTTTTGGAAATATTTAGCTTTTTCCCCATTCATCCTTATGGGGAATTTTTCAAATTTCATTCTGCTATAACTTCAGCATACGTTCAGCTATTGAAACCGTTCAACTATTAAAATGTTCCCCTTTTTCAGCTATTTCAGCCTTCAGCTTTTCAGCTTTTCAACTCTTCAGCTTTTTCAGCAATTCAGCTTTCTCAAAAAAAAATTAACATTGACGCAAATGGGAAAACATTAAAATCCTCTGCAAAACTCATCGCATTTCAACCTCTTTTTCTCTCTCATACATTGAGCTGGAGACGCCATTCCAACTTTAAACAAGTCAGCGAAACTTGAACTATTGACACTGTATTCAGTTTTTAAAAATGTAGTACGGTTTTGAAAATATCGCAGTTTTAGTTTTAGGAACTTTTAGCTCCTCTTCTGATTTTATAATGGGTGTGTATTGCGTCAGCTACAGTGGGTGACATCATCGCCAGATTGGAGAGCGGCTTTCGAAGATAGGAGCGAAAACTCTCTTCAGCTTGATTTTGGTCCCAAATCTTTTACTTGACATTACTTGACAATATATGCATAGAAATGTAGGAAATCTTGTTGGCTTTCAGCTGATGGTCCCATTTCACATGTACGACTTACGGTTTGGGATTTAGCAGCCCAAGAGCGACAAGAGGTCCAAACATAGCCCCATAAGCCGCAATGTTAATTTTGAGGCTAAATTTTTGTCCGAGAGCAGACGGTACCTGATTTGTCTATCGCTCCTGTGCCCTCATTTCTCACTCGACAGAAATAAAAACGACATGAGCGCGTTCAGTCATGTCTCCTCTCACTCAGCATATAAATATTTTGGCCATAACCATTACAGTTTTTTCAAAAATCGCAGGAGTTTGGGAGGCGTTTTCCCATTCATTCTTATGGGATCCCTTCATCTCTGTCTGTTACTTCTCCAGCGTGTGTATTGCGGGAGCTAGAATGTGTGGCATCATCACTTGATTGAGAGCAGCTGGAACATTGGAGAAAGAATTCTCTTCAGCTGGATTTGGATCCCACATCTTTTACTTTACACAGACCAGTGGTGTCAAACTGATCCAGGAAAGGGCCGCTGTGGCTGTAGGTTTTTATTCCAACCAAGCAAGAGCACACCTGATATGGATCAGGTGTGCTCTTGCTTGGGGTTGCTCCTGCTCCAGCGTATGTGCAGTATGTGTAACTTTTGTACATTTTCATCATTTTTTCACCCGTTTTAGCCTCTTCAGCCCTCTCACTCTACAGCTTTTCATCCTTTTCCATCATTTTAATGCTTTTCCCCCCCCCCCTTTTGGTGATAACGTCACAGTTTTTTCAAAAATCGCAGGAGTTTGGGAGGCGTTTTCCCATTCATTCCTTATGGGGGACATTTTCATCTCTGTCTCTGGTCCTGCTGCAGCATGTCTGTAGCAATTTTAAGCTCTTTCTGCCTTTAACTTTCCACCTTTTCAGTCTTTTTTCACCTTTTTAATCTCTTTCTGCCCCCATACTCTTCAACTTTTCGGCCTTTCTCAGTCGTTTTTCACCTTTTTAAGCTCTTTCTGCCTTTCACTTTCCACCTTTTCAGTCTTTTTTCACCTTTTTAAGCTCTTTCTGTCCTCTTACTCTACAAGCTTTCTGCCTTTTCAGTCTTTTTTCATATTTTTAAGCTCTTTCAACCCTGTTACTCTTCAACTTTTCTGCCTTTTCTGTCTTTTTTCAGCTTTTTTTTTTTAGCTCTTTCAAACCTCTTACTCGACAGCTTTTTAGCCTTTTCAGATATTAATCTTTCTGCTTTTTCAGCTCCTTCAAACATGTAGCTTCATGTTCAGCTATGAAAATGTTCAACTTTTTAAACTCTTTCCCTTGTAAACTTTTCTGTCTCTTCATCTTTTCAAAATATTCATCTTTCTGCCTTTTCAGCTCCTTTATACATTCAGCTTCGTGTTCAGCTACAGAAACTGCTCAGGTATCAACATGTTCAACTTTTTAAGCTCTTTCGGCCTTGAGCTTTTCAACTTTTCAGCTTTTCGACTTTTTCAGCTTGTCGGCAGTACATTCAGCAGATTTCATTTCAGACTTCAGCATTCACACTGTATTTTCGCAGGAAATGCAATTTTTCTAGTTCACGTTAACCTCATTAACTGAATATTGTTCAAGCATCTTATTAACTTGAAATGACCACTCTTTTTGAAAGGAAATATAACTGATATTTGTCAGGTTATTACACTTATATGGCAGGTGTGTAGGGATCTCAACTCCTTCCAAAGTGTTTAAAGTAGGAAGGTACTGTGGTCCAGAGGTGTCAGGCCAAACACAAAAGCCACAACACAAATACAAAAGCCACAACGGATCTGAACTACAATGGAAGTGACCCACAACTGAAGTAAATGATAATGGATGTTGACACTGGCTGTGTCTCAATTCAGGGGCATCCTTCGGAGTGCGCATTTGAAGTGCAATTACATCACAATGCCCGCGCGAAGGCTGTCCCAAATCAAATGCTTCCCACAAATGCTGCCTGCTATTCCCTCTTCCTGGAGGATGCACCGCTACTATCCTTCATGGCTATAAATTGCCCAAGATTCATAGCACGCCCGAAGAGGAGAAAGAAAGAAGGAAATTATGGCGACCTCAAGTGGCACAGATCTCGCATTTAAATGCAAGTATTGGGTCTATACTCGGTTTTCACTCATTTGATCGTCAAACGCCAGATATGTTAAACTTCAAGGGACCTTAAAACCTCAAAATGTACGTTAAAATACGTTGGTAATGCTCACCTTGATGCCTTTGAAAGTAAAACCTTAAAAGCCTTCACTTTCAAACATTAGACGTTCAGAGGTTGACTTATATCTTATATCTTATTGTGACTGTGGAGATGTTATAGACTTGTTTTACTTCATATACATAAATGGACCAAGATGAACTGATTTAGATCAGGCTGTGATCCCTGGTTTGTTTCCAGACTGTAAAACTAGTCTAGTTAAATGTTTGAATAAAGAGCTAAGTTTATGATTATCCTCATGATGATGATTTTTTTTTGCTGTATTAGAACTCTTTTGTCTTGTTTTGACATAACACGAAACGTCTTTTACATTTCATTCTGTATTAGGGAGCAAACAGAGAGCTTCATCACTGTCCGAGGTCACAACGGACATTTGTTCGCAGGGTGAAACATTCCGCTGTGGCTGGATGGAAGTAGTGCAATAATAAATAATAAATAGCTGATTTGTCAGTCCTGATCTCACTTTTTGTGATATTGTATTTGTGACATTATGAGTTTAGTAAGATAAGAACTCCATTACCCAGCATGCAACAGTAGTTAGGAGCATGTGCAAGAGCCCCGTCAGACGTTGGTTGGACGTAGCCATGCAGGTAGCACTGGACTGTTTACGTGCAAAGCTGTGGAGTAAAGTACCATCAAACCAGCTATCACGCCTCGTCTGCTTATTATAAGTTTAAGCAAGACAACACATGGTGTCAGAAGTGGCCGTGAGCAGTTACGGATGGAAGAGTTGCCAGAGGGGAGCCACGAAAGAAAAAAAATAAATAAATAAAAGATCCGGTCGCGTGAGTGAAACCTGCTAACGAAGCAACATGCTAACAGAGTTTGCTACGCCGTATGATGGCTACAAGCGGCAGTGGAAGTGAAGCGGGAGGCGAGGGACAGATCGAACAAGTAGAGGGCTGTGGAAGTCTCGGTGCCCCGACGTGCAGTCATGGATAAGCTAAGTCCTCCCACTGCTATGCAATTGACTGGTAATAATGCTGATAACTGGAAGCGTTTCAAGCAAAGATTTAATATATATCTGGCAGCAAGCAGAGCAGGGGGGTGATGATGAAAAACTTAAAGCTCAAATCTTTTTGCATGTCATAGGAGAAGATGCTTTGGACATATATAATAGCTTTCAGCTGGATGAAGCTAATCTAACTTTGGCAGAGCTAATGACAAAGTTTGAAGATTACTTTGTGCCTACTTTGTGCCTAGTCAGAGGTACAAGTTTTTCACCTATGACCAAAAGCAAGTAGTTCCTTTTGATCAGTACTTAGCAGAGCTTCACACACTAAGCAAAAAGTGAATTTGACACCCTGAGAGACTCACTACTGAGAGACAGGACCGTTTGTGGCACAGTGGATAATGCACTCAGAGAAAGACTGCTCAGAGAGACTGGACTTACACTAGACAAGTGTGTCAGTATGTGCAGAGCAGCAGAAACCACTCGAGCACAAGCAAAAGAGCTTCGGAGAGGTGAAACAACAGTGCATGCAATATACAAAGGACAGAGGAAAAAGAAAACATTTACCAAACAAAAAGACCAAAAAGAAATCTGCAGAGTTTAAATGTGGTAAATGTGGAGGCAGCCACCAGCCAAAATCATGTCCTGCATTTGGAAAGTCCTGTAACAACTGTGGAAAGAGCAATCGCCATGCTAAATGTTGCAGAGCAGCTTCAAAACAGAAAGTTCACATAGTTGATGAGGATGATGAGGAGTTTATTGTGGATGTGGTGCAGGCTTGTACAACTGAAAAAGGGGAATGGATTGTGCCAATCGAAGTAAATGAGACCATGATACCATTCAAAGTGGATACAGGTGCCCACGTAAACCCGAAAATCTTTGGAAGACTACAAAACACTGACCGTGAAGAGCAAAATTCATCCTGTAAAAACAAAAGTGACTGAATACACTGGAGAACGCGTTCCTTTTAAAGGCGGATGCATCGCAACCTTCAAACACAAAGGCCGGCAGGTAACAGCACTGCTATTGATCCTGGATATGAGTGCACAACCAATCCTGGGACTCAGTGCATGTATAATGCTCAATCTGGTCAAAAGAGTCTTTGTAGTGACATCACCAGATTCTGCAAATGCTCATGACTCACTCGTGGAGGAGTATAAAGACTGTTTCGAAGGACTTTGATGTCTACCTGGAAAACACAAAATACATGTGGATGAAAGTGTGCCTCCTGTAGTGCATCCCTGCAGGAAAGTCCCATTTGCACTGCGAGAAAAACTGAAAGATGAACTAGCACGCATGGAAAAACTGGAGGTCATCAAGAAAATAGATGAGCCAACTGAATGGGTCAGCTGGCTGGTTATTGTGCAAAAGAAAACAGGTGCTCTGGAATGTTCTTGGATCCAAGGGACTTAAACAAAGCAATCAAAAGAGAACATCTTAAGTTACCAACCAGAGAAGAAATCATGGCACAGTTTGTTGGAGCTAAATGGTTAAGTAAACTAGACGCTTCGTCAGGTTTCTGGCAGCTGAAGTTGGACGAGGAGAGTTCAAGGCTGTGCACATTCAACACACCGGAGGGCAGGTACAGGTTTCTTCGTCTGCTGTATGGTATCTTGTCAGCGCCTGAAGTCTACCATAAGACTATTCACATGATTTTCGAGCACATACAGGAGTAGAGACGATGATGGATAACATCATCGCCTGGGGGTCAACTCGAGAAGAACACGACGAAAGACATGGACCAAGTGACCAGGAGGAGGAGGATGACGATGAGGAGGATGAGAGCCAGCCAGGGCCGAGGAGCAAGAGGAGGAGGGAGGGTGAAGGAGTACATGAGGCTGCAGAGACGATGGAGAGGCCCTTCTCTCTGCTCCAGAGGACAATACTTACATTACTTCTGTTGTTTTTTAGTTAATGTATGAGTTCTTTTTAAGTTATTTGTTCATAATTGTTCATTTTATATAATGCATGAAATGAAATATTGTTCTATTGTTACACATTGTCTATTCCATTCAGTATTTACAGCTTAAGTACAATTTATAACAGCAAACGGCATCAAGTGCTACTTCTCAGGGACAAGGGATTGAATGTTTTCTTTTATTATTAAGGTTTTAACATTTACAGCTATTTACAAAATAACAGCATAAATAACTTTTTACAGAATATTATTAACTATTAACAAAAACAATTATTATTAAAAGCAATATTAAAACAGTTACAAATGATGTACAGTAACAGGCTGAGCAGGAATCCCTGCAGTGCTGCTGGGCTGGATGGGATGCCGCAATAAAGACCCTGGTGTCAGTGGGACATCATCTAGGTCGGTACTCAGGGTGTTTGTGGGTCCAGTCTCCTCTGTCCACCACATCATCCATCAACTGGGTTTGCAGTTCTGACTGGATCGACAGCTGCCATGTCACCAAGAATTTCTTAAGAAATAGTTAATTTTACAACATAATTATAATAATAATAAATCATTACACTGAAGTAATGGAAGAGCCGCAGAGGAGGGATCCCTCTTCCAGGATGGACAGACATGCAATAGATGTTGCGTGTACAGAAAAGAGCAACAAATCACAGTTTGCAAGTTATATTAACAGAAAGTCTGATGCAAGTTATATGTAGAGTGAGTGGATCCAGGAGACTACTTAGCTGGATGAGGCATCACCAAGTGATGCCCGAGCCAGACGACCTCCTGTCCACCATGGTGACCTAGAAGAGCGCAGGCCACACAAGATATTTAGTAATAGACAGAGAGCGGCATCAAGATTTATATAGATATGAGGAGATAATGAAGCAGAGGAGAACAATTATCCAGCAGAGCCCAGGGTGTGACAATCCAGATCCATCAGTATTTCAAGGCAGCAGGAGCCCAGAAACAGTAGATTGTCCCAGGGGGTCGTGGTCTATCAGAAGGGAGCCTGAATGAAAGAGGAGGAGGGGAGAAAGAGAAGGGGGAGAGAGAAGAGGAGGAGGAGGAGGAGGGAGAAGCTGTAGAGAGTGACACAGCTTGCAGCTTATGGGATAAGAAAACAAAGACAGGTTAGAGAAATGCCGTATTTATCTGAATAAGCAGATTGTTTCTCGTCTGCAGCATAATGTAATCTAGTACTGCAGGGGCTGATATCAAGGGCTAATTAAAGGCTACATCGAAGAAGTGAGTTTTGAGTTTAGATCTAAAGGCATCAACAGAGCCAGATTGTCTGATGTCAGCTGGGAGGTTATTCCAGAGGAAAGGAGCCCGATAGGAAAAAGCCCTGCAGCCAGCTGACTTCTTTTTAACTCTGGGAACCATCAGGAGCCCTGAATTTTGAGAGTGTAATGCCCGAGTTGGAATATATGGTGTAGTGAGATCTGACATGTATGCCGGGGCAAGGCTGTGTACAGTTTTGTATGTCATCAGCAGCACCTTATAGTCTGATCTTATATGTACTGGGAGCCAGTGCAGAGATGCTAAGATTGGTGTAATATGATCAAATTTTCTTGTACGTGTTAAGACTCAGGCTGCAGCATTCTGAACCATCTGAAGACTTTTAGTGCTCTCACGCGTAAGACCCGAAAATAAGGCATAGCAGTAATCCAGCCTAGACGAAACAAAGGCATGAATCAGGATCTCTGCATCCGTGGTGTGCAGGAAGGACCTAATTTTAGCTATATTGCGCAAATGGTAGAAGGCGATCTTGGTCATTTCTTTGAGGTGCTGATCAAAAGAGAGTATAGAATCAAAAGTTACACCTAGATACTTGACGGTTGAACTTTGAGAAATAACGCAGTTGTCGAGAGTTACAGTCACCTTATCAACATGGTGTCTCTGTCTGGCGGGGGCGATGACCAGCATCTCAGTTTTTTTCTGAATTTAGGAGCATCCACTTCTTCACTGCATATAGGCAGGTCTCTAGTTTCGTGATTTGAGATTTGTCATCAGCTTTTATGGGCACATACAGCTGAGTGTCGTCCGCATAGCAGTGGAAATGTATTCCATAGCTCCGAATAATTTGGCCGAGAGGTGAAATATATAAAGAGAATAGCAAAGGGCCTAGAACTGAGCCCTGGGGAACTCCATACATCAAAGCAGTAAAAATTGATAAAGTACCATTGTAAGAAACACGTTGTATTCTTTCAGACAGGTATGATTTTAGCCAGGAGCCAGGCCAGTGATGCCGAATTGACTTTCAAGTCGGTCTGACAATATGGCATTACCTATAGTATCAAATGCAGCGCTGAGATCCAGTAACATGAGCACTGAGGTAGAGTTAGATTCTAAGGTAAGTCAAATGTCATTTACCACTTTAGTAAGGGCTGTTTCGGTGGAGTGACAGGCTCTGAAAACTGACTGAAAAGGTTCTAGGAGATTATTATTGAGTAGGTAGCCTGATAGTTGTGGGGACACGACTCTTTCTAAGACTTTAGAGAAGAAGGGAAGGTTGGATACTCGTTCGATAATTATTTAGAGATCCTGGGTTGAGGTGTGGTTTCTTGAGTAGAGGCTTAACCACAGCAGACTTAAAACTAGAAGGGACAACACCAGTCATGAGTGATAAGTTAACAATATTTAACATTGTAGGTCCCAGTGCTGGCCATAGTTCTTTAAACAGTTTTGCCGGTAAGGGGTCCAGAACGCAAGTAGTTGGTTTTGAGGATGAGACAATTTTAGACAATATCTCAAGAGAGATATTTTCAAAAGCGTTTAGAGCTGAGACTAACTGAGAATCAGCAGCAGGATATTTTTGAACAAACTTTGACGAGGAAGCCAGAGATGATGAGTTAAGTTTGATTCTGATCTCATCAATTTTATTGCAAAAAAAATCTAAGAAATCATCTTGATTAACTTTAATTTTATCAAGCATTGTTTCCATATTAGAATGACCTATCATATCACTGGGCTCAGTTCCATTCCTAAGTATGTTCATCCCTTTTGTAAGCTTTTGAAAATGAAAGACAGATAGTAGGTTGCGGCCACCACGATAGTTTGAGCCCTTTAGCTCAGCTGTTAACCAGAAAGCTAATGTTATGCTAGCAAGATTAAAAAATAACATCGCACATGTTAAACAAACAGTAACTATCAATTCACAGTGCGTAAAACAAAAAGACAAGTTAGTTAACCTGCCATGTCACTGTCCGCAAATCACTAAAAAATCTTCAACAAATGAGTGTCAGGCTACAGCCTGAAATAGTGAGTTAAACAGTGAACACGATGTGGGAGGATGACTTGATTTTATGAGTTAATCATTACTTGACAGTTCAGCCAGTCGATACTTAGGTTACACATTTTATAATTTAGTACAGCCGGGATCGAATAGGTTGATGCAATGTAGAACTCCACCTTGTGATGTAAATAAGATATTCAAATTTTGATTTAATGTATTTCAAACATTGAGGTGTCTGCAGTCAACTGGAGCCAATGCCACTCATGTTAAATACTTGATATAGAACATTCATTTAGAATTGTAAACAGGCAGTTTGACTGGAACTACTTAAAGCTGCAGTCAGCCATATGTGCTATTGCATGTATTAATGTAACCTCTAGCACAGCCTTGTGGTTAAAACACTAAATGAAACATATATATATAGCAGGGGTCCTTACTTGTCCAGCAGAAAAGCCACTAACTCTGTGTCGCTCTTGAGCCCTTACAAATCCCATAGCTCCCTCCACCTCTGAAATGACGCTCTGATATTTATCCATGTTTTCTCTCTGGCTCGGTCCAATTCTTTGTTTTTACACTGCTTTTCTTCCTCAGTCTTATTTCTTCTCTTTGACGTGGAAAATGGTGGGGCATTCTTCAGCTCTGTTGTTGTTGTCTGTTCTCCGCCATTGTTTACAGTTTCGGCATGAACATATCTGACCAGGTAAGAGCAGACACTGTGCCTACACAGGAGAGGGGCACTGCCCAGTATGCGCTGCGTGAGGGAGTGGGCTGCCAGCAGCATATGCATGAGAGTGATAGACACTTCTCAGACACTCCCCTTGGCTCTGATTGGTTGTATTGAGCTGGGAGCGGTGGATTCTTGCAAATCAAATTACAGCTACATACATTGGATTTTTACACAGCCAACCTGTATCTTATTCCACTGTCAGATCATAATGACAATTTTAGCTAATATAACCAAAAAATAGTTACAGACTACAGCTTTAAGGAGTTCCAAAGGTGTCTATATAGAAAACATTTGTTCACACCTTCCATCCAATCAGAATTATTCACCCAGATCATGGCACAAGTTTCAAGAACTTTTAACAATACAGATATACAGGTGGCAGGATTTTGACTCAGTACCAAAATGTCATTACCATAGGGCAATGATTTCAATTCAATTTAAAAAACTTGATTTGTTCCCGGGGGGCAATTTATTCGGGGAGCCAAAGTCTCAAAAGCTCAATAGAATGACGTTGAACCTGACATGGTCTGCCATACTTTTTATTTGTGTTTTTTCTATTAACTTTGACCCTTAGAACCAATAATTGGAGGGTCTGCTCTGCTGAAAATATTGCGAGATGTCATGCCTCTATTTGGACACTAGTTGTTTTCTGCCTGTTTTCTCTCATCCCCCATTCCTGCTCATTTGGTTTCACCCACTTCCCTGATTGCCAGTCTCCTCCCTGATATGTTTCACCTGGTGGTAGTGTGCTTGTGTATTTATAGTTCCTGTGTTTCTCGTGTTAGTTGCCAGTTCGTCTTCTTGTCTCTGTGCAGAAACGTCCCAGCTCTGATCCATATCGTTCCCTAAGTGTTTCCTGGTTATCGACTTCGTCCGTGTCCGTACGACTTCGCCCCTGCCTTCTCCTTGTCGGATTTGTCTACCTTCGCTGACTGATCTTCTGTGTACCGACCTCTCTGCCTGCCTGATCCCTGCCTGACTCGTCTGCCCTCGCTGAATGATCACCCATGTACCGACTTCTCTGCCTGCCTGCTCCCTGTCTGGTGTGTTTGCCTCACTGACTGATATCCTGTGTAACGAACCCACTTCTCCAAGTAAAGATCATTGCCTTACCCTATCCCGAGTCTTGTCGTGCATTTGAGTCCAAACTATTGTTGTGGTTTCCTGGTCGTGACAGCGAGAAAAAATGTGGCCATTTTAGTGTATGCACCCTATATTTTTTAATCAGAAAAATGTGAAAAATGATTTTTTTCCCTCAACTCCTCAGTGGGTCAGGCTGTCAATAAATGCATTCCAGATACACAGAACACATGTGCTGACAACATACACTGAAAAAAATAATTATTAAAACATATTTCTACATGATTTTGCATCAATTTAATACAAAAAAATTAGGTGTATTTTTTCCAATATTTTCATTTTTACTTCATTGGCAATCAATTATTCCTTCAAGTTATGACATCAGTCAATATGCCATTCTTTTAACCAAACAGTTTACTCATCCCACAGAAAGAAATATAAAAATCCAACCAAAATCAATGGATCTGTGGAGATTTCACTACTAGTTGGCGATCGACATATTTATGAACACAGTTGTCCAATTGACGCAGATATATACATTTTAATTCACATAACCTTACACTCTGAGGTGACATTGGAGATAGCAAAAGGCAAGTACCATATCAAACTAGAATACTATGACTATGGCCAAATAATGTAGAGAAAGGAGTATAATAAAAGTTACAGGTAGATCACAAGAGTCCTGGAACAGTTTTTAAAACACAAGTACAGCCAAACAAATCAAAGCAGAAAACTCTATGTGCACTAGTTACACAACGTGTTACAACTAGAAAACTTTCATCAAGCAAGAGCACCTTGCACTTCTGCTGCTCTGCACTATATAACCATATCTTCATCATCAACATCACCATCTGCTTTGTCTTCATCTTCTTCTTCAGACTATACATTCTTGTCGTCTTGCTCTTCTTGCTGTGAGTGTGTGAGCGGGTTGCAACATTTACTGTCATTGCCTTTGCAGAAGCAGTACCTGGTACAGGCCCGGAGCTTTGCAGCTACAGCTGATAATGTCCAAAAGGATAGGAGGAGCATCCATGGAGGTGCACGTTGCGCTCTGTAGGAGGCAGTGTCTTCAGTGCTGGGGGGGGTTTGCACTTTCAGTATATATCGTATCTGGCGATAGGAGGTGGTGTCAAACCCAGAGAGAACGTGCATAGCCAGAATTGACCGACAGTGCTCACCAAGATTCTCTACTGTCGAATTGATGTGGAGAACAGTGCCATCCCATCTCTCCATCTGCAGGTGACATGTGATAGACCATGAACACAAACACATCATTCAGTACGTTTACATGCACAGCTTAGTCAGATTACAGCCATAGTTCGACTATGCTACGCAATTGGACAACTGCAATTGTCCGAGTATACATGCCGGTGAGACAATCGAATTATTGGCCTGGGCATGTCATCCCCCAGTACGATAGGTGGCGCTGTACCCATTTCAACTAGTTTTAATAGAGCCACCTCCGGCTGACCTCATTATGTCACCAGCAACAACAAACTCTGCCTCGGCATTCGAGAAAGATGGCGTACGATGAGCCAGACGAAGCTATATCTTTGTACATTTCGTATATAGTGTACATGATAATTACACAAACTAGATGCACAATGACGCTCTTGCTTGCGGTTATTTCGGAGGAAAGACGCCGCTGCCCGCCAAAGATAACAAATGTTTGGGTGATGTAGCTATTAAGCCTGCGCCCCAAGCTGGCTGCGAGGTCTGCCACAGCACCTGACGATGGCCACACCACGTGGTAGATGAGCTGCGATGCATCAACGAGTACAACGTCTGGTGGGTGGAGATTGGGAACAAGGATTCCAAGACGCTTAATAATCACAGACTTGTTACAGATTCTGAGGCATCCATACTCATTGATGAGAGATGCAGGGACCAGGCCGAGCTTGTAGTTCAAGAGGGTGGAGAGCTCCATTCTTCTCTTGCTCCCCACCACCAGCAGCCGAGCAAACAACACCTCGAGGTCACATATGATCTTCCCATTGACCTTCACTCCTTTTGTCCTGAATTTCATTGTCACCACCTTATTTGAGATGGGTGCATGAAATCCCCCAGGAAGCGATGAAGAGAGAAGTGTGCTCATGTCCTGCCCGATCTTCAATACATTTTGCACATTCACCTTTCCATCCGCCACCTGGGTATTTATGATATGGTAGAGGGTAGCAGTCTCTGTGGTGAGTGGGTGAGAGTTTTCCCATAGCACTCTCATACCCTCTTCCTTGTTTCTGTTGGGCTTCATTGTCTTTTCCAACTCTTCAGCATCATCGTACATCTCATCCAATGACTTGAAGAGATGCAGATGCTGAAACATTGGATCCACACTGCGACCTGCTCAGGGTTGGTGGAGATGTCCTTCATGCCTCCTACTCCCTTCCCCTGTTTGATGCATGTCTGCTCCCCAAACATATCTCCACTTACTGCAGCTGCACCATCTGAGTGGCGGCACACATGGCTTCCGGCGAGGAGGTCATCCTCGGCAGTAGCAGGAAGGTGCTGCATGTCACACAGATGCCATGTGATCCATGTTGAGTAGTTCTGATGACCAAAGAAATAGGGCAGCTTCTCTTCAAGGCATGTTGTTGTTGCAACAGCCAATCACCCTCTCTTTCTGCTCACCAAAACTTGTGCGCTATTAGGATTGAGGTGATGAAGCAAAGTAGGCTAACTTTTTTCGGTAGTAGTGGTAACATTAACTGCTGATGTATTAATTACTGTGGATTAAGTCTCTGGATTTTATGCAAAAGAACTCCTACCATATTTTACAATTTAAACCACCCCAAGAGATGGTTTAGAAGTAGGCTATAAAGATATTAGTCTATATATAACATTTTAAAAGTGAGATATGTACTATATACACACTGTAATCATGGTTATCTGCTTCTATTTGATCACCTTGCTTGCATTGAGATGATATGTGAACATCAGTTTGTTCACATGGCTCTGTAATGGTGACAGGCAGCAGTAGTGGTGTGTGTGTGTGTGCTCCGTGCTTTTGTCCTTTTACTGTCCTTTTACGTTTTACTGTCACTATCAACCACCTTACCGACCCGTGTGTGTATGGCAGGAAGCAACAACTATGCCTCGCTCTCTTGTGGCATACTTTTTGGTCTTTTTGACACTTTTCTGGCCCTTTTTGGCGGACTCTGTGAGTACCGTGCACGCACAAGCAGCCGGGTACGAGGAAGCGGGGGAGACGCGGTGGTGTACGCCAGAGGCTGAAGTGGCGGGGCCACCGTTGGATGCCGCTTCCCACTGTCATGTTGGGAAATGTCCAGTCACTCCGCAGCAAATTTGTTGAGCTTCAAGCTAATTTCACGCATCTGGCGGAGTATAAAAGCGCTTGTGTCCTTGCGCTGACTGAGACATGGCTGAAGGACCATGATCTGCAGTCTAACTTGGAGATCGAGGGCTTTGGAGAGCCCATTCGTCTGCAGGGACTCCACGGTGACAGGCAAATCACTTGGTGGAGGCTTATGTCTTTATGTGCATAAAAAGTGGTGTAACACAATCATTATCAGAGAAACATTGTGTACTCCTGACATTGAACTCCTGTCTGTGTCTCTGCACCCCTTTTATCTGCCTTTTATCTCTCCATTTCATTACAGTCGTTTACATCCATCCCAAGGCTAATGTCGACCGAGCTACTCAGGCTATGGTGAGAACTGTGCAGCGGCTGCAGAGAATCTCCCCTGATGCCCCGAACTTTGTTACGGGGGATTTTAACCAGTGCAGACCCGGGAAGTCCCTCGGTAACTTTTATCAATATGTGACGTGTTCCACTCGACTTACGAAGCGCCTGGATCTGTGTTATGGAACGGTGAAAGATGCTTATAAATCCCTGTGCAGAGACCTCTTGGCTCGTCGGACCACAATGTTGTTTATTTGGTTCCGTCCTACAGACCTGTCCTGAGGAAACACAAGCCGGAGCGACGACTAGTTCCGGTTTGGTCGGAGGACTCTGGGGCATGTTCAAAAGGGCATGGACTGGTCTGGATGAACTCACAGACACTGTCTCTTCTTATGTGACATTTTGTGAAGAATCTAGCATTCCAAGGAAATCCATTACCATATTTCCAAATAATAAACTCTGGATTAGAGCCGCTCCTGCCCGCTACCGCTGAATTTCTGACCATTACCGCCCGCACCTGCAACGTGTGTTACACTCCCGCCCGCTCCCGCAATTTGTATGTCCACTCCCACCCGCACCTGCAAAACTCGCATTGATTTTGTGTCTTCTCCTGTCCCGCAGGAGAAAACACGTCATTTTATAGGCTATTAATAAAGAGACTCATGGGGTTGTTTGTTTCGTTTCCCTGGGCTGCGTGTCTTTTGACGCACTGGTCAGGTATAGCGCTCCTATTTCATTGTTTTCGTTTAGTTTTTAATGAAATAAAGGCTCTTTCATATTCTATTCTCCTCCTCTGTATTTTATTTATTTTTCTACCTTTATATAATCACGCAGTGATTGAGGTTAAGGTCTCTTTTCTAAGACAGACCTGAATAAGAAACAGTAATGAGAACACAATCAGCAGATAGACAACGGTTCACAATAAATTGTTGTCAGACATGCCTTGCTTATTTTTTCTGTCGTAGAGACCTTATTTTAGCTTTTTTTCTACTTCATTTGTTGACTCCGTCATCCTGTCGCTCCCGCAGTGTTTGTTTTAGCCGCCCGTTCCCGCCCGCAGCAAAGTTCAAACCGCCCGCTCCCGCGAGATTTGGGTTGGGTCCCGCCGGGTCCCAATGAAGCCCTCTACCCTGGATCTCCAAATCGGTCAAGAACATGATTAACATGCGCAGCATTAGTTTTAATAATGGAAATATGGCTCAATGCCACATACTTAAGAAACAAGTGAAGACAGAATTGAAAATAGCCAGGGTGAATTATAAGGAGAAGGTGGAGAACATGTTCAGGTCCAATAAATCTTGGTCGGCTTGGGAGGGGGTTAGGTCCATGATGGGGATGCCGACCAAAAATACTCAAATTGCTTTTAATTCCTTGTTTGATTATGAACTGTCTGAAGACCTTAACCATTTTTTAAATCGTTTTAAAACCCATGATTTTACGGAGGAGCTCTCTGGCTATAAAAATGTGTCCTCAGATATAACAGTGCACATTGACAATGGAACTGTTTTTAATCTTTTTCGTAAAACCAAAGAGAGGAAAAGTCCTGGCCCTGATGGCATAGGAGGTCGCATTTTGAAAAATTGCGCGCTACAGCTGGCAGACATTTTTTGTTTTCTTTTTAATATGTCTCTCCAGACTCACAGGGTCCCTCAGCTTTGGAAAAAATCTGTCATTGTTCCTGTCCCCAAAAACAAGGCTGCTCAGTCACTGAACGACTTCAGGCCTGTTGCCCTGAGCTCACTAGCAATGAAGTCATTTGAAAAAAATGTTAATAGTGGGGCGGCTTAACAGCATAATTCCAAAGAATCGTGCACTTTGTGATAAAAGTGTGAAATTTGGTACACTTATAGCCAAACACAGCCCAAACAAAATTAGATATCGGGCCATCGCAAATTTTCAATATGGCGGCAATGGCAGCCATTTTTCAAAATGGCCGCCATTGACTACCATTTTCATGTGAATTTTCTTTTGTGTGTTGATTATAATATGATATTGATCATATAGTAAGCTACATTTATTTACCTCTTTGGAGTTTGTACATTAATTATACAAATCAATTTCAAGATGGCTGTTATTTTTCAAGATGGGCACCATGACTGGTTTGAAAATCGTTACTGTTTCAAAGTTGCATGGATTCCTGTGATATGAACAATATTGGGATCAAATCACACATTTTTGTGATTAGGAATTCAGGTGGCAACTATAGTATTTAGCCTATTTGGAAGCTCACAATGCAAGATAGGCCTAACTGACAATAGTAACTGTTCAAACATGGGGTCAATCGTGGAAGACTTGCAGAGTTTGAAAGGCCTGCTAAAGTCAGGGGCAGCAAGAACAGGAGCACTAGCCAACAGTGCTTTCAGGCTCTCAGAGGCGGACTGACACATTTCTGTCCAAACAAAAGGAAACCTAGGACTAAGCAGATTAGTCAAAGGGGACGCAACAGTGGCAAAATTCTTGCAGAAACTCCGGTAATAACCTGCCATGCCAAGAAAATGTTTCAAGTCACGCCTGGAACTGGGCACACCAAAATTCACAATGGCCTTGACTTTGGCCTCAATGGGACAAACCTTTCCATGACCAACCACTTTTCCCAAATATGTTACGGTGGCCTGTCCAAATTCACACTTGGCTAAGTTCAAGGTCAGATTGGCAACAGCTAGCTTGTCGAACACCTCTTCCAGCTGAGCTACATGCCGAGACTAGGAAGAACTGTAAATCACCACATCATCAAGATAGGCTTCACAATCTGCAGCGCCCTTCAATACTTTATTTACCAGACGCTGAAACGTAGCTGGTGCATTCCGCATCCCAAAAGCCATGACAGTATACTGACAGAAATCGTCTGGTGTCACAAAAGCAGAGATTTCACAAGCTTTGTCAGTTAGAGGGACTTGCCAGTAACCTTTTAGAAGGTCTGGCTTGGTAACAAAAACTGCAGATCCCACCCTGTCAATACAATCATCCAGTCGGGGAAGAGGGTAATAATCAGGCTTGGTAACAGAATTAACCTTGCAAAGGTCAGTGCAAAGACGGAGTGTATGATCTGACTTCCCAACAAGCAGGCACGGGGAGCTCCATGAGCTAGCACTAGGTTCAGCAATACCATGTTGTAGCATATAATTTACTTCCTTACGCAAAAGCTGTCGCTTAACAAGATTCGCTCTGTAAGGATGCTGCTTAATAGGAGCAGCATCACCTACATCGATGCTGAAGAACGCTTTTGCGTGTCGGCACATCAGAGAACGGGGCAGGATGCTTATCAATCAACTCAGCGCTGTCAGAATGTTTTGGCTCGGATGTTTACATCAACGAGAATCTCACCAAAACGAATGCAGACATCGCCAGAACAGCTCGCCAACTGAAAAAGGGTGGTAAGATACAACACACCTGGACGGCAAACTGCAGAATCTACATCAAAACAAATGGAGCATCACCTGAAGAAGTCAAAATAATCCAGATCAGGAGTAAGGATGAGCTGGAGAAATACGATAACTAAGGTATGGCCCACGAATACTCCATAACTACAGCACAGCAAAGTTTATCGGTTCTTACACGGACTGATGGTATGATGGGAATATCTGAAAGGATTGCTGAGCAAGGAAGTGTGGAGTTCATTATAAATCAACGTGTGAATCATACCTTATCGGACCCGAATGAGAGAATTGACCCGGATAATCACTTCTGCTTCAACATAACTGGGAATTGCAAGTATTACACTGAAGTTGAATACAACGACAGCATTGAGATGGACGGGAAACTGTCTCTTATTCACTTTAATAGCAGGAGTCTATACACCAACTTCGGCCAGATTAAGGAATACCTAAATCACTTCAAGACCCGTTTCACCATCATTGCAGTGTCGGAAACATGGATTAATGAAGATAAAGGCACAGATTTTTTCCTGGAAGGATACAATCTTGTATGTGTTAACAGGAAAAGCAAAGGTGGAGGAGGAGTGGCACTATTCATTGACAATAACACTGAGTATGAGACAGTACAAAACATGTCTAAAGCTGTGGATCACTTATTGGAATGTGTGACAATCGAAATCTGTGTAACGAAAGGTAAAAATATAGTTGTAAGCTGTGTTTACAGAGCACCTGACTCAAAAATAGAGGCTCTCAATGAATGTGTGGGTGAAATATTCTCTGAAACAAGCCAAAAGAGAGTTTTTATATGTGGTGATATAAATATTGACTTGCTCAATCTAAAACAAAACACGGTAACTGACGAGTTCATTAATTTGATGTATACAATGGGCTTACAACCTCTCATCACATGACCGAGCAGGATCACGACACACAGCGCCACTCTAATTGATAATATTTTTACTAACGTTAATGACACAGTAAGTGGACTCCTGATAAATGATATAAGTGACCACCTACCAATCTTTGCTATCTATGACTATAAATACACTGTGAAACAGACACCGAACAAAAACACATACGTAAGGGTCAGAACTGAAGAAGGAATGAATACACTGAAAAATGAACTACTGAGGCAAAACTGGAACAATGTTTATAATGAAACAGATGTGAATGATGCATATGATTCCTTTTTGCAAATATTTAAAACATTGTATGACAGATACTGTCCTTTGAAAAAGAGACACACAAATCAGAGGAAGGAGGAGAAACCATGGCTCACTAAAACATTGATAAACGCCTGCAGGAAGAAAAATACTCTGTATAGACAGTTCCTAAAATCAAGGACGACCCAGTCTGAAGTGAGATATAAAAGGTATAGAAACAAGCTAAACAGCATCCTAAAGGAATGCAAGAAAGAATATTACAGCAATCTACTAGCAGAAAATATGAAGTATACTAACAAATTATGGGATATTCTGAACAACGTGACTAATAATAAAAGCACTAAACCTAACTACCCTCCATACTTCAAGCATAACAACATGCGTGAAGATAACCCGGAAGTCATAACAGATAGATTTAATCAGTTTTTTGTAAACATCGGGCCTGAGCTAGCCAAGGAAATTCCTGACTCACCCCTACACTGGGACCATTTTGATAAGGTTGGAGACAGAACTCCCAGCTCAATGTTTCTCACACCAGTGAAGGACACAGAAATTAGACATCTGGTCGACAAATGTGTGGCAAAAACTTCCAGTGACGTTGAGGACCTCGACATGAGGCTAATTAAGAAAGTATTAGATGGAATCATTTCACCTCTAACATACATTTTTAATCTGTCATTTCAAACCGGGATATTTCCCACCAAAATGAAAGTTGCCAAAGTTGTGCCACTGTTTAAGAATGGTGACAGACACGAGTTTACTAATAACAGACCAATCTCAATACTGCCACAAATGTCAAAAATCCTAGAGAAGCTATTCAACAATAGGCTAGATAACTTTATCAACAAACACAAACTACTATATGACAGCCAATATGGATTTAGAAGGAACCACTCGACTGCCTTTGCTCTAATGGAGTCTGTGGAAATTATTACTGGCGCTATTGACCATAAACTATATTCAATAGGAATCTTCATAGACTTGAAAAAAGCATTTGACACCGTTAACCATGATATTTTAATAGCTAAACTGGAGAGATATGGCATTAGAGGTGTAGCACTGCAGTGGGTCAAGAGCTATCTACACAAGAGATCCCAATATGTTAAAATAGGCGATAACACATCGACTAGCTTGGACATAGTCTGTGGGGTTCCACAGGGGTCAGTTCTGGGTCCTAAGCTGTTTATACTATATATAAATGATATATGCAAAGTGTCACATATTTTGAAATTATTATTATTCGCGGATGATACAAATATTTTCTGTTCTGGGAGTGACTTGAACCAACTTATGAAAACAGTAAATCATGAAATGGCCAAACTTCATGTGTGGTTTAATATAAATAAATTATCACTCAATCTTGGGAAAACAAAATATATGCTATATGGCAAAAAAGGCTGCAATAACAGTACTAACATTCAAATAAACGGAGTAAATATTGAAAGGGTCCATGAGAACAAAGTACTGGGCGTGATTATCGACGAAATGTTAAGTTGGAAGCCACACATAAGACAATTAAAAAGGAAGTTGCCCAGGAGTGTGTCCATACTCTGGAAAGCACAAAAATTATTAAATCAAAAAGCACTTCATCTGTTGTACTGCGCACTAGTCTCTCCACACCTGCAATACTGTGCAGAGGTGTGGGGACACACATATA
>CAEMYA010000421.1:95463-127811 GCA_903131615.1 Diplodus sargus | reverse complement strand
ATCTTTATGCAACATCGCAAAATGAAAAAGATTGCTACTGGGCAGACCAGTGCGAGGGCCGACATCGCCAATACTCGGAGTGCTGTGGTCGGGATGCGCTCTGACATCTCCGTAGTTCGTGAGTGCCTGGCACTGATGCGAGTTGACGTAGCAACTAATCGGGAGGATATGGCGAAGTTAACAGCGGCGAAAGCTGCAGATGAGACGGATGAATAAAATAAAAATGGCATAAAAAGGGCTCTCACACCATCCCAACAAATAATAAATACACTGGACTTTTGCTCTCTGTCGATTGGACCATCATTCTGACCTTTGGTCATGCCTGGCTATAAGATGAGACTGTTGTTCACTCATGACGGACTAATATGGACACATGTGCAGACACACACGTAATCTGTATGTACTGTCTAGAGTTGAATTCAGCTCTGTATGCTACTGCTGTAATATGTTTTGTCAAATGTCATAGCAAAAGAAATTGTTAGGTAAAAAATGAAAAATGCAAAAGATAACAAAAGATTAGGATGAAGATTTTAATCTGTGGGTAATGGGGGCGGGACTAGATAAGCTTTGGCTTCTCCCGCTTTTCCCTTGCGGCCATGTGTATTGTATTATTTGAACAATGATGAAATGTGATGATGATGATTTGATATGCCCGAAATAAACAATATAAATAAATAAATAAATGAGAAAGATGGACATCCAAGTTAGTCACAATTTTAGAATTTGGCAACCTACCCTGAGAAAATTCTGGACTAACAGTAACATTAAAATCCTCTGGAACACCATCACTGTCCTCCGAAACAATGTCTTCATTGACATGAATTGAAGTGTTCAAGCACAGCAACAGTTTTCACATCCGAGAGCATGGGCTGGTCCCTCTCGCGGTAAGGTTTCAACAAGTTTACATGGCATAAGCGCGCCTTTCGTTTACGATCTGGAGTCTTAACCAAGTAGTCACACTCACCAACCTGGTGGTCAATCACATATGGGCCACTATATTGATCCCCTTCACAGTAACAGAGAGGTGCAGTCTAAGGTAGCTTTTTTGCACTTACACTGCTTAACACAACCCTTCTTATATTTGCAGGAGATAAGTTCATAGCTGGACTGGCCTGCATCAGGCAGTCATGTCCAAAATGGTTCATAATGACCCTCAGATGCCTTTGACCAGCCCCATCTTCAAGGAGAAGGACGCTCTGGTGCTGACTCCAGCAACTGACCCCATACATGGCCTCCTTGATAGACTGCCCTCTTAACATGCTCCTTTAGGGCAGCCTTTGTTGGAGGGATTGACTGCTCATTGTGCCTCTTTGCAAAACGCATCCTCCTAGCTTGGTCTATGTCTGTGGATGTGCTGGTTCCATCAAAGAACAGGATTATGAACCTTTCAATAGTTGCCATTACCTCCTGTAGAATGTCATGTGGGGCAGAGGACAATTCTAATAGGGCATTTGTAAGCTCTGGAAAGACAGCCCACACAGCCCATGCAGTCTTTTTCCCATGCCCAGCAAAGCTTGATACTGTGTCACAGCCAGTCAAAGCATAATACACTGGAAGAGCATGTGGCTTCTCAGGCCCAAGTGCAGCTGAGATTTCATGGGCTGCTAGGTATTGTACTCTTTCTAGTACCAAATTCCAACCAAAGCTCATCCCCTGCCTTTAGAGCTTGAGCTGCTGCCACAGCTAGAACCACAACATCGGTATCAACAGTTTGGATTATAATTTTTTGGTGACCATTTTGTACTGCAAGGGCCACATGTCACAGCATCCGGGGGTCAGCTTCCTCATGTGTGCATGGAGAAATTGAGGACAGATCAACAAGGGGTGGGTTGCTGAGGACAGCAGTCCACCATTTGAAATGTGGTATTAGTACATTAGCATGTTAACTATTTATGTGGGTGTCAATGGGGGAAAAATAAGGGTTTTTCTTAGATACGTTTATTTTATCTAGTTGTGAGCTAATGGTGATAACAAAACAAGTTTTAAAATAAGTTTTATTTATGTAGTTGTAAGCCTACCTAGAGCCGAGCATATGACAAATATGAACTCAAGGCATGTTGAAATTCTCAAGTCATATCTGATCTTTCCAATGAATTGAAGGACTTGAAGGTGACATCAACATGTCACTATTTTTGAGACTTAGGTATTTGTGAAGTTTAAGGAAAAGGATTTAAATTAAACTCAATTCTCTTTAGCTAATTTTAACTAGCACCACTTACATTTGTGTGTGGTATCTGCACGTAAATGGTGGCCATCTTGAATTGTGAGGACAAAGGAAGATTCTGGGATTACACATTGCAGATTTTATTTCTGCACAATAAAATGTATAATTATTTATGGAGATCGACCATTTGATATGCAATATAAAAAACTTTATTACAATTACAATGTTCATGCTGATCGTGGCAATCATCTTGAATTTTTATTGATTTATTTATTCTTCATGTATAAACTTCCTTAAACTAGGTATGGTAAATAAATGTAACTAACAAGATCATCAACATCATATTTTATACCATGCAAATAAGAAAATTGATCTAAATACTGTAGTCAGTGGCGGCCATTTTTAAAATGGCCACCACGGCCGCCATGTTGAAAATTCACAATGGCCCGATATCCAATTTTTTTCAGACTGCCTTTGGCCTTAACTGTACCAAATTTCATGCTTTTATCACAAAGTACACGATTTTTCAGCTAAGCCGCCCCACTATGAGGAGGTCCTGTTATCTAGAGTTAAAGATCATCTGGACCCACTTCAATTTGCCTATAGGTCAGGTCGGGGGGTGGAGCATGCAACAGGGACTCTCTTAAACATGATCTTAAAGCACCTTGAGATAAAGAAAACATTGGCTAAATTACTTTTTATTGACTTCTCATCGGCTTTTAACTGTATTCAACCCCATATTTTAGCTGAGAGATTACATTGTTTTTATGGCATTGACTCTGGCTTCATAGGGTGGTTGATGGACTTTTTAACTGAAAGGTCTCAGCGGGTAAGGGTCAACGGGGTTTTTTCTGATGTCCTCTTCTCCTCTACTGGCTCTCCTCAGGGCTGTGTTCTTTCACCCCTTGTATTTATTTCATACACCAATGACTGTCACAGCCAGTATCCACAGCGTCATATTTTAAAGTTTGCTGACGACTCAGTCATCCTGTCTCTTCTCAGCAGTAATGACCCTGATCACGAGCGAGTGGTCAGGGACTTCACTGATTGGTGTGAGTCCTCCTTTTTAAGTATAAATGTCTCAAAGACGAAGGAAATGTCCATCGATTTCAGAAAAAACAGTACGGTTACCACACCTGCAGTGATTTTTGGGGAAAAGGTGGAGGTTGTGAGCCAGTACAAATATTTGGGAACCATACTTGATGATAGGCTGACCTTTGAAGCCCATGTAGACACACTCACAGCGGATCTACTTTTATCAAAAGCTTCGTGGTTTTAATGTGGATACTACTTTTGTGAGAATGTTTTATGCTTGTTTTATCGAGTCTTTATTAAAGTCTGTGTAAAGCAAAATCAGCCATTTTCTTCTAAACACATTAAACAGGTCATAAATGTGTTTACTTAAAACATGTAAAAGCCATTCGACCATTTAGAATTTAATTTTGGGGCTAGGCTCACAAACAGTTTTTCAACATTTCTGTGTTCAGGATTTAATGGGCGGGTCAGAAATCATGGGGGGGCTTATGCAAAGCATGGCCGCGTTACGTAACGTGGCCATGTTTTGCATAAACCCCGCCCTGCTGCAGAAGTGGTATAAATACGTGCAGCGCATCAGCTTCAGCGGTTCTCCCACTCGCTCTCCAGTCTTTGATAGCATTGCTTACAATTGTTTGCAGCTACCTAACCAGCCAACCAGTCAGCTAAACAGTCACATTTCCTCCTCATCGCTCCTGCATCTTTCCTGGATGCCACAGTGTGCACGGTGACGGCGCTGTTAGCTTATTTAAGTTTCCTTCAGATGACAACGTAAAGAATCGGTGGATCGATTTTGTCAAGAGGCGCTAACCTTACTGTGGGGAGTTAAACATCACCACCAACACCGTCTCTGCAGTGTACACTTTTCTCCCTGATCGTTTCAGCAACTGTCACCAGGTAATGTCTGGATTTCTGCAGAGTCCGTTGAGGCTGGTCACTGGGGCCGAACCGATCCTCTCCGTCCCCGGCTTGCATCCTCTCCTCCCGCCGACAGCAAGTGCCAACGGCCTTATGTGGCCGCCCCCGCCCCCCCCGACCCGCTGATGGCGGGTGCCACCGGCGTAATGTGGCCGCCGCCGCAGCCGACCCTCTCCGTCCTGCTGACGGCGGGTCCCACCGGTGGTATGTGGAGCATTATTGGTGAGCCGTCCCAGTGTGAATGGATAATCCGGAGGCGCGGAGCGAGGGCGTGTCGGTCTGACAGTCTGATAACTGCTCAGGTCCCTCACTCAACTAAATACAGAGAAATGTCCCACAAAGCAACGTTACATGACCGGACAAAAGTATAGTAACTGTAACCGTCTTTAGCAACTTATATGAGGAAAACAAATACCACAACTGTATGTGGAGAAGCGTCTGTCCTCCTGTCCATCCTCCGCCTGTCCTCCCGACTCGTCATCACATTTCTGCTCAGAAAACAGCGTTTGTCACCGGCAAAGTATTTAACTCACGAGGGTTTGTGATGAAAATAAATCACCTGCGACGGTCAGCCCTCCGAGACTTCAGGGAACTTTCCCCCAGAAAACAGCCTCCGTCCCCGCGAGTGACAGAGTCAGACAGCGTCCTGTTTACTGATGGTGATTATGTATAATTATGCAATTTAGCGCGAAAAACTTCACTCCGTCACTGTTTGGTGGGTCAGAATCTAGATCACTACACATTATAACTGCATCCATATGATTATAAACTGTCCGCGGGTTTAGGTAGACAAGGGGAACACCTGGGGGAACACCTGGGGAAACACCGACGTCATTAACATGACGTGTACCGTCACAGGTGCTCTCATCCCCGCCACCAGCCAGACTTTAGATTCTCTGTCCGAGCCCGACCTGGTCGTTATCCCGGTCGTTATCGCCATCAGCCAGGGAACGGTCGGATGCTCGTCACCGCCAGAGACGGGCTCTTTTTTTTTTTTACAAGATCGCTGCAACCCACAAACACCCACTGTAAAGCAGCTAACATTGAGGATGAGTATAGCGTCGCAGCGCTGCTGTTCCACCGTCTGGGGAGAACCCTGGTTAATGTGTCGGCCGGCCGGCTCGGACACAACGTGCACGGGCAATTAAATGCATTTTGCTGAAGGTGCAAATCCTGAAGGTGATTTTACATCGTGCATCCTGTCATGCCCATGTAATGTTAACAGATGTTATTGCATTTAATCATGACATGATTTGGCCCTGAGTCCCTGAGTCCCGAGTCCATCTGACAGCACAATGATAATCCACATATTATATTTATATGTGCACCAATATAGCTATGACAAGGAATTATATGTAGACTGGGGTGTTATGTTTGAGTGTAATGTAAAACATGGACTGTGAGGAACGAGGCTGAGCACTATCAGTGTCTGACTCAGAGTCAGTTTCTGGCTCTGATGGCTCAAACGGTTCGGCTAGGTCCATCGATGACGCTGCAAGTAGCTTCCATTGTTACTGTAGGTTAGGTCCTCCTGCAGTACACGGAGGTGGCTCCCCTCCTGCGCATGGGCGTGGCTCCAGCGCCTCTAACTGACACGCCCCCAGCGTTTCACAGCAGAGAGAAGTGTTTGTTTTTCCATGATTTTGAGACCTAATTTTATATACTTGGCAATTTTTTTAATCTTTCAAATTTGGCTCAGTGGTCAATGACACATGTTTCTGTGGTATGACAAACTCATCACACAAATTTATTTTTGCTTTACACGGACTTTAACCTTTAACGTCATCTGTTGGTTTGGTCTTTTAACATGTAAAAACAAGAATAACATTTTGAGAATTGTCAGGGTGTGCAGAAAAATTGCGGGCACAGCCCTAAATGACCTCTCCGAGCTGCACAAAGAGAGGTCAGTGGCCAAAGCCAGACTGATCCTGGCATACCCAGATCACCCCTTGCACGGAGAGTTTAGGTTGCTTCCTTCCAGACGCAGATAGGTGCTTCCGAGATGTAACACCAATAGATGGAGAGACTCATTTGTCCTTGCATTGATCAGGCTTTTAAATGACATATGCTTAATGTTTTTTTTCTTTTTGGATGTGGTTGTTGTATGTTTGCTACTTGCTGTGAAACAAATTGCCCCTAGGAGATAATAAAGACTCTTGAACCTTGAACCTATGATCTGTTGGGGATTGCATTACGCCAGGCACAATCAAGTAATGTTTATGCAGCAATAAAAGGGAGATTTAGGTTAAATTTGGCTATCAATATTAATTAATGATTATTTGGGATAATTATTAATTATGATAAATAATATGATCCAATTTGTATTAGATCACCTTGAAGAAGGGACAAGATAGCAATTTTACTAAATCGGTCTCATAAAAATGTACTGAACTGTTTATAAATCTGATTAATAACTAACTTAATAACTACAACCAAATTTACCATAACAGTTAGTAATGGTTAAAGAATTTTGGAGTTCTTGAGAGTGTAGAGGTTGGCAACATTCACTCTTGTACGATATTAAATAGACAGCAAGAAGGTGTAAACGTCTTTCACTTAACACAAAGATGAAAACACACAATCTAACTAACATGTACTATATACAAGTGTGTGTGTGTGTGTGTGTGTGTGTCTGGCAGAACAAAGAAACAATGGCGGTCACTGATATCACATGTGGGTCTGATATGCTCTAGCCCCAAGGAATGTGTGTGTGTGTGTGTGTGTGTGTGTGTGTGATGTGATGCCAGGTTATAGAAGATGGTTAGTTGCATGCAGAGACCCTGAGTCTGTGTGAAGCATAATGCCACTAATGTCGAATTAGCCGTCTGGGAAAGCAAACCACCAATAACTTGACTTGAGGTCACAATAACACCAAAAACAGTGGACAAACACATAAATTAAACACATTACATCAACCAGGGTTTAAAGTCCTGTGCTTAGCTGTGCTGTGCTATGCTATCTTAGCCCAGTTCAACGTTACCAGTCCTTGAAGAAAAGGTGCTGGTGGTTGCAGGAGAAGGTTGGGGCTCCAATGTTGAATGCTGTTCTTGCTGTGCAAGGTTTGATAAAAGTCGGCAGAGGAGGAACCTGGTTTCCTTTGCAAGGATAGCAGTTGGTGCTAACCTGCTTGGTGTTCCTCAAATCCTCAGACTGGCAGGACCTTGTGTCGCTGCAGTGAGGAGAAGAGGAGAAGGTGGAGAGGAGCCCTTGAAGATCCAAAGTTGAAGAAGTAGAGGGCGTTTAGTGAGAGAGAGCGAACAAGGAAGGCGCTGGGGGTTTGACTACGTGATCAGCGGGGGGTCTGTCACCTTGACCAATAGTAGCTCAAACCTGAATTTTGCACCTAGGTGTGAAGAATGGGGAACTCTGGGACACTTAGTTCAGTTCAGAGTCCATTTTGAAAGCCACAGCGAATGACTTCATCTGTGGGTCCCAACATATCCAAATATAAAAAGCTCTGTTTTGTCCGTCTTTCCATCCAGCTAGTTGCTATGGTGCCGTACTAGGTGGCAGCCTGTAACAGCAGCTCCCGTGGGTTTTCAAGTTTTTTCTTAGTTTTTGTTGTATTTCTGTTCTGATTTTCGTTGAACTTTGGCAACTCTTCTCCAGAGACTGAGATAAGACGAACACTTTACTTTTTTTTCTTTTTAAAATTTTTTCAAGGCACTTTCATGATGTTTTTGCTCACCCTAGCAACGGAGGGTCATGAGCGCATCATTGAGCGCATTGTTTACACATGCGACCAGCTGATTGCACTGTGCAAACCTGCACTGCTGTGTGAACCTGCACTGCTGCCCGGAACCAGGCCTGAGGTCCCGAAGGAGCTGCGGAGGAGACACTGGGGGTGCAGAGCCGGAGCAAAACTGAGGGTGAAGAAGAGGAGACACAGAGCTCGCTGTGCTGATAAAGTCTCAGAGGGAATATCGTGAGTGCAGTGTGTTGTGTTTCACGGAGACATGGCTCCACTCACACATCTCGGACCACAGTACCCGGCTTCAGCACTGTTCGGGCGGACAGGGATGTAACAAGCAGCGGAAAGAAGAAAGGAGGAGGGATTGCACTGTATGTGAGTGAGAGATGGTGTAATCCCGGACATGTTCACGTGAAGGAACGTCTCTGTACCCCGGACATTGAACTGCTGATTGTGGGGATGCGGCCTTATTATTTACCCCGTGAATTCACGTCCGCCAATTCATTGTTATGTCACTGTCTCTGTTGTAAATGATGTCTGTGTGTGTGTGTGTGTAAGCAGCCAATTACTCTTTTTAACTGCAACCAAATCTACCCTTGGGTACAAATAAAGTTGCCTTACCTCACCTTACCATCATCATCAGTGTGTACGTTCCTCCTTCAGCAGATGCAGCGGTGGCCTGTGACGTCATCCACTCCGCTGTTGCCCAGATACAAATGCAGCATCCTAATGCATTTATTGTCATCACTGGGGATTTTAATCATGTCTCACTGGACAAAACCCTCCCAACATTTCACCAGTATGGTGACTGTCCCGCCAGAGACTGTAACACACTGGACCTTTTATATGCAAATGCTAAGGATGCATACAGTCCCACAGCCCTCCCCCCTCTTGGAAGATCTGACCACAACCTGATCCTGCTGACCCCTAAGTATGTCCTCTTGCTCAGCAGCAGCCTGTCCACACTAGGAGTGTGAGGAGGTGGACTCAGGAGGCTGCTGACGCACTACAGGACTGCTTTGAGTCGACTGACTGGGATGCACTCGTTGAGCCACATGGGGAGGATCTCGACAGCATGACCGACTGCATCACAGAATACATCAGGTTCTGTGAACACACCACCATGCCAACCCGGACTGTACGCTGCTTTCCTAATGATAAGCCGTGGGTCTGAAAAGCCCTTCTTAACCAGAAGAAGAAGGCGTTCAGGTCTGGAGACAGGGAAGAACTGAGGAGAGTGCAGCATGAACTCAGGGATATGCTGAGGGCCTGTAAAGACACCTACAGGAGGAAGCTGGAGGCCAAACTTCAGCAGCACAATGTGAGGGATGCGTGGACTGGTATCAAGCAGATCACTGGGTGCAAGGTGACCGGCAGACAGTCGTCAGGCAGCCTTGAGAGGGCAAACGAGCTGAACAGATTCTTCAATAGGTTCAGCTCACAGCCTTCTGTCGTCTCCCTGACACCTCCAGACCTCCACACACCCTCACTGCCCCGAATGCTTCCTCCCCTCCCCCCTCACTCCCCTGATGTGAGCTCTCCTATGCAACACCTTTCCTCCTCCTCCTCCTCCTCCTCTTCCACCTTCACCTCCTCCTCCTCTTCCCCCTACACCTCCTCCTCCACCTCCTCGTCCTCCACTGAAGACATCAGCAGCCTCAACCGCATGACTGTGAGTGCAGGCCAGGTTAAGAGACAGCTGGAGAGACTCCACCAGCAGAAGGCTGCAGGCCCTTACGGTATCAGCCCCAGGATCCTGAAGACATATGCCAGCCAGCTGTCTCCTGTCCTACAACACCTCTACAACCTGAGCCTGGGTCAGGAGAGAATACCAGTGCTTTGGAAGACGTCCTGCCTGGTTCCTGTTCCAAAGAAGTCAACACCATCAGACCTCAATGACTACCGACCAGTGGCCCTCAAATCTTACGTCATGAAGGTGCTGGAGAGACTGGTCTTGGCCAACCTGAGGCCGCAGGTGAGAGCCCTCCTAGACCCTCTGCAATTTGCCTACCAGCCCCACTTGGGAGTTGATGACGCTGTCATCTACCTGCTGCAACGAGCCCATTTGCACCTGGATGGTGGAGGAAGCACTGTGAGAATCACATTCTTTGATTTCTCTAGTGCTTTTAACACCATTCAGCCACTGCTACTGGGGGAGAAGCTGCGGATGATGGGTGTAGACGACACGAGGATCTCCTGACAGGCAGGCCACAGTTTGTCCGTATGGGGGGACTGTACTGTCTCCTTTCCTGTTCACCTTATACACCACTGGCTTTCAGTACAACACCGGGTCACCTGCAGAAGTTTTCTGACGACTCGGCTGTTGTTGGGTGTATAAGTGAGGGACAGGAGGAGGAGTACAGGGCACTGGTGGACAACTTTGTGGAGTGGACTGGACAGAATCACCTGCGGCTGAAGCTGTTTACAAGAAGGGGATGAGCAGACTTTACTTCCTGAGGAAGCTGAGATCCTTCAACGTGTGCAGCAAGATGTTGCCTGGGTCTTGAACCCAGGTCTCCCGCATGATGGGCAGGCACCTTGTGGACTGAGGCTGCATCCTTGGAGAGTGAATCTGGATATGTTAAAGAACTGGGACATAACCCCATCAGTAAAAAATGCAGCACTCAGACATGAGTACAGAACATCTTTCTCCTACAGAAACCATCACCGAACCCAAATCTTGACAGTGCAGTAAACAAAGAAGCCCACTCAACCCTATCAACTGTTTTGTTTTTTAGCATAATTGAAATGCATATTGAAATGCTTCTTGGAAAACTTCTATAAGTACTGGACATAATATATATTTCTCATGGTATTCTGCTGTTATTCTTACATAAGAGGATTAGAAGCATCCAGACTGCTCCTTGTCTTTTGTGAGAGTGTTATTCTACCTTGTGAAAAGAGTTCAGGTCCTCAGAGCTAGTTGCAGCAATAGGAGTAAATACATTTAGAAAGAAGTTTTTGAAACCTGTATTAATCTTGTTGGATGAATAAATTCTGTTTAAATATTTCCTAGATGCTGTTGTAGGTGGTAGTGAGTCCCTCCTGGGCTACCAGGTGTAGGAATGCAAGAGTGTTGCTGTGTCCCATTTCAGGGGCAGCATCCTTCAAGGACCCATCCTTCGCTGCCAGCAAAGGCAGGGTCCTTCAGAGAGACCTGCAGGCCGCGTCAGCCTGTTGTGAAATGGTGCAGTCTACCCTTCGACGCATTTCCTGGTTACGTCATCAGATGTTCCCGCCCCTACCCGTGCGTCACTATTCATGCAGCCCAGGTCCACAAAAGTGACAAGGAGAGTAAAGTTTGACTGTCAGATCTGTCTGAGTTACAGGAATTCCTGATTTCCTTTTTAATCCTCCTGCTTGTGGAGGAAGAGGAGAAGCAGCTCTGTACACTCTACTTTTTTGACGTCTTTGATTGTCAATATATCAGTCAGTTTAAAGGCAAATTATATGAAACTTGGCCAGGATTTGTTTTTGTCAATCCTTTTAAAATTCCATGATCCCCTCTATTGTAAGGTGTATAGAAGAGGAGATTTGCATGTATACCTACACTCTTTCACCTTGGGCCCGATTTGGACACATTGACTCCCATTATAACCACATATTTTTGATATACTGTATTCCTGACATATTATAATGCTTTTCCCATGAATACCTGATAAATCTAAGCCACTGCCTTCAAAATACAGGGAAAACAGGTTTTAGGTCTGATGACCCCCCCCCCCCAAGCCCCAGGGCCAGCAGAGCTTTATCACATACAGTTTCAATGGAGGCCTGGTTCTCTTACTGTCAGGCCTAGGCTGGAAGGAGGACTCAGAAGCAGGGCAAGAACAGTTATACCAAGATTTATTTCTATAAAACCTTTGTTTTCTCCTGAGAAGAGAGTGACAACCAAGAGGCTATGGAACTCTGCTAGGAACATAAAACAAGAAGGGGAAAAGGGGAAAGACAAGGAGAACACAACCAAACCAAAACAGAAGGCGCTCCAAAAGGAGGAGAAAATAAAAGGCAGAAAACTAGTCTACGCTGAAAATGTCAATCTATGAAATTTAATTAACAAAACACGCTCCAAAAGGGAGGATACGAGGGCTACAAAAGATTAATCTACTCTGAACTATCTATAAACAAAGAACAGAAAACGCTCCAGAAGGGAGGATCAAACTACAAAATAACAAACTAACTGAGAACACTCCAAGGGAGGAAAACAGCAAACAAAACCTAGCTTAACTCTAAAGCTGAAACATATTACAAAACAAGAATCAGTCTTTCAGAGGAATTAAACAAAGGAATCAAGAATACAAACAATCGTGGTCTTTGGATCAATGGCTGTGGCAGGGCTTGAAGTATACGCAGGACGAAATACTCTGGCAACGAGACAGGGGAAGACACAGACTATATACACATCAGGGAAGGGAGCACAGGTGAGAACAATCAGGGATTAGGGGAGACGTCAGACCGGGGACACGGGAGGAAGGGCAAGTGACCTGAAACGAGAGGGGAGTTAATATTTCAAAATAAAACATGAAATTCACAAGACAGAAACCCCAAGACAGGACGACCCTCACCGCGGTGTGACACTTACTTTGCAAAATGCATGGCAATAAAAACACTGAACACCATAAAAATGGTCTTGGTTCATGGGAGTGATATAAAAGAGAGTGTGTGTGTGTGTGTGTGTGTGTGTGTGTGTGTGTGAAATCCGAATAATCAAATGCCAAATGAGCTGTTTGCTTTTTGTTTTTGCTGTTTGTTGATCAGCAGAGAGCCACCTCTCCTGTTGCATGCGTTTCACAGCATGTTTATGCAGGTGCATGTTTGAAGTCTGTGAGAATAGTTTGCAGCCTTGTCTGGCTGGTTATTTCTCCAGCAGCCAGCCATGAAGAGAAACCAGAGGAGGCTCTTGTTGTGAGAGTTCAGTGAGAGTGAGCAGTATGTTACTGAGGTAGATGTTACCAGCAGTGAGGATTCATCTGAAAGCCAGGAGGGATCAGGGGAGGAATTCCTGCCAGGCACAGAGGGGTCATCAGCTTGGAGGAGGAAGAGGATGAAGAGGTGGAGGAGGAGGATGAAGAGGAGGAGGAGGAGGAGGAGGCAATGGAGGATGACACTTCCCCATGGAGAACCAAACATGGGAAACTCCTGTGGTCTCCCACACATAAAGAGTCCCTGCCGTTCTTTCACCCTCCTATCTTGACTGCAGGGCCGACGTACTACGCACTTGCCAGAATCAGCAGCACTGAGAGTGCATTTGACCTTTTTTTCCCTGAGGACATCCTGAAGCTAATTCTGTACTTCACAAACCTGCAGGGGAGGAGGTCAGTAACTGAATGGATAGATTTGAGTGAGGAGGAGCTGCAGGCCTACCTGGGGCTGCTGATATTGGCAGGCATGTTCAGGTCACAGCACGAGTCAACCAATGAGACAATGCGACAATGAGACTGGACGTGCAATTTTTGTTGCAACAATGTCCCAGAAGAGATTTTTGCAGATCAGCCGTATGGTTCAATGACAGACTGTCCCGGCCAGACCGCTGCACGAGAGGCAAGCTGGCCCTGATCAAGGACCTGTGGAGCAGATGGAGCACACGCCTCCCTGAGCTGTTTAACCCAGGGAGGGACATATGCATTGATGAACAGCTGGTCCCTTTTAGGGGCCGCTGTTCATTCAGACAGTATATGCCCTCCAAACCTGCAAAGTATGGGTTGAAGATTTGGGCTCTCTGTGATGTGCAGACCACATATGCCTGGAGGCTCCAAGTGTATACAGGGAAGCCTGCCTCAACACCTGGAGAGCAGAACCAAAGGGATGCGGGTGGTACTTCAACTCTCTGATGAGCTTGAGGGCCACACAGTCACCCCCAACATTTTTTTTACATCTTTTCCTCTGGCTGATGAGTTACAGTAGAGGAGGATGGCCCTGGTTGGGACACTTCGGTCCAATAAACCTGAGCTCCCCCCGCAGCTGCTCAACATCAGACACAGAGAGGTGCTTTCCTCTGTGTTTGCATTCACCCGCAACAGGACTGCCGTTTCTTATGTCCTGAAGAAAGGCAAGAATGTTCTTGTCCTGAGCTCAAGACATCGGGAGCCAGAGGTCCAGGAATCTGGAAAACGAAAACCTCAGATCATCCTGGATTACAACAGATGCAAAGGGGCTGTGCACCACCTAGATAAAAAATAATAATGTATCAAAATCAATGTTATTATTAATTATTGACCTAGTCAAGGCTCTAATAACCTCATCCTAAATATTCCACTTTGCACTTTATTTTTTGGACAATATTCATATTTTATGTTTTTCACACAACATTTAAAAAATATGAAAAACTTTATATCTATGGTTAGGTCTGAAGTTGTTGAAAAGATTTGATGCGGTTAAAGTGAAAAAAAAAAAAAATTATATATGACATTTTTACAACAATTTAACCATTTTAGGTCCCAAGGTTAAAACTTGTAAGTTTATTGAATTGGTCATTGCTCCAAAAATAATAATGCATCAAAATCTGTGTTGTTATCAATTATTGACCTAGTCAAGGCTCTAATAACCTGATCCTAAATATTCCACTGTGCACTTTATTTTTGGAAAATATTCATATTTTGTGTTTTTCTCATTGTTAAAATCTGGTGTTTCATGGCAAAAAGGGCATAAAAACATAAAAACAAAACAAAAAAACATTAAAAAATATAGAAAAAACTGTATATCTATGGTTAGGTCTGAAGTTGTTGAAAAGATTTGATACAGTGAAAGTGAAAAAAAATATTTATATATATATATATATATATCATCATCATTAAGTGCTCTGCAGAAAAATACCATTATTTTACAGATTTTTGGCTAAATTATTACAATCAAACACTTCGAATAAAGTGACAATGCTAAGAGTCCTGTAGAAAAATACTGTGATTCTACAGATTTTTCCTGTAATAAGCCTTAAAAACCACCTTGGAAAAACAGTCAAATGACTGGCAGCTATGAAAAACCCAAAATATTTTCACTGTTTCAATTAAAGTAGGGTGGGGGACTTAATTACAAATGAAATACACACCACTGTTGATTCTAAAACCCCTTGCTTTAATGTATTGAGTTGTAAATTTACAATATTAACCAATTATTCACAAACAGTTCTTCAGAGCCCCCCAGGAGGAATTGAAAAAATAATTTTTTTTATTCTAGAAAAATCTTTTTCTAAATTCTGTTTCTCCATATGTGTATCTTTTCTGTTAACAGTACTATCATAATGAGGTCATGATTTCACCTTTGAAAGAGGTGGAGAGCTTTTGGGCTGAGGGGGTGGTCTGTTGTGTTTTAGCTTGTATTTTCTAATTCAGTTATATTCTCCTGATGTTCTATTGACCGTTGGGGGCACTGAATACTGTAGTTCTGATAATATTTGTCGTATTTGTGGACAAGCATTATATTTTTGATTAAGAGTGCTGAATATACAGTGTACTATTAAGTAAAATCAAAACATACCACAGAAGTTCAATGAATCTGTACCAGAAGTGACAATGCAATAGATGCAGCAGATGAGGAAGAATCCTTCTCCAAACTGCCAGTAATCAACTGGAACTTGGGTGCATCTGTGGGTGGGGGAAGGGAAAAAGGACAGTAAGTACCACTGAAAAGTACTATAAAAAGGAGGATTTCTATTTTTCTTTTTTTTTTTTACCATTTGTTTAAACAACCATGAGGAGTTTGCTGTTTGCTATTTTGGGGTGTGGCTCAATTCAAACAGGCTCAAGAAATAATTTGTCTCTCACCATCGACTGCCATACAAACCTTTTCTGAAATTAAGTCCCATGGTGCACACCGGAAGGAGCGTGACTTTGGCTCTCTATTATTGCAGTACAACTATTTACAAATGTGTGCGGAGAGTTGTGTCTGTATCTCAATCCGTGTGTGTAATCAGATTGAAAATGTGAAAAAGAATCACACAAATCACCACACACATTTACAAATCTACCGCGGCAGAAGTGTGGCAAAAGTCACGTGTGAAAAGACAGCCAATTGAGAGGCCCATGTAAGTTGTAACTGATGACTTGTCTGTATTTCCAGCTCTTGGAGCAAAATACTTAGACTTTTCTGCCAACGCTTTCAAAGATTTATCTACACTTACAGTTCTCCATAATAATGTAAGGGATAGTGGACAACATTAACCAATATCTTGTCTTATATATTGCAGTTGATACTTACTAATGGTAGACTTGTCTCTCCGTTGGGTGCCTGTTCTCTGCCTTAAACCTTGTTCCAATGCTTGGTCTGCAAAAAATATAAGCAAATTTATCATCATTAGCAGTTATCAGTCTAAAAAATACTCAGAAATAAACAGGCAGTTACACATACATAGCACACATACATATGGCCAAATATAACATCTCTGTAACACCTCTCCAAGACAAGCATAAGCCTTATGATATACTTTATTTTTGTGTAATTTAGGGGGAGCTGATGCAAAAATCTTAAAACAGTTTGATATCAAAGTCCAGTGAGTCATATTTAGTGGTATTTAGTCCATATAGGGGACCTGACAGAAATGGAATATAATATTCATACCCTGTTTTTCTTAGCATATAACTGCATGAAAATACGAATTTGGGTGGCTGTGGCTCAGGGGGTTGAGTGGTCGTCCAATCAGATGGTTCAATCCCTGACTCCTCCCGTCCACATGTTGAAGTGTCCTTTGCTCCTGATGGTTGTGAACTGCCTGGTCACCTGTCGATATCAGTGAGTATGTGTGTGTGTGTGTGTGTGGCAATAAATTGCACATGGCCTATCACAATACAAGACAATAACTAGAAATACCTCAAGGCGGTTGTATGCCTCTGTGCAGATGTTATTTTGAAGTTGACATTCATGTGTGTTCAGATGCATATAACATATGTAGTGAAGATTTGATATTTTTAAAATAATGTAGTGTATATTTTCTTCTAAGTTCAGAATATTACTTCATATACTTTCATTTCTTATAAACAGACAGATAATGTGCTCATTGACTCTGCGTTATCGCCAGCGCGGAGGCACAAGACTTATTTGTGTATAATACAGGCACTTAATTAAGAATTGCATATTTAATCACATGTTGTTATCTGCCATCTACCCTACACACACCAAACTTCAGATCAGATTGAAAATATTTCACACCACTGAATAAATGAATCATATTGTGTGTCAATATGTGTTTGGATGTGTGTGACAAGAGGAAAGGGTATTACCTGCAGGTTGAAACTTACAACCCCACAATACATCACAGCAACTCCCCAGGCACTTCTGGAGCTCATGCTGCATTTTCCCAAATGAGAGATGAGGATGATAGTTATGTTAAGCAGACAAAGTCATTCAATCTCTTAGACTGATCAGGATTTTTTAATGGGGCAAATAGTATGATTTATGTAAATAACTTGAAAACATTCACATCTTTTATTGTCTTGGAATGACCTCTGACAATCACCACCTTGCCTCGATGAGCGTCTCTGGAGTTAGAATAAGAGGTATCAGTGAATTTATATAGTATGTATATAACTACATGGAACTTAATATACATTTTTTATTCTTTCTAATTTGGATGTATTGCTAGGTATTCATTAAGTTAATAAAATATCCATCAATCAAGCAGTTGCATTTTGGCTGGTAAAACAAGGTGTGAAATAGATCCATCTAAAGCTTATATGGGTGGGATTAGCAGGGAACATACACATAAATGTTTCCAGTGTTATTTTAATGTACAGTAAAATGTATATTTCACCCACGAATTAATATTAACTTACTGCTACTAATGTAATGTAAGACAGACACTGGTTCAAGGCAGACACTTGAGGACGTCACCTTGGTCTTTGGGAAACAGCGATAGACATTCTTCACTATTTTCTGACAGATACGATGTAACATAACGTGTAGTCTGCTGCTCACATCATGTTCACGTATCAGACATTTACACACACACACACACACACACACACACACACACAGAACCAACTGTTAGGTTACTTACTCATTGCCTGCAAACAGAACAAACGAAACCTCTCATTTGAACCACATTCAATATTAAAATCACTAATCAGGCCAACAAGCTAACTAATGTTGTCTCCTGTCACTTTTAACGTAATGTAACGTTACTTAAGGTTAGCTAATCTGTTTGAAAACACCATCACTGAAAGCTAACGTTAGGGACTGAACACAAACTTTGCGTTATGAATTTACAGAAAATAACAGGGAAATGTTTTCTTACCTGATATAGCAGGAGAACAGTTGTAACTGTGAAGGTCACTTAATGTTAGCTGACCAAATAGATCCGTCTGACCCTTCAACTGCGTCCATACTCCATTTTTTTGTTCCCCGTTGAAATCAGACAACTTGGAATCGCTCAAAAAAACACAAAACATGGCAAACAGATGTAAAATAATCCAAGTAATAATCCAGGTAATCCATTAGTGGTCAGATAGGCAGCCCGACTGACGGTAGCACCGTAATCAGTTGAAAGTGACATACTTTCAAAAAGGAGGTACGCACAGTTGTCATTGGCCAGTTTTCTTGATGACAGCCACATCAACCAATCACGTTCAAAGCAACATGGCTAGACGGCCAATAGTAATTGTATCAGCGTGGTATCGTTTTCTTTATGAAGAAAATATTATAAATAAAATTAAATAAATGTTTATATATTTTTATTTGTAGGCTGATATATTCAATTACATAAGCATCTCTTTCTCTCTGTCACACAAAACCTGCATTATGTATAAAGCACTATATACACAAAGCTGAGTTGACTTCACTTGAATTAAGCAAAATATCAAAAGCATCACTATTTTGACGTGCATTCCAGAATCTTGTCATCATTTATTTTTTCATGGTACTGTTTTTTTCAGTGTGCTGAATAGCAGATAAAGGCCTATTCCAATTCAATGTAACACAATAGATAGACATTATTTTGATCGACCTTGGAATTTAAAAAAGCTAAGCCACTCATAACCTTTAATTTTGCATGTATCTTTGTTATTTAAGCATCATCCGAATTCAAGCTTTACCATTCAACAAGTTTACCGATTGCACCTGAACGTGCCACTGCCCTGTTTTTGACCTTCCTACAGCTGTCTGGACTATTGCCATCCTTTTTCCTAACTTTGCCTTTACTCATTGTATTTTTGTCTGATTTAGAGATACAGTTTGAATATTAGAGTACTATCTACACCAGTACTTTTATACATACCGTATAAGTACTAGTGAACAACAGTGTGAACAAGATTTACCTTAACATTACAGAGAAAAATGTTGTTAGTATGGACATAAACCTTTATATAATGAGCTATGTTTTTTGTTTTTTTAACAGAGTTTGAATGTAAAAATACACAGATATAAAACTAATCTTTACATTATAATTACAGAGAGAAACATTAGATTATTAGTATGGACATAAACCTTTATATAAAAAGCTACATATTTAATTACAGAGTTTGAATGTAAAAGTACACATAAATCTAAAACTAATCAGATTTACCTTAAAATCACAGAGAAAAACGTTAAATTGTTAGTATGAACTTAAACCTTTATATAACAAGCTACATATTTAATTACAGTCGAATGTATAATTACATGCAAATATAAAAATAATAAGATTTACCTTAAAATTACAGAGAAAAGTGTTAAAATTGTTAGTATGGACATAAACTTTGATATACCAGATTACTTATTTAATTACAGATAATTACTGTAATACTACGTGAATTTGAATGTAATTTAAGAAAACAGAAAAGATCATGTAAAGTTAATATTTGTTTGTCATTACTGTCATAATGCTTAAAATAACAGGCGGATTGTTGATTTACAGATAATGTCTGTAATTTTACAGTTTTGTACACTATTTTTAAAGAACAGGAAAACTACTGGAAAAAAATAGTCATATACTGTAAAATTAGGATTTTTTTTACAGTGTAAATAAGAACAGAAATAATGTAAGGATTGTCCTCTGGAGCAGAGAAGAAGATCTTCATCCTCGTGTCCTCCTTCATCCTCCCTCCTCCCCTTCCTCCTCGGCCATGGCTGGCTCTCCTCCCACTTGTTTCTGGCCTACTGGGCTCGATCTTCCAGGGATCACAGCCTGATCTAAATCTGTTCATCTTGGTCCATTTATGTATACGAAGTAAAATGAGTCTATAACATCTCCACAGTCACAATAACATATAAGATATAAGTCAACCTCTGAACGTTTGATTGATTTGATTGATGAAAGATTTGATTGATGAAAGATTTGACTGATGAAAGTAAAATCTTTTAAGGCTTTACTTCCAAAGGCATCAAGCTGAGCATTACCAACATACTTTAACTGTTTTTAAATGTTGAGGTTTTAAGGTCCCTTGAAGTTTAACATATCTGGCATTTGACGATCAAATGAGTAAAAACCAAGTATAGACCCAATGTTACGACCAGGGCCTAGGGGAAACCCTGGCGCAACAAAAGTGTGAGACTCCCCTCTTCCCATCCTCCAAGCACCAGCAGCAAAGAACGTTTTTAACAAAGTTTTATTCACAAACAAAGCTGGACCACAATCACACATGCTGGCAGTCTGGGACAGCAGAGGAGGGCCTCCAATTGTTACGACCAGGGCCTAGGGGAAACCATGGCGCAACAGAAGTGTGAGACTCCCCTCTTCCCATCCTCCAAGCACCAGCAGCAAAGAACGTTTTTAACAAAGTTTTATTCAAAATATAGTTTCCACAATCACACAAATGCTGGCAGTCTGGGACAGCAGAGGAGAGCCTGCAGGAACTGGGAGGAGCTAACCTTTAAACTTATGGCTCAAGGAAAGCAGCCAATCAGCTCCACAGGGCAACCTACAATCAGACACCTGCAACCACTCTCACTCACACACATACTCACAGGTAAAAGAGGGATATTAAAAACAGACTGATATAAACATATGACCTCTAGGGTCGTAACACCCAATACTTACATTTAAATGCGAGATCTGCACCACTGGAGGTCGCCATTATTGATTTATTTCTTTCTTCTTGTTGGGCACGCAATGAATCTTGGGCAATTTAATAGTAGCGGTGCGTCCTGCAGGAAGAGGCAAAAGCAGGCAGTATTTGTGGGGTGCATTTGGAGAACACTTTGAATTGGGACAGGCTTTGCGCGGTGTAGTGACGTCAATGCACTTCAAATGCACACTCCGAAGGATGCTGCCCCTGAATTGGGACACAGTCTGTTTGTATGAATATAGGAGTGGCACCACCACTTCCGCATTTCCAAAGTAATTGGGCAGGCATATAAGCCGCATTGATCTGAGGAGACGCTGCGCCTGTTGCAGCAGAGGCTCAGGTACGTGGTGGTTAGTTTCTTTTTTTAAGTGTTATTTTGTTGTTGATCCTTTCCCTCTGTGTTGTCGTTGTGTTTTTTTAGGTCTCATTCAGTTGGTGATTCTCCCTCCCTTCTGTGTCCAGGTTGCTCGCAGTACGTTGAGATAGGGAAACAGGAGATACTGCCACTGTTGTATTTGTAACCCCTATGAAAGTACAGTTGGGTTTACTATAAATGTATTTCATTGTTGGCTTCCTGCTAAATAGTTTCATTTTGTGAGAATTCATAAAAAAAAGAAAATGTATGATTGTAGTTGTTTTGAGTAGCCACAAGAGGGCGCTTCATGTACTTGCAATGAAGGAAATCTAGTGTTGTGTGCAATGCATGCTGGGAAGGAGACACGCTAGAGAAAAGCCGTGATACTGACGCTACCACAAGTTGTTAACGAGTGAGATAATTGTAACTCTATGGAAAAGTACTGGTTATTTTTCAAAGACACGAGTCTATGTGTTTTTAAGTTGTCTTGAGAGAGTGCCTGGACCGATATAACCGGAGAGATTGTTTTGTTTTGTTTGTTTTTTTACCGAGGACTCCGGTGAGTTGCTATCCTATGTTATGGTTTGATATGCTACGCTGCTAACTTGCTAGCGATCTGCACTTTCTCAGCTGTTTATGAATGAGGACTATTGAACCTTTCGTATGCTATAAAAAACCAATCGGAGTTGACAACAAATTCAACAAAGATGCTGTAATGAGTCAATATGCTGAGTTTGAGTTTGAAATTCAACTGTTTTGTATAAATGATGATTTTCGCTGCGTTTTTCTGGACGCCATGTTCAGTGTTATTCAGTGAAAAGGTTTTGTGTGCGCTAAAGTTCATTAAGGGTGTATATATTTACATACAGGGTTTTTCCCTGATTTTTCAGTTCATTTTGAAGTGTTTGAAGATGTTAAAATGTAAATGTGAACGAGAAACATGATTGAAAGGATAAGAGATAATTCGTGTAACATGATTGATAGAATGTTGTTAAAAAGACACACATTAATGGTGACTTGAGGTTTTCTTATGTCTCATGATACAGTCGCTCATTCTTTGTGGTCAGTATTATAAGTTGAACAGCGCGCAGTAACATACATATACACACACTACCTGGGTAAACTACATACACACTGAATAGACTTGGACAGACACGGATCCGAACTGAACTTTGGACTGGACTTACTGAACTTTGCTATTAGACAGTAAAAAACTGTCTGAGGACACTTTATTTTATTTTTTTGTTTTTTTGTTTATTGAATTGGGGATTGTTAACATTACCATTGGATCTGAACTGATTTTCTATTTGTCTGTGAGAATAAACATATTTGTGTTTACCTCATACATTAACCATCCCTCGCTCCTTGAGTCGGATCAGAGGAGTGTAGTTGTCGTAAGTATTCGTTGGATGACAGAGTGTTACACCAAATTTTGTGGCGAGCTAGCCAGGAGTGAGGGTTATATAGGTTAACTGTACAATACAAACTGTTATTTTGAACATAAGAAATTGCCATTTGATTTATCTGATTATCCCCATTATTAATTTTTCCCTTTTTTGTCCCCTCTGACTTAAACTGAGGACAATGGCAGTGATGACAAGTTGTTTGTGTGTGTCTGGTGTTACCAGTAGTGATGCAGATCAGGACATCATTGATTCCCTCAAGAAATATGGCCCGGTAGCTGGGATAAGGAGAGTGCAAAACACAGGAGGATCAAGTGGGGAAACAGTCATTGTTGAATTCAAGTCAGGAGCTACAAGAGCCAATGTTAAGCCTCTTATCCCTATGGAAGTAGTGAATGTGACCAACCCAAGTGTGAAGTGGCAGGTAGACCATGTTCCAACACTAGCCTCGTCTGCTGACCAGACCACAGCTGTTTTATCTGCGTCATCCACTGACTCAAGTAACAGCAGTGACTCTGATAATGGTGCTCACTCAGACAACAGCACCACACCTCTAGTGCGCAGAAGCAAGAAGAAATCTGAACATGGTAAGCCCCTCCCACCATTCACACCTACCATGACACCCAATCCAAGTGCTTCAGGTACAGTTAAAAAATACAATGTACATACAAATCCCACATGCCCCACCTTGAGTAATGAGGTGACAAACCCACCTGAAATCCAACGTGTTGTGGTGGAACATGTGATCAAAAGTCAACCAAGCAACTCCAAGTGGATGAGAACGTTCTCTGGTAAAATACCCAAACCCCCAGGTGAGGCAGATTATGAGACATGGTCGTTACATGCAGAGTTAATGTTTAATGATGACATTCAGTCGATGTACAATGGAGGAAGATACTAGAGAGCCTGCTTCCCCCGGCTTCAGATGTGGTAAGGCAACTTGGCACCTCTGCACATCCCAGACATTATGTGAAACTGCTCGACTCTGCATATGGACTTGTTGAGGATGGAGAGGAGGTGTTTGCTAGGTTCTTGAACACTAATCAGAATCCAGGGGAGAAGGCATCTGATTATCTACAGAGACTGCAGAGTCTCTTGTGCACTGCTGTGAAGAGGGGTGGTGCAAAACAGGTGAATGTGGACCGACACCTACTCAAGCAGTTCAAGCGTGGTTGCTGGGACCACAGCCTGGTCCTACAGTTGGAGCTCAAAAATGAAACGCCTTCTTACTTTGCTGAGCTGTTGCTACAGGTACGTACTGAAGAGGACAGGAGAGCATCAAAACATGACAGGATGCAACGTCACTTTGGCTCCTCCAAGACAAAGCCTTCAGTGAACATTCACTCTGTGCCTGACATCTCTCTCTGTGATTCAAATGCCAGCTTCCTGCAGTCATACATCTCTGAAACTGAAAGTCTGAGAAAACAAGTAGCTCAGTTGCAGATGCAGCTCAACAGCAAGAAATACAAGAATGATAAAAGGCAGGAATTTAAAGGTGCAACATCAACAAATAACTCACCTCCACCAGTAGCTGAAGCACAGACTCATCATGTGATGCCGCAGAACACACCCACTTCAAGACCTCAACCTAAGGCCTGGTTCTGTTATAAGTGTGGAGAGGATGGCCACATTGCCAGAAACTGTGACAAGCCTATGAACAAAGCCCTAGTCGACCAAAAATACACAGAACTCAGACACAAGCAGGACGAGTGGAAGGCAAGACAGCCTTTAAACTGGAACGGGTTCCAGTAACGGGACCTACTGGAACCGAGGACACAGAGGAGAGTCCCATATCAAAATGGAGTTGTGAAACCAGATGTCAACAGGCTACGGCAACTGCACGTCAGCTCACGAGAAGGTTGGTTGGTTCAAGGCATGTAGCCAGAGTCACAGTTGGCGGAGTTCAGCAAAACTGTCTAATGGATGGCGGCTCACAGGTCACGACCATCACCAAATCCTTTCATGAAACCTACTTACCTTCTCATCCCCTCATTCCCATAGAGGACCTCTTGCACATAGAGGAAGCTGCAGGCCAACTCGTCCCTTACCTTGGCTGCATTGAAGTTGACATAGCTTTCCCAGAACATTTCACAGGAGAGCCTAAGGTGGTCACAACACTGGCTCTAGTTGTCTCGATCCCAGAACAAATGTAGAGGTTCCAGTTCTCGTCGGCACAAATACTCTTGATATCTTGTACAAAGGTTTCAAAGAAGGAACCACAATTTCACCAGACTGTGAATATGCCTCACTCGTCAGACACCTGCAGAGCATTTACTTGAGCAAGACACAACAAGATGGGACAGTGGGCAGAGTAAAATTACAGTCAAAGAACACTATAGTCATTCCAGCTGGGAAGAAGATGGCGGTAAATGGCCGTGCAAGACATGTCCTACTTTTCATGGTGCACCTCTTCTGGTGGAGCCCCCCACTAATGTCGGTCTGCCAGGTGGTTTAATATCCTGCAGTTACATTATGGCAAGCCCACATCAGACCTCCTTTAAAGTCCCCATTATCCTCAAAAATGAGTCTGCGCACAACATCGTAGTTCCAGCCCATCGAACTCTGGCAGAACTTTCAATGCCGCTGTCCATCTCTCCATTGACCTCCACCAGCGATATTAAAGGGGAAGTACAAACCTCAACCCAGACCAACACTACTGCTCAGTGTTTCACAGTTGGTCAAGTGAAGCCTGAAAATCTGATCAAGTTAGAGTTTGCTGATTCCCCTCTGTCAGAAGAATGGAAAGACAGGATTACCAAGAAGTTGAATTCAATTCCTGAAGTCTTCGCAAGGGAAGATCTGGATTATGGACACACGACAGCTGTAAAGCACAAGATCCGCCTTTCTGACCCGACACCTTTCAAACAGAGGGCAAGGCCCATCCATCCATCTGATTACGAGGTGGTTCGTCTCCATCTGAAAGAGCTGTATGATGCAAACATCAAAAGGGAGTCAGAGAGTCCATTTGCTTTGCCAATTGTCGTTGTGAAAAAGAAAAATGGACAAATCCGCCTATTAAGGATTACAGAAAACTAAACACCCAGACAATCAAAGATGCTTATACTCTGCCACACATCAAAGAGGCGTTTGCAAGTGGTTTTCTGTCATGGATTTAAAGTCAGGTTATTATCAAGTGGAAATGGAGGAAGAGGATAAGAATAAGACCGCCTTTGTCACACCGATGGGTTTTTGGGAGTTCAATAGGATGCCGCAGGGAGTAACCAATGCTCCAAGCACCTTCCAGCGAGTTATGGAAAAGTGTATGGGCTCTCTAAATCACAGAGAAGTGCTGGTATTCCTGAACGATCTCTTTGTGTTCTCCAATACCCTGGAAGAACATGAAGAGCGGCTTTTGAGGGTGCTGAATCGACTGAGAGAGTTTGATCTCAAATTGTCATCGGAGAAATGTCATTTCTTCAGGAAGTCTGTGAGATACTTAGGTCACATAGTGTCAGAAAATGGTGTGGAGACAGACCCTAATAAGATCGCAGCACTCACCTCATGGCCCCGCCCGAACAACATATCTGAGTTGAAGTCGTTCCTCGGTTTCACAGGATATTATCGGAGGTTTGTGAGAGACTACTCCAAGATTGCAAAGCCTCTAAATGATCCGACGGCTAGATATGTCCCTGCAAAGAAAAAGGAACATCAGAACACCTCAAAAGGTCAAAAGTCATTCTCTAATGTTGACTTAAAGAAACCCTTTGATGACAAATGGACATCTTCATGTGAGGAGGCATTCAAAACCCTCATTGACCGATTAACAACAGCACCTGTACTGGGATACGCCGATTCCAAGAAGCCATACATACTCCATACAAATGCTAGCTTGCGTGGACTTGGAGCCGCGCTGTACCAGGAACAAGATGGTCAAATGACGGTTATTGCATATGTCAGTCGAGGGTTATCCAACTGTGAACGCAGGTACCCCACTCACAAGCTTGAGTTCCTCAGTCTCAAGTGGGCGATCACGGATAAATTTGCAGATTACCTCTATGGAGTGGAGTTCAGCGTGCTAACTGACAATAACCCCTTGACTTACGTCTTCACCTCTGCAAAACTGGACGCATGTGGTCATCGTTGGCTTGCTGACCTTTCCTACTTCAATTTCAACATTAAATACAGGGCTGGAAAAAAGAACCAGGATGCAGATGGGCTATCAAGACGTCCGCATGCCCCTGCAGAGATTGATGACAGTGCAGCAGTTGAGGATGAACGAGTGCGGCAGTTTATGTCAAGGTTTGTGAAAGAGGGAAATGAGGACATTTTCCCAAAGGAGGCTGTCAAAGCTGTCTGTGAGAGACATCAGCTGGACAAATTCACTGACACAGAGGAAGAAAGTGGTCACTTACCTGTCATCGTGGAGTGTCTTGCAATGGATGAAGGTACTATCTGCCCTGAATACGCTCAGGCCGACCTGCTTCCTGGATCCACCACACTTCCCAGAATGTCTCAGCAGGATTGGGTGGTGGAGCAGAGGAATGATCCAACAATAAACAGAGTAATAGACATCGTCAGAGCAGGTAAACACCTCACTTACCGTCTCCGGCAGAAAGAGGAAAGAGAAGTGCAGTTACTGCTCAGAGTTCAAGATCAGCTGACATTGAGCGACGACGTTCTGTACAGAAAGTGCAAGGGTGAGAATCAACCTACCTTCCAGCTTGTTCTCCCAAAGAAATACAGACAGATGGCATTGATGAATCTCCATGATGATGTTGGTCATTTGGGGTATGAGAGGACAGTAGATCTGGTACGTGCACGGTTCTATTTGCCGAGGATGAGTTTAGAAGTCAAGGAGATGATCAGAAGATGTGAAAGGTGCCTTCGATGCAAGGCAAGGGCAGAGAGAACAGCTCCCCTTGTCAACATCAAGACCAGCCGGCCACTTGAGTTAGTGTGCATGGACTATCTCTCCTTGGAGCCAGACGGCCGTGGCACAAAGAACATACTCGTGATAACTGACCACTTCACAAAGTATGCGGTTGCAGTACCAACCCCTGACCAAAAGGAGAAGACAGTAGCCAAAGCACTATGGAATAACTTCCTCGTACACTATGGCATACCTGAACGCTTACATAGCGATCAAGGTCGCAACTTTGAATCCGCCGTCATCAAAAATCTCTGTGAACTCCTAGGGATAAAGAAATCGAGGACGACACCTTACCATCCGGGTAGCAATCCTGTAGAGCGTTTCAACCGGACCTTGCTGGCAATGCTCGGAACTCTCGAAGAAGAAGAGAAAAGTGAGGTGGCGTGACCATGTGCAGCCATTAGTCCACGCCTATAATTGCACTAAAAACGACACTACTGGGTTTTCCCCACATCAACTGATGTATGGAAGACAACCGAACTTGCCAATTGATGTGGCTTTTGGACTAAATCCTGAAGGACAGAGGAAAGTCACTCACAGTGAGTATGTGAAAAGACTCAGAGAAACACTGGAGGAGAGTTACAGACTGGCTTTCGAGCACAGTAATAAGACGGCTCTACGCAACAAACAAAGGTACGACTTGAAGGTCAGAGAATCCTCTTTACAAGTTGGAGACCGTGTCCCTGTGAAAAATGTGGGGATACGAGGAAAACACAAGATTGCAGATAAGTGGAGTCAAACGGTCTACAAGGTGGTGAAACACATTGATGATTCCCCGGTGTATGTAGTGGCTCCACTCTCCTCCGAGGGCCCAGAAAGGACATTGCACCGAGATCTGCTCTTACCTTGTGGGTTCCTCGCGCCTTCAGAGTCAGCTGAAGTTGATGAAGTCAGTCAGAGTAACCGAAAGGAGAAACCTGCCAGAGCCTCCCGGAGAAATCTGGTACCTGAAGTTGAGGAGGCAGAACATCTACATGACAGTGATGAAGAGGTGGAATTGCATTATCCATCAATAAGTCAAGATGAAGTTACTTACCCATCATTCACTGTTGTGCATGACATTCCCAGAACAAAGACTACGCCTCCCTTGAAATTGGATGTGAACCCAGAAGGGTCAAATCTCAACCCGACTGCTAGAGAATTTCATCCCCAACAAGTGGAAGAAGAGGAAAATTCAAGCACATCCCAGGTTCCAAGTGTGGGAGCAGATGTAGATGTTAATTTGCCTGCTGACCCCTTATCTGTGGATGATGTAAACTTACCTTTGGATACCTTACCGGATGAGACAAACTTTCCTGTGGAAGAAATAAACTTACCTGCTTGTGTACCTGTTGATGAAGGTCCAGCAGTACCTAATGAACTAGTCACTGGAGAACCTGAAAAGGAAATTGTCGACATGGAACTGGCCAATCAGAATCAGAGAGAAATGGGGGAGGAGAACAGAGGAGATAATGTCAGAAAGGAGATTGGACTGACTGATACCAGCTCTGTTCAGGACGAAAGGGAACAAGAGGCCAGATGGCCAACCAGAACTAGAAGAGAGCCTGACAGATTATCATACAAGTATCTTGGAAATCCATTGACTCTGGTCATGCGTTCCATATTGCATAGCCTTGACCAAGTTTTCACCGAAGCCCTTGATTTGCCCATTGTACCAAGCCCTTCACCTTCCCCTTACACTAGTCCAATTATTGATATTTAAGTGTGAGTTGACATGCAGAGTTTTGTTTGTTTTTTTCATGAGGACTCCGTTGAGTTGCTATCCTATGTTATGGTTTGATATGCTACGTTGCTAACTTGCTAGCGGATCTGCACTTTCTCAGTTGTTTATGAATGCGGACTATTGAACCTTTCGTATGCTATAAAAAACCAATCGGAGTTGACAACAAATTCAACAAAGATGCTGTAATGAGTCAATATGCTGAGTTTGAGTTTGAAATTCAACTGTTTTGTATAAATGATGATTTTTGCTGCGTTTTTCTGGACGCCACATTCAATGTTATTCAGTGAAAAGGTTTCATGTGCGCTAAAGTTCATTAAGGGTGTATATATTTACACACAGGGTTTTTCCCTGATTTTTCTCATATAAATAAGATGTTTCAGTTCATTTTGAAGTGTTTGAAGATGTTAAAATGTAAATGTGAACGAGAAACATGATTGAAAGGATAAGAGATAATTCGTGTAACATGATTGATAGAATGTTGTTAAAAAGACACACATTAATGGTGACTTGAGGTTTTCTTATGTCTCATGATACAGTCGCTCATTCTTTGTGGTCAGTATTATAAGTTACATTGAGTAAAAGAGAGAAATAGATATAAGTCTGTACAGACATTTATGACCGCTAGTAACTTTATGTTTTACTATGCAGATTGTTTTTTTTTTATTGCCGAGTTGCTGAATCTACATTGAGACAGCGTTAAGTTCGACCAGGGGTTTCCGTCCGAGGCGAGGCGGGAGCGGAGAGGATGCAAATTCCTCCACCTTCATCGTCTTCATGGAGAGTCGCACCTGGAGGAGATAACCTGAACAGCGCGCAGTAACATACATATACACACACTACCCGGGTAGACTACATACACACTGAATAGACTTGGACAGACACGGATCCGAACTGAACTTTGGACTGGACTTACTGAACTTTGCTATTAGATATTCTAAACTCACTGATGGTTTATAATCATATGGATGTTGTTATAATGTGTAGTGATTGAGATCCTGACCCACCAAACATCCTAGAAAGTTAAGTTTTCTCGCTGTAAATTACATAATCGCCATCAGTGAACTCGATGCTGTCCGACTCATGGGAACGAGGCTGTTTTCCGGGGGAAAGTTCACTGAAGTCCTAGTCAGGAGGGTTGACCGTCGCAGTGTTTTTGTTCAACACAAACACTTGGTGAGTTAAAGTTTTTGCCGGTGACAGATGCTGTTTTTGGGGCCGAAATGAGTTGGTGGGACAGACGAGGACAGATGCTTCTCCGCGTACAGCTGCGGTATTTTTTTGCCAAAGAAAGTTACAGTTAATTTTGTTTGGTCCTGTCCTGTTTTTATTTAGTTGAATGAAGGACCTGTGCAGTTATCAGACTGACACATTCTCGATATGCGCCGCCAGCGTATCCAATCACACTGGTTCGGTTCGCCAATACTGCTCCTCTTATACTACCTCCAGAGGTGTATCAGCACCAGAGCAAAATTTCACCTCTAGCCGCATCTGAGACTTTCACACAGAGGAGGATTGGTGCAGGATCCCCGTATCCAAACGGCAGTGTGAATGAGGCTAGTATATTAACCTTTCTGTTATCCCTTTTTCGGTCCAAAAATGATTTCATGTCCTCACTGAATCTTGCACCATCTTGTTAGATATTTGTGTTCATTCTTCATGTCCCCCCATTGACCTTGACCTTTTCGTGGATATGCCTCACAAACACTTTTGCCTTGTGGCTGTGACCTTGGATGATGAGAGAGAACTTCGCGCTGAGTGCTGCATGGTTTAGACTTCCTCCTAATCTCAGGAGGCCTTCTTCATCCACTCCAGGGATCAGTCTTCACAGAGAACTGTCTTTTGAGATTGCTTTACCAGCAGCAAGCAGGTGTAGTCTTGCTGTAGGCCCCTCTGTGCACACACCTGATTCTGAGAGTACTGAGAGTTGTGCTGCAAAAGGGGACTGATGGTATGACGCATTTTAGCGAACGTAGAGAAGCTGGCTGCCTCCCCAACCGACACTTAAAGATGGTTCCACAGAAGAGATGCTTACTAGCTGAATGCTCTGCCTTCTGTTCTACTTTAAGAGACTCTGGGAAACACAAGTAACCCTGAGAGCAGTGTTCGAATGGAGTAATACGGTACTATAAGCACTGTGAAATATGCCAGCCAATTCATGGTCTGTGGCAGCGACAGGACTGTAATAACTTCAACCAATCAATTTTTGCAGCCCGAAGATATTGTATGGACAGCCTACCTGTAACAACCCCCCAATCGGGGACAGCCTTCCATTCCGACACCCCTCCATTGCGAAACCCCTCCATTCCGAAACACCCCTACTCCGAAACACCGCTGTTCCGACCCTCCCCCCAAAACACTGCTATTCCAAAATTAAACACCACTGTTCCGAAATTGATTTTCAAGTTAACATTACTTCCTACATCAAACACTGGTCACCGGCCACACTCACACAACTCATTGTTTTTTATCGCTTATAGGCCTATGTCACTATCTTCATTTATTATGTAGTATATTTTCGCTTGCAGCAAACACATTTAAACGTTTGTCTAATCTTTTTACACGCGCTATCCGTGGTGCTGAAATCCCCACTTCCAGCTGTACTCGCATAATTAGTGTGAATGCTAAAGGCATTCACACTAATTAATTCCAGAAAAACTGGAATTAATATTAATATTATTAATATTATAATTGTGCTGACACAGCAGACACAGCATTCACACTATTGTTCTTCTGGAATTTCTTTCTTTCTTTCTTTATTTATTCTTCCGTACGTTTTTTGGCACCTTTCTCCTCCTACAAATCTTGACCGATTCAAACCATTCAAATATCAAAATGTTCAGCTTGTTTAGGACATGATGGCGTCTATTTTTCTTATTTCTACCTTTTATACTTTTGGAAATATTCAGCTTTTTCTGCCAAATTTTTCCCATTCATCCTTATGGGGATTTTTTCAAATTTCATTCTGCTATACGTTCAGCTATTCAAATCATTCAAACACTAAAATGTTCAGCTTTTTCAGCTCGTTCAACCTTCCACTTTTCAACTTTTCAACTTTTCAACTTTTTCAATAATTCAGCTTTTTCCCAAAAAAATTTAACATTGACGCAAATGGGAAAACATTAAAATCCTCTGCAAAACTCATTGCCTTTCAACCTCATCTTCTACCTCATACGTTGAGCTGGAGACGCCATTCCAACTTTAAACAAGTCAGCGAAACT